>JANJGK010001012.1:40000-210000 GCA_039081455.1 Macrobrachium rosenbergii | reverse complement strand
CTACAGTAGCTCCTTTTCTGCTCCCTGACTTTTGCTGCGCTTAGGTATCACATTTGAGCGAATATTTCTTGGTAGTTGTCTCAATGAAACCATATTGCTTTTTCGTGCAAATACTAATTCTATGGTCCTTTTAAATTTCATAAGACAATGTTAGATTACAGCAAAAAATACATTCACATTGAGGAAGGAGTTTATGTATTGGTGTTAGGTATATAGGCTAATATATCAAAGTTTATACGTATAACTGTAACCACTCTCTGTAATCCATTTCTGTTCTGTTCTCTGGTGTATTATTAAACTAAACTTCCATTTACTTTTCAATTGCTTCATGTGGAAAGATGTTGAGACCCCTTAGCAAAGATTTCCTCCGGAATCGCCGGAGGTGGCCATCATTACATGAATGACTATGCTCTAGTTTGAGAAAATGATAGTCTTCGTATTGGCGCCAAAATCTTCACCGAAGAATCCCTGAAGACTCCCTGAAGATTCTTTCTTCAGCTGAATTGGACCCCTGGGCCCCACAAAAAAAAAAAAACAAAAAAAGGACCCCTTAGCAAAGATTTCCTCCGGAATCGCCGGAGGTGGCCATCATTACATGAATGCCTATGCTCTAGTTTGAGAAAATGATAGTCTTCGTATTGGCTCCAAAATCCTCACCCAAGATTCCCTGAAGACTCCTTGGAGACTCTTTCTTCAGCAGTATAACAGGTGTCATTTTTCAATTTCAAGGGTAATTTCTACCATTTATATAGCTGGTAGCCTTTCATCATTGGCACTCTGTTGTAGTATTCCATGTGTCATTTTTCAGTTTCAAGGTTCCTGTAACCTTGTAAGTAATGCAGGTGTCATTTTGAAATTGCAAGGATCATATGTAAAATTAACAAAAAACGCCAACTTTGAGGTCCCATAGCCGAGAGGGAACCTACCACGGACATGAGGCTCCAATTAGAGCCCCTTTATTTTGATCCGTTCTATTAAAAAAAATCATACAAAACATCAATACGTTCAGGCCTTGCTGAGTTTTGGATGCATGAATTTTTATTGTATAAACTAAAAAATCGACTTTGAGGCCCCGTAGCTAAGAGACATTTTAGAATTATGCAAGTATGAATTTCCATTCATCGAGTTTTGGTAACTGGAAATATTGGCCCAAAAAATTTTACATCCCCAAATTTAATAGAACTGTACTAACAAGGGTTAGTTAGGTCGAAAATTTTGAAAGTTCTATTTTTTGAGGCTGGACTCCTTTTTTTTTTTTTTTTTTTTTTTTTACACCCCAGGTTTAGAATATGCCACCTTCACCACGCAAGGGTCCCGGCTGAATTGGACCCCTGGGCCCCACAAACAAACCCAAAAAAGGACCCCTTACCAAAGATTTCCTCCGGAATCGCCAGAGGTGGCCATCATTACATGAATGACTATGCTCTAGATTGAGAAAATGATAGTCTTCGTATTGGCGCCAAAATCTTCACCGAAGAATCCCTGAAGACTCCTTGAAGATTCTTTCTTCAGCTGAATTGGACCCCTGGGCCCCACAAAAAAAAAAAAAAAAAAGGACCCCTTACCAAAGATTTCCTCCAGAATCGCCGGAGGTGGCCATCATTACATGAATGACTATGCTCTAGTTTGAGAAAATGATAGTCTTCGTATTTGCGCCAAAATCCTCACAGAAGAATCCCTGAAGATTCCTTGAAGATTCTTTCTTCAGCAGTATAACAAGGGTCCCGGCTGAATTGGACCCCTGGGCCCAACAAAAAAAAAACAAAAAAGGACCCCTTAGCAAAGATTTCCTCCGGAATCGCCGGAGGTGGCCATCATTACATGAATGACTATGCTCTAGTTTGAGAAAATGATAGTCTTCGTATTGGCGCCAAAATCCTCACCGAAGAATCCCTGAAGATTCCTTGAAGATTCTTTCTTCAGCAGTATAACAAGGGTCCCGGCTGAATTGGACCCCTGGGCCCCACAAAAAAAACAAAAAAGGACCCTTTAGCAAAGATTTCCTCCGGAATCGCCGGAGGTGGCCATCATTACATGAATGACTATGTTCTAGTTTGAGAAAATGATAGTCTTCGTATTGGCGCCAAAATCTTCACCGAAGAATCCCTGGAGACTCCTTGAAGATTCTTTCTTCAGCTGAATTGGACCCCTGGGCCCCACAAAAAAAAAAAACAAAAAAAGGACCCCTTAGCAAAGATTTCCTCCGGAATCGCCGGAGGTGGCCATCATTACATGAATGACTATGCTCTAGTAGTCTAGTTTGAGAAAATGATAGTCTTCGTATTGGCTCCAAAATCCTCACCCAAGATTCCCTGAAGACTCCTTGAAGACTCTTTCTTCAGCAGTATAACAGGTGTCATTTTTCAATTTCAAGGGTAATTTCTACCATTTATATAGCTGGTAGCCTTTCATCATTGGCACTCTGTTGTAGTATTCCATGTGTCATTTTTCAGTTTCAAGGTTCTTGTAACCTTGTAAGTTATGCAGGTGTCATTTTGAAATTGCAAGGATCATATGTAAAATTAACAAAAAACACCAACTTTGAGGTCCCATAGCCGAGAGGGAACCTGCCACGGACATGAGGCTCCAATTAGAGCCCCTTTATTTTGATCCGTTGTATTAAAAAAATTCATACAAAACATCAATACGTTCAGGCTTTGCTGAGTTTTGGATGCCTGAATTTTTATTGTATAAACTAAAAAATCGACTTTGAGGCCCCGTAGCTGAGAGTCATTTTAGAATTATGCAAGTCTGATTTCCATTCATCGATTTTTGGAAACTAGAAATATTGGCCCAAAAAATTTTACATCCCCAAAATTAATAGAACTGTACTAACAAGGGTTAGTTAGGTCGAAAATTTTTAAAGTTCTATTTTTTGAAGCTGGACTCCTTTTTTTTTTTTTTTTTTTTTTTTTTTTTACACCCCAGGTTTAGAATAAGCCACCTTCACCACGCAAGGGTCCCGGCTGAATTGGACCCCTGGGCCCCACAAACAAACCCAAAAAAGGACCCCTTACCAAAGATTTCCTCCGGAATCGCCAGAGGTGACCATCATTACATGAATGACTATGCTCTAGTTTGAGAAAATGATAGTCTTCGTATTGGCGCCAAAATCTTCACCGAGGAATTCCTGAAGAATCCTTGAAGATTCTTTCTTTAGCTGAATTGAACCCCTGGGCCCCACAAAAAAAACAAAAAAGGACGCCTTACCAAAGATTTCCTCCGGAATCGCCGGAAGTGGCCATCATTACATGAATGACGTATTGGCGCCAAAATCTTCACCGAAGAATCCCTGAAGACTCCTTGAAGATTCCTTTTTCAGCTGAATTGGAGCGCTGGGACCACAAAAAAAAAAAAGGACCCCTTAGCAAAGATTTCCTCCGGAATCGCCGGAAGTGGCCATCATTACATGAATGACTATGCTCTAGTTTGAGAAAATGATAGTCTTCGTATTGGCGCCAAAATCCTCACCGAAGAATCCCTGAAGACTCCTTGAAGACTCTTTCTTCAGCAGTATAACAGGTGTGCAGATTTTCATCATTGGCGCTCTGTTGTAGTATTCCATGTGTCATTTTTCAGTTTCAAGGTTCCTGTAACCTTGTAAGTAATGCAGGTGTTATTTTGAAATTGCAAGGATCATATGTAAAATTAACAAAAAACAACAACTTTGAGGTCACATAGCCGAGAGGGAACCTGCCACGGAAATGAGGCTCCAATTAGAGCCCCTTTATTTTGATCCGTTCTATTAAAAAAATTCATACAAAACATCAATATGTTCAGGCCTTGCTGAGTTTTGGGTGCCTGAATTTTTATTGTATAAACTAAAAAATCGACTTTGAGGCCCCGTAGCTAAGAGTCATTTTAGAATTATGCAAGTCTGAATTTCCATTCATCGATTTTTGGAAACTGGAAATATTGGCCAAAAAATGTTACATCCCCAAATTTAATTAAACTGTACTAACAAGGGTTAGTTAGGTCGAAAATTTTGAAAGTTCTATTTTTTGAGGCTGGACTTTTTTTTTTTTTTTTTTTTTTTTTTTTACACCCCAGGTTTAGAATATGCCACCTTCACCACGCAAGGGTCCCGGCTGAATTGGACCCCTGGGCCCCACAGACGAACCCAAAAAAGGACCCCTTACTAAAGATTTCCTCCGGAATCGCCAGAGGTGGCCACCATTACATGAATGACTATGCTCTAGTTTGAGAAAATGATAGTCTTCGTATTGGCGCCAAAATCTTCACCGAAGAAGCCCTGAAGACTCCATGAAGATTCTTTCTTTAGCTGAATTGGACCCCTGGGCCCCACAAAAAAAAACAAAAAAGGACCCCTTAGCAAAGATTTCCTCCAGAATCGCCGGAGGTGGCCATCATTACATGAATGACTATGCTCTAGTTTGAGAAAATGATAGTCTTCGTATTGGCGCCAAAATCTTCACCGAAGAATCCCTGAAGACTCCTTGAAGATTCCTTTTCCAGCTGAATTGGAGCGCTGGGACCACAAAAAAAAAAAAGGACCCCTTAGCAAAGATTTCCTCCGGAATCGCCGGAAGTGGCCATCATTACATGAATGACTATGCTCTAGTTTGAGAAAATGATAGTCTTCGTATTGGCGCCAAAATCCTCACCGAAGAATCCCTGAAGATTCCTTGAAGATTCTTTCTTCAGCAGTATAACAAGGGTCCCGGCTGAATTGGACCCCTGGGCCCCACAAAAAAAACAAAAAAGGACCCCTTAGCAAAGATTTCCTCCGGAATCGCCGGAGGTGGCCATCATTACATGAATGACTATGCTCTAGTTTGAGAAAATGATAGTCTTCGTATTGGCGCCAAAATCTTCACCGAAGAATCCCTGAAGACTCCTTGAAGATTCTTTCTTCAGCTGAATTGGACCCCTGGGCCCCACAAAAAAAAAAAACAAAAAAAGGACCCCTTAGCAAAGATTTCCTCCGGAATCGCCGGAGGTGGCCATCATTACATGAATGACTATGCTCTAGTTTGAGAAAATGATAGTCTTCGTATTGGCTCCAAAATCCTCACCCAAGATTCCCTGAAGACTCCTTGAATACTCTTTCTTCAGCAGTATAACAGGTGCCATTTTTCAATTTCAAGGGTAATTTCTACCATTTATATAGCTGGTAGCCTTTCATCATTGGCACTCTGTTGTAGTATTCCATGTGTCATTTTTCAGTTTCAAGGTTCCTGTAACCTTGTAAGTAATGCAGGTGTCATTTTGAAATTGCAACGATCATATGTAAAATTAACAAAAAACACCAACTTTGAGGTCCCATAGCCGAGAGGGAACCTGCACGGACATGAGGCTCCAATTAGAGCCCCTTTATTTTGATCCGTTGTATTAAAAAAATTCATACAAAACATCAATACGTTCAGGCCTTGCTGAGTTTTGGATGCCTGAATTTTTATTGTATAAACTAAAAAATCGACTTTGAGGCCCCGTAGCTAAGAGTCATTTTAGAATTATGCAAGTCTGAATTTCCTCTCATCGATTTTTGGTAACTGGAAATATTGGCCCAAAAAATTTTACATCCCCAAAATTAATAGAACTGTACTAACAAGGGTTAGTTAGGTCGAAAATTTTGAAAGTTCTATTTTTTGAGGCTGGACTTTTTTTTTTTTTTTTTTTTTTTACACCCCAGGTTTAGAATATGCCACCTTCACCACGCAAGGGTCCCGGCTGAATTGGACCCCTGGGCCTCACAAACAAACCCAAAAAAGGACCCCTCACCAAAGATTTCCTCCGGAATCGCCAGAGGTGGCCTTCATTACATGAATGACTATGCTCTAGTTTGAGAAAATGATAGTCTTCGTATTGGCGCCAAAATCTTCACCGAAGAATCCCTGAAGACTCCTTGAAGATTCTTTCTTCAGCTGAATTGGACCCCTGGGCCCCACAAAAAAAAAACAAAAAAAGGACCCCTTACCAAAGATTTCCTCCAGAATCGCCGGAGGTGGCCATCATTACATGAATGACTATGCTCTAGTTTGAGAAAATGATAGTCTTCGTATTTGCGCCAAAATCCTCACAGAAGAATCCCTGAAGATTCCTTGAAGATTCTTTCTTCAGCTGAATTGGACCCCTGGGCCCAACAAAAAAAACAAAAAAAGGACCCCTTAGCAAATATTTCCTCCGGAATCGCCGGAGGTGGTCATCATTACATGAATGACTATGCTCTAGTTTGAGAAAATGATAGTCTTCGTATTGGCTCCAAAATCCTCACCCAAGATTCCTTGAAGACTCCTTGAAGACCCTTTCTTCAGCAGTATAACAGGTTTAGAATATGCCACCTTCACCACGCAAGGGTCCCGGCTGAATTGGACCCCTGGGCCCCACAGACAAACCCAAAAAAGGACCCCTTACCAAAGATTTCCTCCAGAATCGCCAGAGGTGGCCATCATTACATGAATGACTATGATCTAGTTTGAGAAAATGATAGTCTTCGTATTGGCGCCAAAATCTTCACCGAAGAATCCCTGAAGACTCCTTGAAGATTCTTTCTTCAGCTGAATTGGACCCCTGGGCCACACAAAAAAAAAAAAAAACAAAAAAAGGACCCCTTAGAAAAGATTTCCTCCGGAATCGCCGGAGGTGGCAATCATTACATAAATGACTATGCTCTAGTTTGAGAAAATGATAGTCTTCGTATTGGCTCCAAAATCCTCACCCAAGATTCCCTGAAGACTCCTTGAAGACTCTTTCTTCAGCATTATAACAGGTGTGTAGATTTTCATCATTGGCACTCTGTTGTAGTATTCCATGTGTCATTTTTCAGTTTCAAGGTTCCTGTAACCTTGTAAGTAATGCAGGTGTCATTTTGAAATTGCAACGATCATATGTAAAATTAACAAAAAACACCAACTTTGAAGACTCCTTGAAGACCCTTTCTTCAGCAGTATAACAGGTTTAGAATATGCCACCTTCACCACGCAAGGGTCCCGGCTGAATTGGACCCCTGGGCCCCACAGACAAACCCAAAAAAGGACCCCTTACCAAAGATTTCCTCCAGAATCGCCAGAGGTGGCCATCATTACATGAATGACTATGATCTAGTTTGAGAAAATGATAGTCTTCGTATTGGCGCCAAAATCTTCACCGAAGAATCCCTGAAGACTCCTTGAAGATTCTTTCTTCAGCTGAATTGGACCCCTGGGCCACACAAAAAAAAAAAAAAACAAAAAAAGGACCCCTTAGAAAAGATTTCCTCCGGAATCGCCGGAGGTGGCAATCATTACATAAATGACTATGCTCTAGTTTGAGAAAATGATAGTCTTCGTATTGGCTCCAAAATCCTCACCCAAGATTCCCTGAAGACTCCTTGAAGACTCTTTCTTCAGCATTATAACAGGTGTGTAGATTTTCATCATTGGCACTCTGTTGTAGTATTCCATGTGTCATTTTTCAGTTTCAAGGTTCCTGTAACCTTGTAAGTAATGCAGGTGTCATTTTGAAATTGCAACGATCATATGTAAAATTAACAAAAAACACCAACTTTGAGGTCCCATAGTCGAGAGGGAACCTGCCACGGACATGAGGCTCCAATTAGAGCCCCTTTATTTTGATCCGTTGTATTAAAAAAATTCATACAAAACATCAATACGTTCAGGCCTTGCTGAGTTTTGGGTGCCTGAATTTTTATTGTATAAACTAAAAAATCGACTTTGAGTCATTTTAGAATTATGCAAGTCTGAATTTCCATTCATCGATTTTTGGAAACTGGAAATATTGGCCCAAAAAATTTTACATCCCCAAAATTAATAGAACTGTAGTAACAAGGGTTAGTTACGTCGAAAATTTTGAAAGTTCTATTTTTTGAGGCTGGACTCTTTTTTTTTTTTTTTTTTACACCCAGGTTTAGAATATGCCACCTTCACCACGGAAGGGTCCCGGCTGAATTGGACCCCTGGGCCCCACAAACAAACCCAAAAAAGGACCCCTTACCAAAGATTTCCTCCGCAATCGCCAGAGGTGGCCATCATTACATGAATGACTATGCTCTAGTTTGAGAAAATGATAGTCTTCGTATTGGCGCCAAAATCTTCACCGAAGAATCCCTGAAGACTCCTTGAAGATTCTTTCTTCAGCTGAATTGGACCCCTGGGCCCCACAAAAAAAAACAAAAAAAGGACCCCTTAGCAAATATTTCCTCCGGAATCGCCGGAGGTGGCCATCATTACATGAATGACTATGCTCTAGTTTGAGAAAATGATAGTCTTCGTATTGGCTCCAAAATCCTCACCCAAGATTCCCTGAAGACTCCTTGAATATTCTTTCTTCAGCAGTATAACAGGTGCCATTTTTCAATTTCAAGGGTAATTTCTACCATTTATATAGCTGGTAGCCTTTCATCATTGGCACTCTGTTGTAGTATTCCATGTGTCATTTTTCAGTTTCAAGGTTCCTGTAACCTTGTAAGTAATGCAGGTGTCATTTTGAAATTGCAACGATCATATGTAAAATTAACAAAAAACACCAACTTTGAGGTCCCATAGCCGAGAGGGAACCTGCCACGGACATGAGGCTCCAATTAGAGCCCCTTTATTTTGATCCGTTGTATTAAAAAAATTCATACAAAACATCAATACGTTCAGGCCTTGCTGAGTTTTGGATGCCTGAATTTTTATTGTATAAACTAAAAAATCGACTTTGAGGCCCCGTAGCTAAGATTCATTTTAGAATTTTACAAGTCTGAATTTCCACTCATCGATTTTTGGTAACTGGAAATATTGGCCCAAAAAATTTTACATCCCCAAAATTAATAGAACTGTACTAACAAGGGTTAGTTAGGTCGAAAATTTTGAAAGTTCTATTTTTTGAGGCTGGACTTTTTTTTTTTTTTTTTTTTTTTACACCCCAGGTTTAGAATATGCCACCTTCACCACGCAAGGGTCCCGGCTGAATTGGACACCTGGGCCTCACAAACAAACCCAAAAAAGGACCCCTCACCAAAGATTTCCTCCGGAATCGCCAGAGGTGGCCATCATTACATGAATGACTATGCTCTAGTTTGAGAAAATGATAGTCTTCGTATTGGCGCCAAAATCTTCACCGAAGAATCCCTGAAGACTCCTTGAAGATTCTTTCTTCAGCTGAATTGGACCAATGGGCCCCACAAAAAAAAACAAAAAAGGACCCCTTACCAAAGATTTCCTCCAGAATCGCCGGAGGTGGCCATCATTACATGAATAACTATGCTCTAGTTTGAGAAAATGATAGTCTTCGTATTGGCGCCAAAATATTCACCGAAGAATCCCTGAAGACTCCTTGAAGATTCTTTCTTCAGCTGAATTGGACCCCTGGGCCCAACAAAAAAAACAAAAAAAGGACCCCTTAGCAAATATTTCCTCCGGAATCGCCGGAGGTGGTCATCATTACATGAATGACTATGCTCTAGTTTGAGAAAATGATAGTCTTCGTATTGGCTCCAAAATCCTCACCCAAGATTCCTTGAAGACTCCTTGAAGACCCTTTCTTCAGCAGTATAACAGGTGTGTAGATTTTCATCATTGGCGCTCTGTTGTAGTATTCCATGTGTCATTTTTCGGTTTCAAGGTTCCTGTAACCTTGTAAGTAATGCAGGTGTCATTTTGAAATTGCAACGATCATATGTAAAATTAACAAAAAACACCAACTTTGAGGTCACATAGCCGAGAGGGAACCTGCCACGGACATGAGGCTCCAATTAGAGCCCCTTTACTTTGATCCGTTCTATTAAAAAAATTCATACAAAACATCAATACGTTCAGGCCTTGCTGAGTTTTGGGTGCCTGAATTTTTATTGTATAAACTAAAAAATCGACTTTGAGGCCCCGTAGCTAAGAGTCATTTTAGAATTATGCAAGTCTGAATTTCCATTCATCGATTTTTGGAAACTGGAAATATTGGCCCAAAAAATTTTACATCCCCAAATTTAATAGAACTGTACTAACAAGGGTTAGTTAGGTCGAAAATTTTGAAAGTTCTATTTTTTGAGGCTGGACTTGTTTTTTTTTTTTTTTTTTTACACCCCAGGTTTAGAATATGCCACCTTCACCACGCAAGGGTCCCGGCTGAATTGGACCCCTGGGCCCCACAGACAAACCCAAAAAAGGACCCCTTACTAAAGATTTCCTCCGGAATCGCCAGAGGTGGCCATCATTACATGAATGACTATGCTCTAGTTTGAGAAAATGATAGTCTTCGTATTGGCGCCAAAATCTTCACCGAAGAATCCCTGAAGACTCCATGAAGATTCCTTTTTCAGCTGAATTGGAGCGCTGGGCCCCCCAAAAAAACAAAAAAAACAAAAAAGGACCCCTTAGCAAAGATTTCCTCCAGAATCGTCGGAGGTGGCCATCATTACATGAATGACTATGATCTAGTTTGAGAAAATGATACTCTTCGTATTGGCGCCAAAATCTTCACCGAAGAATCCCTGAAGACTCCTTGAAGATTCTTTCTTCAGCTGAATTGGACCCCTGGGCCACACAAAAAAAAAAAACAAAAAAAGGACCCCTTAGCAAAGATTTCCTCCGGAATCGCCGGAGGTGGCAATCATTACATAAATGACTATGCTCTAGTTTGAGAAAATGATAGTCTTCGTATTGGCTCCAAAATCCTCACCCAAGATTCCCTGAAGACTCCTTGAAGACTCTTTCTTCAGCAGTATAACAGGTGTGTAGATTTTCATCATTGGCACTCTGTTGTAGTATTCCATGAGTCATTTTTCAGTTTCAAGGTTCCTGTAACCTTGTAAGTAATGCAGGTGTCATTTTGAAATTGCAACGATCATATGTAAAATTAACAAAAGACACCAACTTTGAGGTCCCATAGTCGAGAGGGAACCTGCCACGGACATGAGGCTCCAATTAGAGACCCTTTATTTTGATCCGTTGTATTAAAAAAATTCATACAAAACATCAATACGTTCAGGCCTTGCTGAGTTTTGGATGCCTGAATTTTTATTGTATTAACTAAAAAATCGACTTTGAGTCATTTTAGAATTATGCAAGTCTGAATTTCCATTCATCGATTTTTGGAAACTGGAAATATTGGCCCAAAAAATTTTACATCCCCAAAATTAATAGAACTGTAGTAACAAGGGTTAGTTACGTCGAAAATTTTGAAAGTTCTATTTTTTGAGGCTGGACTCTTTTTTTTTTTTTTTTTTTTTTACACCCAGGTTTAGAATATGCCACCTTCACCACGGAAGGGTCCCAGCTGAATTGGACCCCTGGGCCTCACAAACAAACCCAAAAAAGGACCCCTTACCAAAGATTTCCTCCGCAATCGCCAGAGGTGGCCATCATTACATGAATGACTATGCTCTAGTTTGAGAAAATGATAGTCTTCGTATTGGCGCTAAAATCTTCAACGATGAATCCCTGAAGACTCCTTGAAGATTCTTTCTTCAGCTGAATTGGACCCCTGGGCCCCACAAAAAAAAACAAAAAAAGGACCCCTTAGCAAAGATTTCCTCCGGAATCGCCGGAGGTGGCCATCATTACATGAATGACTATGCTCTAGTTTGAGAAAATGACAGTCTTCGTATTGGCTCCAAAATCCTCACCCAAGATTCCCTGAAGACTCCTTGAATACTCTTTCTTCAGCAGTATAACAGGTGCCATTTTTCAATTTCAAGGGTAATTTCTACCATTTATATAGCTGGTAGCCTTTCATCATTGGCACTCTGTTGTAGTATTCCATGTGTCATTTTTCAGTTTCAAGGTTCCTGTAACCTTGTAAGTAATGCAGGTGTCATTTTGAAATTGCAACGATCATATGTAAAATTAACAAAAAACACCAACTTTGAGGTCCCATAGCCGAGAGGGAACTTGCCACGGACATGAGGCTCCAATTAGAGCCCCTTTATTTTGATCCGTTCTATTAAAAAAATTCATACAAAACATCAATACGTTCAGGCCTTGCTGAGTTTTGGATGCCTGAATTTTTATTGTATAAACTAAAAAATCGACTTTGAGGCCCCGTAATTAAGAGTCATTTTCGAATTATACGAGTCTGAATTTCCACTCATCGATTTTTGGTAACTGGAAATATTGGCCCAAAAAATTTTACATCCCCAAAATTAATAGAACTGTACTAACAAGGATTAGTTAGGTCGAAAATTTTGAAGGTTCTATTTTTTGAGGCTGGACTTTTTTTTTTTTTTTTTTTTTTTTACACCCCAGGTTTAGAATATGCCACCTTCACCACGCAAGGGTCCCGGCTGAATTGGACCCCTGGGCCTCACAAACAAACCCAAAAAAGGGCCCCTCACCAAAGATTTCCTCCGGAATCGCCAGAGGTGGCCATCATTACATGAATGACTATGCTCTAGTTTGAGAAAATGATAGTCTTCGTATTGGCGCCAAAATCTTCACCGAAGAATCCCTGAAGACTCCTTGAAGATTCTTTCTTCAGCTGAATTGGACCAATGGGCCCCACCAAAAAAAAACAATAAAGGACCCCTTACGAAAGATTTCCTCCGGAATCGCCAGAGGTGGCCATCATTACATGAATGACTATGCTCTAGTTTGAGAAAATGATAGTCTTCGTATTGGCGTCAAAATCTTCACCGAAGAATCCCTGAAGACTCCTTGAAGATTCTTTCTTCAGCTGAATTGGACCAATGGGTCTCACAAAAAAAAACAAAAAAGGACCCCTTACCAAAGATTTCCTCCGGAATCGCCGGAGGTGGCCATCATTACATGAATGACTATGCTCTAGTTTGAGAAAATGATAGTCTTCGTATTGGCGCCAAAATCTTCACCGAAGAATCCCTGAAGACTCCTTGAAGATTCTTTCTTCAGCTGAATTGGACCAATGGGTCTCACAAAAAAAAACAAAAAAGGACCCCTTACCAAAGATTTCCTCCGGAATCGCCGGAGGTGGCCATCATTACATGAATGACTATGCTCTAGTTTGAGAAAATGATAGTCTTCGTATTGGCGCCAAAATCTTCACCGAAGAATCCCTGAAGACTCTTTGAAGATTCTTTCTTCAGCTGAATTGGACCCCTGGGCCACACACAAAAAAAAAAAAAAAACAAAAACAGGACCCCTTAGCAAATATTTCCTCCGGAATCGCCGGAGGTGGTCATCATTACATGAATGACTATGCTCTAGTTTGAGAAAATGATAGTCTTCGTATTGGCTCCAAAATCCTCACCCAAGATTCCTTGAAGACTCCTTGAAGACTCTTTCTTCAGCAGTATAACAGGTGTGTAGATTTTCATCATTGGCGCTCTGTTGTAGTATTCCATGTGTCATTTTTCAGTTTCAAGGTTCCTGTAACCTTGTAAGTAATGCAGGTGTCATTTTGAAATTGCAACGATCATATGTAAAATTAACAAAAAACACCAACTTTGAGGTCACATAGCCGAGAGGGAACCTGCCACGGACATGAGGCTCCAATTAGAGCCCCTTTATTTTGATTCGTTCTATTAAAAAAATTCATACAAAACATCAATACGTTCAGGCCTTGCTGAGTTTTGGGTGCCTGAATTTTTATTGTATAAACTAAAAAATCGACTTTGAGGCCCCGTAGCTAAGAGTCATTTTAGAATTATGCAAGTCTGAATTTCCATTCATCGATTTTTGGAAACTGGAAATATTGGCCCAAAAAATTTTACATCCCCAAATTTAATAGAACTGTACTAACAAGGGTTAGTTAGGTCGAAAATTTTGAAAGTTCTATTTTTTGAGACTGGACGTTTTTCTTTTTTTTTTTTTTTTTTTTTTACACCCCAGGTTTAGAATATGCCACCTTCACCACGCAAGGGTCCCGGCTGAATTGGACCCCTGGGCCCCACAGACAAACCCAAAAAAGGACCCCTTACCAAAGATTTCCTCCGCAATCGCCAGAGGTGGCCATCATTACATGAATGACTATGCTCTAGTTTGAGAAAATGATAGTCTTCGTATTGGCGCCAAAATCTTCACCGAAGAATCCCTGAAGACTCCTTGAAGATTCTTTCTTCAGCTGAATTGGACCCCTGGGCCCCACAAAAAAAAACAAAAAAAGGACCCCTTAGCAAAGATTTCCTCCGGAATCGCCGGAGGTGGCCATCATTACATGAATGACTATGCTCTAGTTTGAGAAAATGATAGTCTTCGTATTGGCTCCAAAATCCTCACCCAAGATTCCCTGAAGACTCCTTGAATACTCTTTCTTCAGCAGTATAACAGGTGCCATTTTTCAATTTCAAGGGTAATTTCTACCATTTATATAGCTGGTAGCCTTTCATCATTGGCACTCTGTTGTAGTATTCCATGTGTCATTTTTCAGTTTCAAGGTTCCTGTAACCTTGTAAGTAATGCAGGTGTCATTTTGAAATTGCAACGATCATATGTAAAATTAACAAAAAACACCAACTTTGAGGTCCCATAGCCGAGAGGGAACCTGCCACGGACATGAGGCTCCAATTAGAGCCCCTTTATTTTGATCCGTTGTATTAAAAAAATTCATACAAAACATCAATACGTTCAGGCCTTGCTGAGTTTTGGATGCCTGAATTTTTATTGTATAAACTAAAAAATCGACTTTGAGGCCCCGTAGCTAAGAGTCATTTTAGAATTATACAAGTGTGAATTTCCACTCATCGATTTTTGGTAACTGGAAATATTGGCCCAAAAAATTTTACATCCCCAAAATTAATAGAACTGTACTAACAAGGGTTAGTTAGGTCGAAAATTTTGAAAGTTCTATTTTTTGAGGCTGGACTTTTTTTTTTTTTTTTTTTGCACCCCAGGTTTAGAATATGCCACCTTCACCACGCAAGGGTCCCGGCTGAATTGGACCCCTGGGCCTCACAAACAAACCCAAAAAAGGACCCCTCACCAAAGATTTCCTCCGGAATCGCCAGAGGTGGCCATCATTACATCAATGACTATGCTCTAGTTTGAGAAAATGATAGTCTTCGTATTGGCGCCAAAATCTTCACCGAAGAATCCCTGAAGACTCCTTGAAGATTCTTTCTTCAGCTGAATTGGACCAATGGGCCCCACAAAAAAAAAACAAAAAAGGACCCCTTAGCAAAGATTTCCTCCAGAATCGCCGGAGGTGGCCATCATTACATGAATAACTATGCTCTAGTTTGAGAAAATGATAGTCTTCGTATTGGCGCCAAAATCTTCACCGAAGAATCCCTGAAGACTCCTTGAAGATTCTTTCTTCAGCTGAATTGGACCCCTGGGCCCCACAAAAAAAACAAAAAAAGGACCCCTTAGCAAATATTTCCTCCGGAATCGCCGGAGGTGGTCATCATTACATGAATGACTATGCTCTAGTTTGAGAAAATGATAGTCTTCGTATTGGCTCCAAAATCCTCACCCAAGATTCCTTGAAGACTCCTTGAAGACCCTTTCTTCAGCAGTATAACAGGTGTGTAGATTTTCATCATTGGCGCTCTGTTGTAGTATTCCATGTGTCATTTTTCGGTTTCAAGGTTCTTGTAACCTTGTAAGTAATGCAGGTGTCATTTTGAAATTGCAACGATCATATGTAAAATTAACAAAAAACACCAACTTTGAGGTCACATAGCCGAGAGGGAACCTGCCACGGACATGAGGCTCCAATTAGAGCCCCTTTACTTTGATCCGTTCTATTAAAAAAATTCATACAAAACATCAATACGTTCAGGCCTTGCTGAGTTTTGGGTGCCTGAATTTTTATTGTATAAACTAAAAAATCGACTTTGAGGCCCTGTAGCTAAGAGTCATTTTAGAATTATGCAAGTCTGAATTTCCATTCATCGATTTTTGGAAACTGGAAATATTGGCCCAAAAAATTTTACATCCCCAAATTTAATAGAACTGTACTAACAAGGGTTAGTTAGGTCGAAAATTTTGAAAGTTCTATTTTTTGAGGCTGGACTTGTTTTTTTTTTTTTTTTTTTTTTTTTAACACCCCAGGTTTAGAATATGCCACCTTCACCACGCAAGGGTCCCGGCTGAATTGGACCCCTGGGCCCCACAGACAAACCCAAAAAAGGACCCCTTACTAAAGATTTCCTCCGGAATCGCCAGAGGTGGCCATCATTACATGAATGACTATGGTCTAGTTTGAGAAAATGATAGTCTTCGTATTGGCGCCAAAATCTTCACCGAAGAATCCCTGAAGACTCCATGAAGATTCCTTTTTCAACTGAATTGGAGCGCTGGGCCCCAAAAAAAAAACAAAAAAAACAAAAAAGGACCCCTTAGCAAAGATTTCCTCCAGAATCGCCGGAGGTGGCCATCATTACATGAATGACTATGATCTAGTTTGAGAAAATGATAGTCTTCGTATTGGCGCCAAAATCTTCACCGAAGAATCCCTGAAGACTCCTTGAAGATTCTTTCTTCAGATGAATTGGACCCCTGGGCCACACAAAAAAAAAAAACAAAAAAAGGACCCCTTAGAAAAGATTTCCTCCGGAATCGCCGGAGGTGGCAATCATTACATAAATGACTATGCTCTAGTTTGAGAAAATGATAGTCTTCGTATTGGCTCCAAAATCCTCACCCTAGATTCCCTGAAGACTCCTTGAAGACTCTTTCTTCAGCAGTATAACAGGTGTGTAGATTTTCATCATTGGCACTCTGTTGTAGTATTCCATGAGTCATTTTTCAGTTTCAAGGTTCCTGTAACCTTGTAAGTAATGCAGGTGTCATTTTGAAATTGCAACGATCATATGTAAAATTAACAAAAAACACCAACTTTGAGGTCCCATAGTCGAGAGGGAACCAGCCACGGACATGAGGCTCCAATTAGAGACCCTTTATTTTGATCCGTTGTATTAAAATAATTCATACAAAACATCAATACGTTCAGGCCTTGCTGAGTTTTGGATGCCTGAATTTTTATTGTATTAACTAAAAAATCGACTTTGAGTCATTTTAGAATTATGCAAGTCTGAATTTCCATTCATCGATTTTTGGAAACTGGAAATATTGGCCCAAAAAATTTTACATCCCCAAAATTAATAGAACTGTAGTAACAAGGGTTAGTTACGTCGAAAATTTTGAAAGTTCTATTTTCTGAGGCTGGACTCTTTTTTTTTTTTTTTTTTTTTTACACCCAGGATTAGAATATGCCACCTTCACCACGGAAGGGTCCCGGCTGAATTGGACCCCTGGGCCTCACAAACAAACCCAAAAAAGGACCCCTTACCAAAGATTTCCTCCGGAATCGCCAGAGGTGGCCATCATTACATGAATGACTATGCTCTAGTTTGAGAAAATGATAGTCTTCGTATTGGCGCCAAAATCTTCACCGAAGAATCCCTGAAGACTCCTTGAAGATTCTTTCTTCAGCTGAATTGGACCCCTGGGCCCCACAAAAAAAAAACAAAAAAAGGACCCCTTAGCAAAGATTTCCTCCGGAATCGCCGGAGGTGGCCATCATTACATGAATGACTATGCTCTAGTTTGAGAAAATGATAGTCTTCGTATTGGCTCCAAAATCCTCACCCAAGATTCCCTGAAGACTCCTTGAATACTCTTTCTTCAGCAGTATAACAGGTGCCATTTTTCAATTTCAAGGGTAATTTCTACCATTTATATAGCTGGTAGCCTTTCATCATTGGCACTCTGTTGTAGTATTCCATGTGTCATTTTTCAGTTTCAAGGTTCCTGTAACCTTGTAAGTAATGCAGGTGTCATTTTGAAATTGCAACGATCATATGTAAAATTAACAAAAAACACCAACTTTGAGGTCCCATAGCCGAGAGGGAACTTGCCACGGATATGAGGCTCCAATTAGAGCCCCTTTATTTTGATCCGTTCTATTAAAAAAATTCATACAAAACATCAATACGTTCAGGCCTTGCTGAGTTTTGGATGCCTGAATTTTTATTGTATAAACTAAAAAATCGACTTTGAGGCCCCGTAATTAAGAGTCATTTTCGAATTATACGAGTCTGAATTTCCACTCATCGATTTTTGGTAACTGGAAATATTGGCCCAAAAAATTTTACATCCCCAAAATTAATAGAACTGTACTAACAAGGGTTAGTTAGGTCGAAAATTTTGAAAGTTCTATTTTTTGAGGCTGGACTTTTTTTTTTTTTTTTTTTTTTTACACCCTAGGTTTAGAATATGCCACCTTCACCACGCAAGGGTCCCGGCTGAATTGGACCCCTGGGCCTCACAAACAAACCCAAAAAAGGACCCCTCACCAAAGATTTCCTCCGGAATCGCCAGAGGTGGCCATCATTACATGAATGACTATGCTCTAGTTTGAGAAAATGATAGTCTTCGTATTGGCGCCAAAATCTTCACCGAAGAATCCCTGAAGACTCCTTGAAGATTCTTTCTTCAGCTGAATTGGACCAATGGGCCGAACCAAAAAAAAACAATAAAGGACCCCTTACGAAAGATTTCCTCCGGAATCGCCAGAGGTGGCCATCATTACATGAATGACTATGCTCTAGTTTGAGAAAATGATAGTCTTCGTATTGGCGTCAAAATCTTCACCGAAGAATCCCTGAAGACTCCTTGAAGATTCTTTCTTCAGCTGAATTGGACCAATGGGTCTCACAAAAAAAAAAACAAAAAAGGACCCCTTACCAAAGATTTCCTCCGGAATCGCCGGAGGTGGCCATCATTACATGAATGACTATGCTCTAGTTTGAGAAAATGATAGTCTTCGTATTGGCGCCAAAATCTTCACCGAAGAATCCCTGAAGACTCCTTGAAGATTCTTTCTTCAGCTGAATTGGACCCCTGGGCCCCACAAAAAAAAAACAAAAAAACAAAAAAAGGACCCCTTAGCAAATATTTCCTCCGGAATCGCCGGAGGTGGTCATCATTACATGAATGACTATGCTCTAGTTTGAGAAAATGATAGTCTTCGTATTGGCTCCAAAATCCTCACCCAAGATTCCTTGAAGACTCCTTGAAGACTCTTTCTTTAGCAGTATAACAGGTGTGTAGATTTTCATCATTGGCGCTCTGTTGTAGTATTCCATGTGTCATTTTTCGGTTTCAAGGTTCCTGTAACCTTGTAAGTAATGCAGGTGTCATTTTGAAATTGCAACGATCATATGTAAAATGAACAAAAAACACCAACTTTGAGGTCACATAGCCGAGAGGGAACCTGCCACGGACATGAGGCTCCAATTAGAGCCCCTTTATTTTGATTCGTTCTATTAAAAAAATTCATACAAAACATCAATACGTTCAGGCCTTGCTGAGTTTTGGGTGCCTGAATTTTTATTGTATAAACTAAAAAATCGACTTTGAGGCCCCGTAGCTAAGAGTCATTTTAGAATTATGCAAGTCTGAATTTCCATTCATCGATTTTTGGAAACTGGAAATATTGGCCCAAAAAATTTTACATCCCCAAATTTAATAGAACTGTACTAACAAGGGTTAGTTAGGTCGAAAATTTTGAAAGTTCTATTTTTTGAGACTGGACTTTTTTCTTTTCTTTTTTTTTTTTTTTTACACCCCAGGTTTAGAATATGCCACCTTCACCACGCAAGGGTCCCGGCTGAATTGGACCCCTGGGCCCCACAGACAAACCCAAAAAAGGACCCCTTACCAAAGATTTCCTCCAGAATCGCCAGAGGTGGCCATCATTACATGAATGACTATGATCTAGTTTGAGAAAATGATAGTCTTCGTATTGGCGCCAAAATCTTCACCGAAGAATCCCTGAAGACCCCTTGAAGATTCTTTCTTCAGCTGAATTGGACCCCTGGGCCACACAAAAAAAAAAACAAAAAAAGGACCCCTTAGCAAAGATTTCCTCCGGAATCGCCGGAGGTGGCCATCATTACATGAATGACTATGCTCTAGTTTGAGAAAATGATAGTCTTCGTATTTGCTCCAAAATCCTCACCCAAGATTCCCTGAAGACTCCTTGAATACTTTTTCTTCAGCAGTATAACAGGTGCCATTTTTCAATTTCAAGGGTAATTTCTACCATTGATATAGCTGGTAGCCTTTCATCATTGGCACTCTGTTGTAGTATTCCATGTGTCATTTTTCAGTTTCAAGGTTCCTGTAACCTTGTAAGTAATGCAGGTGTCATTTTGAAATTGCAACGATCATATGTAAAATTAACAAAAAACACCAACTTTGAGGTCCCATAGCCGAGAGGGAACCTGCCACGGACATGAGGCTCCAATTAGAGCCCCTTTATTTTGATCCGTTGTATTAAAAAAATTCATACAAAACATCAATACGTTCAGGCCTTGCTGAGTTTTGGATGCCTGAATTTTTATTGTATAAACTAAAAAATCGACTTTGAGGCCCCGTAGCTAAGAGTCATTTTAGAATTATACAAGTCTGAATTTCCACTCATCGATTTTTGGTAACTGGAAATATTGGCCCAAAAAATTTTACATCCCCAAAATTAATAGAACTGTACTAACAAGGGTTAGTTAGGTCGAAAATTTTGAAAGTTCTATTTTTTGAGGCTGGACTTTTTTTTTTTTTTTTTTTACACCCCAGCTTTAGAATATGCCACCTTCACCACGCAAGGGTCCCGGCTGAATTGGACCCCTGGGCCTCACAAACAAACCCAAAAAAGGACCCCTCACCAAAGATTTCCTCCGGAATCGCCAGAGGTGGCCATCATTACATCAATGACTATGCTCTAGTTTGAGAAAATGATAGTCTTCGTATTGGCGCCAAAATCTTCACCGAAGGATCCCTGAAGACTCCTTGAAGATTCTTTCTTCAGCTGAATTGGACCAATGGGCCCCACAAAAAAAAAACAAAAAAGGACCCCTTAGCAAAGATTTCCTCCGGAATCGCCGGAGGTGGCCATCATTACATGAATAACTATGCTCTAGTTTGAGAAAATGATAGTCTTCGTATTGGCGCCAAAATCTTCACCGAAGAATCCCTGAAGACTCCTTGAAGATTCTTTCTTCAGCTGAATTGGACCCCTGGGCCCCACAAAAAAAACAAAAAAAGGACCCCTTAGCAAATATTTCCTCCGGAATCGCCGGAGGTGGTCATCATTACATGAATGACTATGCTCTAGTTTGAGAAAATGATAGTCTTCGTATTGGCTCCAAAATCCTCACCCAAGATTCCTTGAAGACTCCTTGAAGACCCTTTCTTCAGCAGTATAACAGGTGTGTAGATTTTCATCATTGGCGCTCTGTTGTAGTATTCCATGTGTCATTTTTTGGTTTCAAGGTTCCTGTAACCTTGTAAGTAATGCAGGTGTCATTTTGAAATTGCAACGATCATATGTAAAATTAACAAAAAACACCAACTTTGAGGTCACATAGCCGAGAGGGAACCTGCCACGGACATGAGGCTCCAATTAGAGCCCCTTTACTTTGATCCGTTCTATTAAAAAAATTCATACAAAACATCAATACGTTCAGGCCTTGCTGAGTTTTGGGTGCCTGAATTTTTATTGTATAAACTAAAAAATCGACTTTGAGGCCCTGTACCTAAGAGTCATTTTAGAATTATGCAAGTCTGAATTTCCATTCATCGATTTTTGGAAACTGGAAATATTGGCCCAAAAAATTTTACATCCCCAAATTTAATAGAACTGTACTAACAAGGGTTAGTTAGGTCGAAAATTTTGAAAGTTCTATTTTTTGAGGCTGGACTTGTTTTTTTTTTTTTTTTTTTTTTTTTTTTTTTACACCCCAGGTTTAGAATATGCCACCTTCACCACGCAAGGGTCCCGGCTGAATTGGACCCCTGGGCCCCACAGACAAACCCAAAAAAGGACCCCTTACTAAAGATTTCCTCCGGAATCGCCAGAGGTGGCCATCATTACATGAATGACTATGGTCTAGTTTGAGAAAATGATAGTCTTCGTATTGGCGCCAAAATCTTCACCGAAGAATCCCTGAAGACTCCTTGAAGATTCCTTTTTCAGCTGAATTGGAGCGCTGGGCCCCCCAAAAAAACAAAAAAAACAAAAAAGGACCCCTTAGCAAAGATTTCCTCCAGAATCGCCGGAGGTGGCCATCATTACATGAATGACTATGATCTAGTTTGAGAAAATGATAGTCTTCGTATTGGCGCCAAAATCTTCACCGAAGAATCCCTGAAGACTCCTTGAAGATTCTTTCTTCAGCTGAATTGGACCCCTGGGCCACACAAAAAAAAAAAAAAACAAAAAAAGGACCCCTTAGCAAAGATTTCCTCCGGAATCGCCGGAGGTGGCAATCATTACATAAATGACTATGCTCTAGTTTGAGAAAATGATAGTCTTCGTATTGGCTCCAAAATCCTCACCCAAGATTCCCTGAAGACTCCTTGAAGACTCTTTCTTCAGCAGTATAACAGGTGTGTAGATTTTCATCATTGGCACTCTGTTGTAGTATTCCATGAGTCATTTTTCAGTTTCAAGGTTCCTGTAACCTTGTAAGTAATGCAGGTGTCATTTTGAAATTGCAACGATCATATGTAAAATTAACAAAAAACACCAACTTTGAGGTCCCATAGTCGAGAGGGAACCTGCCACGGACATGAGGCTCCAATTAGAGACCCTTTATTTTGATCCGTTGTATTAAAAAAATTCATACAAAACATCAATACGTTCAGGCCTTGCTGAGTTTTGGATGCCTGAATTTTTATTGTATAAACTAAAAAATCGACTTTGAGTCATTTTAGAATTATGCAAGTCTGAATTTCCATTCATCGATTTTTGGAAACTGGAAATATTGGCCCAAAAAATTTTACATCCCCAAAATTAATAGAACTGTAGTAACAAGGGTTAGTTACGTCGAAAATTTTGAAAGTTCTATTTTTTGAGTCTGGAATTTTTTTTTTTTTTTTTTTTTTTTACACCCAGGTTTAGAATATGCCACCTTCACCACGGAAGGGTCCCAGCTGAATTGGACCCCTGGGCCTCACAAACAAACCCAAAAAAGGACCCCTTACCAAAGATTTCCTCCGGAATCGCCAGAGGTGGCCATCATTACATGAATGACTATGCTCTAGTTTGAGAAAATGATAGTCTTCGTATTGGCGCCAAAATCTTCACCGAAGAATCCCTGAAGACTCCTTGAAGATTCTTTCTTCAGCTGAATTGGACCCCTGGGCCCCACAAAAAAAAAACAAAAAAAGGACCCCTTAGCAAAGATTTCCTCCGGAATCGCCGGAGGTGGCCATCATTACATGAATGACTATGCTCTAGTTTGAGAAAATGACAGTCTTCGTATTGGCTCCAAAATCCTCACCCAAGATTCCCTGAAGACTCCTTGAATACTCTTTCTTCAGCAGTATAACAGGTGCCATTTTTCAATTTCAAGGGTAATTTCTACCATTTATATAGCTGGTAGCCTTTCATCATTGGCACTCTGTTGTAGTATTCCATGTGTCATTTTTCAGTTTCAAGGTTCCTGTAACCTTGTAAGTAATGCAGGTGTCATTTTGAAATTGCAACGATCATATGTAAAATTAACAAAAAACACCAACTTTGAGGTCCCATAGCCGAGAGGGAACTTGCCACGGACATGAGGCTCCAATTAGAGCCCCTTTATTTTGATCCGTTCTATTAAAAAAATTCATACAAAACATCAATACGTTCAGGCCTTGCTGAGTTTTGGATGCCTGAATTTTTATTGTATAAACTAAAAAATCGACTTTGAGACCCCGTAGCTAAGAGTCATTTTCGAATTATACGAGTCTGAATTTCCATTCATCGATTTTTGGTAACTGGAAATATTGGCCCAAAAAATTTTACATCCCCAAAATTAATAGAACTGTACTAACAAGGGTTAGTTAGGTCGAAAATTTTGAAAGTTCTATTTTTTGAGGCTGGACTTTTTTTTTTTTTTTTTTTTTTTTACACCCCAGGTTTAGAATATGCCACCTTCACCACGCAAGGGTCCCGGCTGAATTGGACCCCTGGGCCTCACAAACAAACCCAAAAAAGGACCCCTCACCAAAGATTTCCTCCGGAATCGCCAGAGGTGGCCATCATTACATGAATGACTATGCTCTAGTTTGAGAAAATGATAGTCTTCGTATTGGCGGTAAAATCTTCACCGAAGAATCCCTGAAGACTCCTTGAAGATTCTTTCTTCAGCTGAATTGGACCAATGGGCCCAACCAAAAAAAAAACAATAAAGGACCCCTTACGAAAGATTTCCTCCGGAATCGCCAGAGGTGGCCATCATTACATGAATGACTATGCTCTAGTTTGAGAAAATGATAGTCTTCGTATTGGCGCCAAAATCTTCACCGAAGAATCCCTGAAGACTGCTTGAAGATTCTTTCTTCAGCTGAATTGGACCCCTGGGCCCCACAAAAAAAAAACAAAAAAAGGACCCCTTAGCAAATATTTCCTCCGGAATCGCCGGAGGTGGTCATCATTACATGAATGACTATGCTCTAGTTTGAGAAAATGATAGTCTTCGTATTGGCGCCAAAATCCTCACCCAAGATTCCTTGAAGACTCCTTGAAGACTCTTTCTTCAGCAGTATAACAGGTGTGTAGATTTTCATCATTGGCGCTCTGTTGTAGTATTCCATGTGTCATTTTTCAGGTTCAAGGTTCCTGTAACCTTGTAAGTAATGCAGGGGTCATTTTGAAATTGCAACGATCATATGTAAAATTAACAAAAAACACCAACTTTGAGGTCACATAGCCGAGAGGGAACCTTTCACGGACATGAGGCTCCAATTAGAGCCCCTTTACTTTGATCCGTTCTATTAAAAAAATTCATACAAAACATCAATACGTTCAGGCCTTGCTGAGTTTTGGGTGCCTGAATTTTTATTGTATAAACTAAAAAATCGACTTTGAGGCCCCGTAGCTAAGAGTCATTTTAGAATTATGCAAGTCTGAATTTCCATTCATCGATTTTTGGAAACTGGAAATATTGGCCCAAAAAATTTTACATCCCCAAATTTAATAGAACTGTACTAACAAGGGTTAGTTAGGTCGAAAATTTTGAAAGTTCTATTTTTTGAGGCTGGACTTGTTTTTTTTTTTTTTTTTTTTTTTTTTTACACCCCAGGTTTAAAATATGCCACCTTCACCACGCAAGGGTCCCGGCTGAATTGGACCCCTGGGCCCCACAGACAAACCCAAAAAAGGACCCCTTACTAAAGATTTCCTCCGGAATCGCCAGAGGTGGCCACCATTACATGAATGACTATGCTCTAGTTTGAGAAAATGATAGTCTTCGTATTGGCGCCAAAACGTTCACCGAAGAATCCCTGAAGACTCCATGAAGATTCCTTTTTCAGCTGAATTGGAGCGCTGGGCCCCCCAAAAAAAACAAAAAAAACAAAAAAGGACCCCTTAGCAAAGATTTCCTCCAGAATCGCCGGAGGTGGCCATCATTACATGAATGACTATGATCTAGTTTGAGAAAATGATAGTCTTCGTATTGGCGCCAAAATCTTCACCGAAGAATCCCTGAAGAATCCTTGAAGATTCTTTCTTCAGCTGAATTGGACCCCTGGGCCACACAAAAAAAAAAAAAAAAAAAAAAAGGACCCCTTAGCAAAGATTTCCTCCGGAATCGCCGGAGGTGGCAATCATTACATAAATGACTATGCTCTAGTTTGAGAAAATGATAGTCTTCGTTATGGCTCCAAAATCCTCACCCAAGATTCCCTGAAGACTCCTTGAAGACTCTTTCTTCAGCAGTATAACAGGTGTGTAGATTTTCATCATTGGCACTCTGTTGTAGTATTCCATGAGTCATTTTTCAGTTTCAAGGTTCCTGTAACCTTGTAAGTAATGCAGGTGTCATTTTGAAATTGCAACGATCATATGTAAAATTAACAAAAAACACCAACTTTGAGGTCCCATAGCCGAGAGGGAACCTGCCACGGACTTGCGGCTCCAATTAGAGCCCCTTTATTTTGATCCGTTCTATTAAAAAAATTCATACAAAACATCAATACGTTCAGGCCTTGCTGAGTTTTGGATGCCTGAATTTTTATTGTATAAACTAAAAAATCGACTTTGCGGCCCCGTAGCTAAGAGTCATTTTAGAATTATGCAAGTCTGAATTTCCATTCATCGATTTTTGGAAACTGGAAATATTGGCCCAAAAAATTTTACATCCCTAAAATTAATAGAACTGTAGTAACAAGGGTTAGTTACGTCGAAAATTTTGAAAGTTCTATTTTTTGAGTCTGGAATCTTTTTTTTTTTTTTTTTTTTTTTTTTTACACCCAGGTTTAGAATATACCACCTTCACCACGGAAGGGTCCCGGCTGAATTGGACCCCTGGGCCCCACAAACAAACCCAAAAAAGGACCCCTTACCAAAGATTTCCTCCGGAATCGCCAGAGGTGGCCATCATTACATCAATGACTATGCTCTAGTTTGAGAAAATGATAGTCTTCGTATTGGCGCCAAAATCTTCACCGAAGAATCCCTGAAGACTCCTTGAAGATTCTTTCTTCAGCTGAATTGGACCCCTGGGCCCCACAAAAAAAAAAAAAAAAAGGACCCCTTAGCAAAGATTTCCTCCGGAATCGCCGGAGGTGGCCATCATTACATGAATGACTATGCTCTAGTTTGAGAAAATGATAGTCTTCGTATTGGCTCCAAAATCCTCACCCAAGATTCCCTGAAGACTCCTTGAATACTCTTTCTTCAGCAGTATAACAGGTGCTATTTTTCAGTTTCAAGGGTAATTTCTACCATTTATATAGCTGGTAGCCTTTCATCATTGGCACTCTGTTGTAGTATTCCAAGTGTCATTTTTCAGTTTCAAGGTTCCTGTAACCTTGTAAGTAATGCAGGTGTCATTTTGAAATTGCAAGGATCATATGTAAAATTAACAAAAAACACCAACTTTGAGGTCCCATAGCCGAGAGGGAACCTGCCACGGACATGAGGCTCCAATTAGAGCCCCTTTATTTTGATCCGTTCTATTAAGAAAATTCATACAAAACATCAATACGTTCAGGCCTTGCTGAGTTTTGGATGCCTGAATTTTTATTGTATAAACTAAAAAATCGACTTTGAGGCCCCGTAGCTAAGAGTCATTTTAGAATTATGCAAGTCTGAATTTCCATTCATCGATTTTTGGTAACTGGAAATATTGGCCTAAAAAATTTTACATCCCCAAAATTAATAGAACTGTACTAACAAGGGTTAGTTAGGTCGAAAATTTTGAAAGTTCTATTTTTTGAGGCTGGACTTTTTTTTTTTTTTTTTTTTACACCCCAGGTTTAGAATATGCCACCTTCACCACGCAAGGGTCCCGGCTGAATTGGACCCCTGGGCCTCACAAACAAACCCAAAAAAGGACCCCTCACCAAAGATTTCCTCCGGAATCGCCAGAGGTGGCCATCATTACATGAATGACTATGCTCTAGTTTGAGAAAATGATAGTCTTCGTATTGGCGCCAAAATCTTCACCGAAGAATCCCTGAAGACTCCTTGAAGATTCTTTCTTCAGCTGAATTGGACCAATGGGCCCCACAAAAAAAAAACAAAAAAGGACCCCTTAGCAAAGATTTCCTCCGGAATCGCCGGAGGTGGCCATCATTACATGAATGACTATGCTCTAGTTTGAGAAAATGATAGTCTTCGTATTGGCGCCAAAATCTTCACCGAAGAATCCCTGAAGACTGCTTGAAGATTCTTTCTTCAGGTGAATTGGACCCCTGGGCCCCACAAAAAAAAAAACAAAAAAAGGACCCCTTAGCAAATATTTCCTCCGGAATCGCCGGAGGTGGTCATCATTACATGAATGACTATGCTCTAGTTTGAGAAAATGATAGTCTTCGTATTGGCTCCAAAATCCTCACCCAAGATTCCTTGAAGACTCCTTGAAGACTCTTTCTTCAGCAGTATAACAGGTGTGTAGATTTTCATCATTGGCGCTCTGTTGTAGTATTCCATGTGTCATTTTTCAGTTTCAAGGTTCCTGTAACCTTGTAAGTAATGCAGGTGTCATTTTGAAATTGCAAGGATCATATGTAAAATTAACAAAAAACACCAACTTTGAGGTCACATAGTCGAGAGGGAACCTGGCACGGACATGAGGCTCCAATTAGAGCCCCTTTATTTTGATCCGTTCTATTAAAAAAATTCATACAAAACATCAATACGTTCAGGCCTTGCTGAGTTTTGGGTGCCTGAATTTTTATTAAATAAACTAAAAAATCGACTTTGAGGCCCCGTAGCTAAGAGTCATTTTAGAATTATGCAAGTCTGAATTTCCATTCATCGATTTTTGGAAACTGGAAATATTGGCCCAAAAAATTTTACATCCCCAAAATTAATAGAACTGTAGTAAGAAGGGTTAGTTACGTCGAAAATTTTGAAAGTTCTATTTTTTGAGGCTGGACTCTTTTTTTTTTTTTTTTTTTTTTTTTACACCCAGGTTTAGAATATGCCACCTTCACCACGCAAGGGTCCCGGCTGAATTGGACCCCTGGGCCTCACAAAGAAACCCAAAAAAGGACCCCTTACCAAAGATTTCCTCCGGAATCGGCGGAGGTGGCCATCATTACATGAATGACTATGCTCTAGTTTGAGAAAATGATAGTCTTCGTATTGGCGCCAAAATCTTCACCGAAGGATCCCTGAAGACTCCTTGAAGATTCTTTCTTCAGCTGAATTGGACCTCTGGGCCCCACAAAAAAAAACAAAAAAGGACCCCTTACGAAAGATTTCCTCCGGAATCGCCGGAGGTGGCCATCATTACATGAATGACTATGCTCTAGTTTGAGAAAATGATAGTCTTCGTATTGGCGCCAAAATCTTCACCGAAGAATCCCTGAAGACTCCTTGAAGATTCCTTTTTCAGCTGAATTGGAGCGCTGGGCCCCACAAAAAAAAAAAAAAAAAAAAAAAGGACCCCTTAGCAAAGATTTCCTCCAGAATCGCCGGAGGTGGCCATCATTACATGAATGACTATGCTCTAGTTTGAGAAAATGATAGTCTTCGTATTGGCGCCAAAATCTTCACCGAAGAATCCCTGAAGACTCCTTGAAGATTCTTTCTTCAGCTGAATTGGACCCCTGGGCCCCACAAAAAAAAAACAAAAAAAGGACCCCTTAGCAAAGGTTTCCTCCGGAATCGACGGAGGTGGCCATCATTACATGAATGACTATGCTCTAGTTTGAGAAAATGATAGTCTTCGTATTGGCTCCAAAATCCTCACCCAAGATTCCTTGAAGACTCCTTGAAGACTCTTTCTTCAGCAGTATAACAGGTGTAATTTTTCAATTTCAAGGGTAATTTCTACCATTTATATAGCTGGTAGCCTTTCATCATTGGCACTCTGTTGTAGTATTCCATGTGTCATTTTTCAGTTTCAAGGTTCCTGTAACCTTGTAAGTAATGCAGGTGTCATTTTGAAATTGCAAGGTTCATATGTTAAATTAACAAAACACACCAACTTTGAAGTCCCATAGCCGAGAGGGAACCTGCCACGGACATGAGGCTCCAATTAGAGCCCCTTTATTTTGATCCGTTCTATTAAAAAAATTCATACAAAACATCAATACGTTCAGGCTTTGCTGAGTTTTGGATGCCTGAATTTTTATTGTATAAACTAAAAAATCGACTTTGAGGCCCCGTAGCTAAGAGTCATTTTAGAATTATGCAAGTCTGAATTTCCATTCATCGATTTTTGGAAACTGGAAATATTGGCCCAAAAAATTTTACATCCCCAAAATTAATAGAACTGTACTAACAAGGGTTAGTTAGGTCGAAAATTTTGAAAGTTCTAATTTTTGAGGCTGGACTTTCTTTTTTTTTTTTTTTTTTTTACACCCCAGGTTTAGAATATGCCACCTTCACCACCACGCAAGGGTCCCGGCTGAATTGGACCCCTGGGCCCCACAAACAAACCCTAAAAAAGGACCCCTTACCAAAGATTTCCTCCGGAATCGCCGGAGGTGGCCATCATTACATGAATGACTATGCTCTAGTTTGAGAAAATGATAGTCTTCGTATTGGCGCCAAAATCTTCACCGAAGAATCCCTGAAGACTCCTTGAAGATCCTTTCTTCAGCTGAATTGGACCCCTGGGCCCCACAAAAAAAAACAAAAAAGGACCCCTTACGAAAGATTTCCTTCAGAATCGCCGGAGGTGGCCATCATTACATGAATGACTATGCTCTAGTTTGAGAAAATGATAGTCTTCGTATTGGCGCCAAAATCTTCACCGAAGAATCCCTGAAGATTTCTTGAAGATTCTTTCTTCAGCAGTATAACAAGGGTCCCGGCTGAATTGGACCCCTGGGCCAAACAAAAAAAAAACAAAAAAGGACCCCTTAGCAAAGATTTCCTCCAGAATCGCCGGAGGTGGCCATCATTACATGAATGACTATGCTCTAGTTTGAGAAAATGATAGTCTTCGTATTGGCGCCAAAATCCTCACCGAAGAATCCCTGAAGATTCCTTGAAGATTCTTTCTTCAGCAGTATAACAAGGGTCCCGGCTGAATTGGACCCCTGGGCCCCACAAAAAAAACAAAAAAGGACCACTTAGCAAAGATTTCCTTTCTGATATCGCCGGAGGTGGCCATCATTACATGAATGACTATGCTCTAGTTTGAGAAAGTGATAGTCTTCGTATTGGCGCCAAAATCTTCACCGAAGAATCCCTGAAGACTCCTTGAAGATTCCTTTTTCAGCTGAATTGGAGCGCTGGGCCCCACAAAAAAAAAAAAAACAAAAAAGGACCCCATAGCAAAGATTTCCTCCGGAATCGCCGGAGGTGGCCATCATTACATGAATGACTATGCTCTAGTTTGAGAAAATGATAGTCTTCGTATTGGCGCCAAAATCTTTACCAAAGAATCCCTGAAGACTCCTTGAAGATTCTTTCTTCAGCTGAATTGGACCCCTGTTCCCCACAAAAAAAAAAAAAAAAAAAGGACCCCTTACTAAAGATTTCCTCCGGAATCGCCGGAGGTGGCCATCATTTCATGAATGACTATGCTCTAGTTTGAGAAAATGATAGTCTTCGTATTGGCTCCAAAATCATCACCCAAGATTCCCTGAAAACTCATTGAAGACTCTTTCTTCAGCAATATAACAGGTGTCATTTTTCAATTTCAAGAGTAATTTCTACCATTTATATAGCTGGTAGCCTTTCATCATTGGCACTCTGTTGTAGTATTCCATGTATCATTTTTCAGTTTCAATGTTCCTGTAACCTTGTAAGTAATGCAGGTGTCATTTTGAAATTGCAAGGTTCATATGTTAAATTAACAAAAAACACCAACTTTGAGGTTCCATAGCCGGGAGGGAACCTGCCACGGACATGAGGCTCCAATTAGAGCCCCTTTATTTTGATCCATTCTATTAAAAAAATTCATACAAAACATCAATACGTTCAGGCCTTGCTGAGTTTTGGATGTCTGAATTTTTATTGTATAAACTAAAAAATCGACTTTGAGCCCCCGTAGCTAAGAGTCATTTTAGAATTATGCAAGTCTGAATTTCCATTCATCGATTTTTGGAAACTGGAAAAATTGGCCCAAAAAATTTTACATCCCCAAAATTAATAGAACTGTACTAACAAGGGTTAGTTAGGTCGAAAATTTTGAAAGTTCTATTTTTCGAGGCCGGACTCTTTTTTTTTTTTTTTTTTCTTTTTACTCCACAGGTTTAGAATATGCCACCTTCACCACGCAAGAGTCCCGGCTGAATTGGACCCCTGGGCCCCACAAACAAACCCAAAAACGGACCCCTTACCAAAGATTTCCTTCGGAATCGCCATAGGTGGTCATCATTACATGAATGACTATGCTCTAGTTTGAGAAAATGATAGTCTTCGTATTAGTGCCAAAATCTTCACCGAAGAATCCCTGAAGACTCCTTGAAGATTCTTTCTTCAGCTGAATTGGACCCCTGGGCCCCACAAAAAAAAAAAACAAAAAAGGACCCCTTATCAAAGATTTCCTCCGGAATCGCCGGAGGTGGCCATCATTACATGAATGACTATGCTCTAGTTTGAGAAAATGATAGTCTTCGTATTGGCTCCAAAATCCTCACCCAAGATTCCCTGAAGACTCCTTGAAGACTCTCTCTTCAGGAGTATAACAGGTGTCATTTTTCAATTTCAAGGGTAATTTCTACCATTTATATAGCTGCTAGCCTTTCATCATTGGCACTCTGTTGTAGTATTCCATGTATCATTTTTCAGTTTCAGTGTTCCTGTAACCTTGTAAGTAATGCAGGTGTCATTTTGAAATTGCAAGGTTCATATGTTAAATTAACAAAAAACACCAACTTTGAGGTTCCATAGCCGGGAGGGAACCTGCCACGGACATGAGGCTCCAATTAGAGCCCCTTTATTTTGATCCGTTCTATTAAAAAAATTCATACAAAACATCAATACGTTCAGGCCTTGCTGAGTTTTGGATGCCTGAATTTTTATTGTATAAACTAAAAAATCGACTTTGAGGCCCCGTAGCTAAGAGTCATTTTAGAATTATGCAAGTCTGAATTTCCATTCATCGATTTTTGGAAACTGGAAAAATTGGCCCAAAAAATTTTACATCCCCAAAATTAATAGAACTGTACTAACAAGGGTTAGTTAGATCGAAAATTTTGAAAGTTCTATTTTTTGAGGCCGGACTCTTTTTTTTTTTTTTTTTTTTTCTTTTTACTCCCCAGGTTTAGAATATGCCACCTTCACCACGCAAGGGTCCCGGCTGAATTGGACCCCTGGGCCCCACAAACAAACCCAAAAAAGGACCCCTTACCAAAGATTTCCTTCGGAATCGCCAGAGGTGGTCATCAGTACATGAATGACTATGCTGTAGTTTGAGAAAATGATAGTCTTCGTATTGGCGCCAAAATCTTCACCGAAGAATCCCTGAAGACTCCTTGAAGATTCTTTCTTCAGCTGAATTGGACCAATGGGCCCAACCAAAAAAAAAAAAAAAAGGACCCCTTATCAAAGATTTCCTCCGGAATCGCCGGAGGTGGCCATCATTACATGAATGACTATGCTCTAGTTTGAGAAAATGATAGTCTTTGTATTGGCGACAAAATCTTCACCGAAGAATCCCTGAAGACTCCTTGAAGATTCTTTCTTCAGCTGAATTGGACCCCTGGGCCACACACACAAAAAAAAAAAAAAAAAAAAGGACCCCTTAGCAAAGATTTCCTCCGGAATCGCCGGAGGTGGCCACCATTACATGAATGACTATGCTCTAGTTTGAGAAAATGATAGTCTTCGTATTGGCTCCAAAATCCTCACCCAAGATTCCCTGAAGATTCCTTGAAGACTCTTTCTTCAGCAGTTTAACAGGTGTGTAGATTTTCATCATTGGCGCTCTGTTGTAGTATTCCATGTGTCATTTTTCAGTTTCAAGGTTCTTGTAACCTTGTAAGTAATGCAGGTGTCATTTTGAAATTGCAAGGATCAATGTAAAATTAACAAAAAACACCAACTTTGAGGTCCCATAGCCGAGAGGGAACCTGCCACGGACATGAGGCTCCATTTAGAGCCCCTTTATTTTGATCCGTTCTATTAAAAAAATTCATACAAAACATCAATACGTTCAGGCCTTGCTGAGTTTTGGATGCCTGAATTTTTATTGTATAAACTAAAAAATCGACTTTGAGGCCCCGTAGCTAAGAGTCATTTTAGAATTATGCAAGTCTGAATTTCCATTCATCGATTTTTGGAAACTGGAAATATTGGCCCAAAAAATTTTACATCCTCAAAATTAATAGAACTGTACTAACAAGGGTTAGTTAGGTCGAAAATTTTGAAAGTTCTATTTTTTGAGGCTGGACTTTTTTTTTTTTTTTTACACCCCAGGTTTAGAATATGCCACCTTCACCACGCAAGGGTCCCGGCTGAATTGGACCCCTAGGCCCCACAGACAAACCCAAAAAAGGACCCCTTACCAAAGATTTCCTCCGGAATCGCCAGAGGTGGCCATCATGAATGATTATGCTCTAGTTTGAGAAAATGATAGTCTTCGTATTGGCACCAAAATCTTCACCGAAGAATCCCTGAAGACTCCTTGAAGATTCTTTCTTCAGCTGAATTGGACCCCTGGGCCTCACAAAAAAAAAACAAAAAAGGACCCCTTACCAAAGATTTCCTCCAGAATCGCCGGAGGTGGCCATCATTACATGAATGAATATGCTCTAGTTTGAGAAAATGATAGTCTTCGTATTGGCGCCAAAATCTTCGCCGAAGAATCCCTGAAGACTCCTTGAAGATTCTTTCTTGAGATGAATTGGACCCCTGGGCCCCACAAAAAAAAAAAACAAAAACAGGACCCCTTAGCAAAGATTTCCTCCGGAATCGCCGGAGGTGGCCATCATTACATGAATGACTATGCTCTAGTTTGAGAAAATGATAGTTTTCGTATTGGCTCCAAAATCCTCACCCAAGATTCCCTGAAGACTCCTTGAAGACTCTTTCTTCAGCAGTATAACAGATGTGTAGATTTTCATCATTGGCACCCTGTTGTAGTATTCCATGTGTTATTTTTCAGTTTCAAGGTTCCTGTAACCTTGTAAGTAATGCAGGTGTCATTTTGAAATTGCAAGGATCATATGTAAAATTAACAAAAAACACCAACTTTGAGGTCCCATAGCCGAGAGGGAACCGGCCAAGGACATGAGGCTCTAATTAGAGCCCCTTTATTTTGATCCGTTCTATTAAAAAAATTCATACAAAACATCAATACGTTCAGGCCTTGCTGAGTTTTGGATGCCTAAATTTTATTGTATAAACTAAAAAATCGACTTTGAGGCCCCGTAGCTAAGAGTCATTTTAGAATTATGCAAGTCTGAATTTCCATTCATCGATTTTTGGAAACTGGAAATATTGGCCCAAAAAATTTTATATCCCCAAAATTAATAGAACTGTACTAACAAGGGTTAGTTAGGTAGAAGATTTTGAAATTTCTATTTTTTGAGGCTGGACTTTTTTTTTTTTTTTTTTTTTTACCCCAGGTTTAGAATATGTCACCTTCACCACGCAAGGGTCCCGGCTGAATTGGAACCCTGGGCCCCACAAACAAACCCAAAAAAGCACCCCTTACCAAAGATTTCCTCCGGAATCGCCGGAGGTGGCCATCATTACATGAATGACTATGCTCTAATTTGAGAAAATGATAGTCTTCGTATTAGTGCCAAAATCTTCACCGAAGAATCCCTGAAGACTCCTTGAAGATTCTTTCTTCAGCTGAATTGGACCCCTGGGCCCCACAAAAAAAAAAAACAAAAAAGGACCCCTTATCAAAGATTTCCTCCGGAATCGCCGGAGGTGGCCATCATTACATGAATGACTATGCTCTAGTTTGAGAAAATGATAGTCTTCGTATTGGCTCCAAAATCCTCACCCAAGATTCCCTGAAGACTCCTTGAAGACTCTCTCTTCAGGAGTATAACAGGTGTCATTTTTCAATTTCAAGGGTAATTTCTACCATTTATATAGCTGCTAGCCTTTCATCATTGGCACTCTGTTGTAGTATTCCATGTATCATTTTTCAGTTTCAGTGTTCCTGTAACCTTGTAAGTAATGCAGGTGTCATTTTGAAATTGCAAGGTTCATATGTTAAATTAACAAAAAACACCAACTTTGAGGTTCCATAGCCGGGAGGGAACCTGCCACGGACATGAGGCTCCAATTAGAGCCCCTTTATTTTGATCCGTTCTATTAAAAAAATTCATACAAAACATCAATACGTTCAGGCCTTGCTGAGTTTTGGATGCCTGAATTTTTATTGTATAAACTAAAAAATCGACTTTGAGGCCCCGTAGCTAAGAGTCATTTTAGAATTATGCAAGTCTGAATTTCCATTCATCGATTTTTGGAAACTGGAAAAATTGGCCCAAAAAATTTTACATCCCCAAAATTAATAGAACTGTACTAACAAGGGTTAGTTAGATCGAAAATTTTGAAAGTTCTATTTTTTGAGGCCGGACTCTTTTTTTTTTTTTTTTTTTTTCTTTTTACTCCCCAGGTTTAGAATATGCCACCTTCACCACGCAAGGGTCCCGGCTGAATTGGACCCCTGGGCCCCACAAACAAACCCAAAAAAGGACCCCTTACCAAAGATTTCCTTCGGAATCGCCAGAGGTGGTCATCAGTACATGAATGACTATGCTGTAGTTTGAGAAAATGATAGTCTTCGTATTGGCGCCAAAATCTTCACCGAAGAATCCCTGAAGACTCCTTGAAGATTCTTTCTTCAGCTGAATTGGACCAATGGGCCCAACCAAAAAAAAAAAAAAAAGGACCCCTTATCAAAGATTTCCTCCGGAATCGCCGGAGGTGGCCATCATTACATGAATGACTATGCTCTAGTTTGAGAAAATGATAGTCTTTGTATTGGCGACAAAATCTTCACCGAAGAATCCCTGAAGACTCCTTGAAGATTCTTTCTTCAGCTGAATTGGACCCCTGGGCCACACACACAAAAAAAAAAAAAAAAAAAAGGACCCCTTAGCAAAGATTTCCTCCGGAATCGCCGGAGGTGGCCACCATTACATGAATGACTATGCTCTAGTTTGAGAAAATGATAGTCTTCGTATTGGCTCCAAAATCCTCACCCAAGATTCCCTGAAGATTCCTTGAAGACTCTTTCTTCAGCAGTTTAACAGGTGTGTAGATTTTCATCATTGGCGCTCTGTTGTAGTATTCCATGTGTCATTTTTCAGTTTCAAGGTTCTTGTAACCTTGTAAGTAATGCAGGTGTCATTTTGAAATTGCAAGGATCAATGTAAAATTAACAAAAAACACCAACTTTGAGGTCCCATAGCCGAGAGGGAACCTGCCACGGACATGAGGCTCCATTTAGAGCCCCTTTATTTTGATCCGTTCTATTAAAAAAATTCATACAAAACATCAATACGTTCAGGCCTTGCTGAGTTTTGGATGCCTGAATTTTTATTGTATAAACTAAAAAATCGACTTTGAGGCCCCGTAGCTAAGAGTCATTTTAGAATTATGCAAGTCTGAATTTCCATTCATCGATTTTTGGAAACTGGAAATATTGGCCCAAAAAATTTTACATCCTCAAAATTAATAGAACTGTACTAACAAGGGTTAGTTAGGTCGAAAATTTTGAAAGTTCTATTTTTTGAGGCTGGACTTTTTTTTTTTTTTTTACACCCCAGGTTTAGAATATGCCACCTTCACCACGCAAGGGTCCCGGCTGAATTGGACCCCTAGGCCCCACAGACAAACCCAAAAAAGGACCCCTTACCAAAGATTTCCTCCGGAATCGCCAGAGGTGGCCATCATGAATGATTATGCTCTAGTTTGAGAAAATGATAGTCTTCGTATTGGCACCAAAATCTTCACCGAAGAATCCCTGAAGACTCCTTGAAGATTCTTTCTTCAGCTGAATTGGACCCCTGGGCCTCACAAAAAAAAAACAAAAAAGGACCCCTTACCAAAGATTTCCTCCAGAATCGCCGGAGGTGGCCATCATTACATGAATGAATATGCTCTAGTTTGAGAAAATGATAGTCTTCGTATTGGCGCCAAAATCTTCGCCGAAGAATCCCTGAAGACTCCTTGAAGATTCTTTCTTGAGATGAATTGGACCCCTGGGCCCCACAAAAAAAAAAAACAAAAACAGGACCCCTTAGCAAAGATTTCCTCCGGAATCGCCGGAGGTGGCCATCATTACATGAATGACTATGCTCTAGTTTGAGAAAATGATAGTTTTCGTATTGGCTCCAAAATCCTCACCCAAGATTCCCTGAAGACTCCTTGAAGACTCTTTCTTCAGCAGTATAACAGATGTGTAGATTTTCATCATTGGCACCCTGTTGTAGTATTCCATGTGTTATTTTTCAGTTTCAAGGTTCCTGTAACCTTGTAAGTAATGCAGGTGTCATTTTGAAATTGCAAGGATCATATGTAAAATTAACAAAAAACACCAACTTTGAGGTCCCATAGCCGAGAGGGAACCGGCCAAGGACATGAGGCTCTAATTAGAGCCCCTTTATTTTGATCCGTTCTATTAAAAAAATTCATACAAAACATCAATACGTTCAGGCCTTGCTGAGTTTTGGATGCCTAAATTTTATTGTATAAACTAAAAAATCGACTTTGAGGCCCCGTAGCTAAGAGTCATTTTAGAATTATGCAAGTCTGAATTTCCATTCATCGATTTTTGGAAACTGGAAATATTGGCCCAAAAAATTTTATATCCCCAAAATTAATAGAACTGTACTAACAAGGGTTAGTTAGGTAGAAGATTTTGAAATTTCTATTTTTTGAGGCTGGACTTTTTTTTTTTTTTTTTTTTTTACCCCAGGTTTAGAATATGTCACCTTCACCACGCAAGGGTCCCGGCTGAATTGGAACCCTGGGCCCCACAAACAAACCCAAAAAAGCACCCCTTACCAAAGATTTCCTCCGGAATCGCCGGAGGTGGCCATCATTACATGAATGACTATGCTCTAATTTGAGAAAATGATAGTTTTCGTATTGGCGCCAAAATCTTCACCGAAGAATCCCTGAAGACTCCTTGAAGATTCTTTCTTCAGCTGAATTGGAACCCTGGGCCCCACAAAAAAAAACAAAAAAGACCCCTTACAAAAGATTTCCTCCAGAATCGCCGGAGGTGGCCATCATTACATGAATGACTATGCTCTAGTTTGAGAAAATGATAGTCTTCGTATTGGCGCCAAAATCCTCACCGAAGAATCCCTGAAAATTCTTTGAAGATTCTTTCTTCAGCAGTATAACAAAGGTCCCGGCTGAATTGGACCACTGGGCCCCACAAAAAAAACAAAAAAGGACCCCTTAGCAAAGATTTCCTCCGGAATCGCCGGAGGTGGCCATCATTACATGAATGACTATGTTCTAGTTTGAGAAAATGATAGTCTTCGTATTGGCACCAAAATCATCACCGAAGAATCCCTGAAGATTCCTTGAAGATTCTTTCTTCCGCAGTATAACAAGGGTCCCGGCTGAATTGGACCCCTAGGCCCCACAAAAAAAAACAAAAAAGGACCCCTTAGCAAAGATTTCCTCCGGAATCGCCGGAGGTGGCCATCATTACATGAATGACTATGCTCTAGTTTGAGAAAATGATAGCCTTTGTATTGGCGTCAAAACCTTCAGCGAAGAATCCCCGAAGACATCTTGAAGATTCTTTCTTCAGCTGAATTGGACCCCTGGGTCCCACAAAAAAAAAAAAAAAAAAAAAGGACCCCTTAGCAAAGATTTCCTCCGGAATCGCCGGAGGTGGCCATCATTACATGAATGACTATGCTCTAGTTTTAGAAAATGATAGTCTTCGTATTGGCTCCAAAATCCTCAACCAAGATTCCCTGAAGACTCCTTGAAGACTCTTTCTTCAGCAATATAACAGGTGTCATTTTTCAATTTCAAGGGTAATTTCTACCATTTATATAGCTGGTAGCCTTTCATCATTGGCACTCTGTTGTAGTATTCCATGTGTCATTTTTCAGTTTCAAGGTTCCTGTAACCTTGTAAGTAATGCAGTTGTCATTTTGAAATTGCAAGGATCATATGTAAAATTAACAAAAAAACACCAACTTTGAGGTCCCATAGCCGAGAGGGAACCTGCCACGGACATGAGGCTCCAATTAGAGCCCCTTTATTTTGATCCGTTCTATTAAAAAAATTCATACAAAACATCAATACGTTCAGGCCTTACTGAGTTTTGGATGCCTGAATTTTTATTGTATAAACTAAAAAATCGACTTTGAGGCCCTGTAGCTAATAGTCATTTTAGAATTATGCAAGTCTGAATTTGCATTCATCGATTTTTGGAAACTGGAAATATTGGCCCAAAAAATTTTACATCCCCAAAATTAATAGAACTGTACTAACAAGGGTTAGTTAGGTCGAAAATTTTGAAAGTTCTATTTTTTGAGGCTGGACTCATTTTTTTTTTTTCTTTCTACACCCCAGGTTTAGAATATGCCACCTTCACCACGCAAGGGTCCCGGCTGAATTGGACCTCTGGGCCAAACAAAAAAAAACAAAAAAGGACCCCTTAGCGAAGATTTCCTCCGGAATCGCGGAAGGTGACCATCATTACATGAATGACTATGCTCTAGTTTGAGAAAATGATAGTCTTCGTATTGGCGCCAAAATCTTCACCGAAGAATCCCTGAAGACTCCTTGAAGATTCTTTCTTCAGCTGAATTGGACCCCTGGGCCCCACGAAAAAAGAAACAAAAAAGGACCACTTAGAAAAGATTTCCTCCGGAATCGCCGGAGGTGGCCATCATTACATGAATGACTATGCTCTAGTTTGAGAAAATGATAGTCTTCGTATTGGCGCCAAAATCATCACCGAAGAATCCCTGAAGATTCCTTGAAGAATCTTTCTTCAGCAGTATAACAAGGGTCCCGGCTGAATTGGACCCCTGGGCCAAAAAAAAAAAAAAAACAAAAAAGGACCCCTTAGCAAAGATTTCCTCCGGAATCGCCGGAGGTGGCCATCATTACATGAAGACTATGCTCTAGTTTGAGAAAATGATAGTCTTCGTATTGGCGCCAAAATCTTTACCGAAGAATCCCTGAAGTCTCCTTGAAGATTCTTTCTTCAAATGAATTGGACCCCTGGGCCCCACAAAAAAAACAAAAAAATGACCCCTTAGCAAAGATTTCCTCCGGAATCGCCGGAGGTGGCCATCATTACATGAATGCCTATGCTCTAGTTTTAGAAAATGATAGTTTTCGTATTGGCTCCAAAATCCTCACCCAAGATTCCCTGAAGACTCCTTGAAGACTCTTTCTTCAGCAGTATAACAGGTGTCATTTTCCAATTTCAAGGGTAATTTCTACCATTTATATAGCTGCTAGCCTTTCATCATTGGCGCTCTGTTGTAGTATTCCATGTGTCATTTTTCAGTTTGAAGGTTCCTGTAACCTTGTAAGTAATGCATGTGTCATTTTGAAATTGCAAGGATCATATGTAAAATTAACAAAAAACACCAACTTTGAGGTCCCATAGCCGAGAGGGAACCTGCCACGGACATGAGGCTCCAATTAGAGCCCCTTTATTTTGATCCGTTCTATTAAAAAAAATTCATATAAAACATCAATACGTTCAGGCCTTACTGAGTTTTGGATGCCTGAATTTTTATTGCATAAACTAAATAATCGACTTTGAGGCCCCGTAGCTAAGAGTCATTTTAGAATTATGCAATTCTGAATTTCCATTCATCGATTTTTGGAAACTGGAAATATTGACCCAAAAAATTTTACATCCCCAAAATTAATAGAACTGTACTAACAAGGGTTAGTTAGGTCGAAAATTTTGAAAGTTTTATTTTTTGAGGCTGGACTTTTTTTTTTTTTTTCACCCCAGGCTTAGAATATGCCACCTTAACCACTCAAGGGTCCCGGCTGAATTGGACCGCTGGGCCCCACAAACAAACCCAAAAAAGGACCCCTTACCAAAGATTTCCTCCGGAATCGCCGGAGGTGGCCATTATTACATGAATGACTATGCTCTAGTTTGAGAAAATGATAGTCTTCGTATTGGCGCCAAAATCTTCACCGAAGAATCCCTGAAGACTCCTTGAAGATTCTTTCTTCAGCTGAATTGGACCCCTGGGCCCCACAAAAAAAAAAAAAAAAAAAAAGGACCACTTAGCAAAGATTTCCTCCGGAATCGCCGGAGGTGGCTATCATTACATGAATGACTATGCTCTAGTTTGAGAAAATGATAGTCTTCGTATTGGCCCCAAAATCCTCACCGAAGAATCCCTGAAGATTCCTTGAAGATTCTTTCTTCAGCAGTATAACAAGGGTATCGGCTGAATTGGACCCCTGGGCCAAAAAAAAAAAAAAACAAAAAAGGACCCCTTAGCAAAGATTTCCTCCGGAATCGCCGGAGGTGGCCATCATTACATGAATGACTATGCTCTAGTTTGTGAAAATGATAGTCTTCGTATTGGCGCCAAAATCTTCACCGAAGAATCCCTGAAGACTACTTGAAGATTCTTTCTTCAGCTGAATTGGACCCCTGGGCCCCTCAAAAAAAAAAAAAAAAAATGGACCCCTTAGCAAAGATTTCCTCCGGAATCGCCGGAGGTGGCCATCATTACATGAATGACTATGCTCTAGTTTTAGAAAATGATAGTCTTCGTATTGGCTCCAAAATCCTCACCCAAGATTCCTTGAAGACTCCTTGAAGACTCTTTCTTCAGCAGTATAACAGGTGTCATTTTCCAATTTCAAGGGTAATTTCTACCATTTATATAGCTGCTAGCCTTTCATCATTGGCACTCTGCTGTAGTATTCCATATGTCATTTTTCAGTCTCAAGGTTCCTGTAACCTTGTAAGTAATGCAGTTGTCATTTTGAAATTGCAAGGATCATATGTAAAATTAACAAAACACACCAACTTTGAGGTCCCATAGCCGAGAGGGAACCTGCCACGGAGATGAGGCTCCAATTAGAGCCCCTTTATTTTGATCCGTTCTATTAAAAAAATTCATATAAAACATCTATACGTTCAGGCCTTGCTGAGTTTTGGATGCCTGAATTTTTATTGTATAATCTAAAAAATCGACTTTGAGGCCCCGTAGCTAAGAGTCATTTTAGAATTATGCAAGTCGGAATTTCCATTCATCGATTTTTGGAAACTAAAAATATTGGCCCAAAAAATTTTACATCCCCAAAATTAATAGAACTGTACTAACAAGGGTTAGTTAGGTCGAAAATTTTGAAAGTTCTATTTTTTGAGGCTGGACTAATTTTTTTTTTTTTTTTTTTTTTTTTTCTTTTTACACCCCAGGTTTAGAATTTGCCACCTTCACCACGCAAGGGTCCCGGCTGAATTGGACCCCTGGGCCCCACAAACAAACCCAAAAAATGACCCCTTACCAAAGATTTCCTCCGGAATCGCCGGAGGTGGCCATCATTACATGAATGACTATGCTCTAGTTTGAAAAAATGATAGTCTTCGTATTGGCGCCAAAATCCTCACCGAAGAATCGCTGAAGACTCCTTGAAGATTCTTTCTTCAGCTGAATTGGACCCTGGGCCCCACAAAAAAAACAAAAAAGGACCCTTTAGCAAAGATTTCCTCCGTAATCGCCGGAGGTGGCCATCATTACATGAATGACTATGCTCTAGTTTGAGAAAATGATAGGCCTCGTATTAGCGCCAAAATCTTCACCGAAGAATCCCTGAAGACTCCTTGAATATTCCTTTTTCAGCTGAATTGGAGCGCTGGGCCCCACAAAAAAAAAAAAAAACAAAAAAGGACCCATTAGCAAAGATTTCCTCCGGAATCGCCGGAGGTGGCCATCATTACATGAATGACTATGCTCTAGTTTGAGAAAATGATAGTCTTCGTATTGGCGCCAAAATCCTCACCGAAGAATCCCTGAAGATTCCTTGAAGTTTCTTTCTTCAGCAGTATAACAAGGGTCCCGGCTGAATTGGACCCCTGGGCCCCACAAAAAAAACAAAAAAGGACTCCTTAGCAAAGATTTCCTCCGGAATCGCCGGAGGTGGCCATCATTACATGAATGACTATGCTCTAGTTTGAGAAAATGATACTCTTCGTATTGGCGCCAAAATCCTCACCGAAGAATCCCTGAAGATTCCTTGAAGATTCTTTCTTCAGCAGTATAACAAGGGTCCCGGCTGAATTGGACCCCTGGGCCCCACAAAAAAAACAAAAAAGACCCCTTAGCAAAGATTTCCTCCGAAATCGCCGGAGGTGGCCATCATTACATAAATGACTATGCTCTAGTTTGAGAAAATGATAGTCTTCGTATTGGCGCCAAAATCTTCACCGAAGAATCCTTGAAGACTCCTTGAAGATTCCTTTTTCAGCTGAATAGGAGTGCTGGGCCCCCCCCCTAAAAAACAAAAAAGGACCCCTTAGCAAAGATTTCCTCCAGAATCGCCGGAGGTGGCCATCATTACATGAATGACTATGCTCTAGTTTGAGAAAATGATAGTCTTCGTATTGGCGCCAAAATCATCACCGAAGAATAACAGAAGACTCCTTGAAGATTCTTTCTTCAGCTGAATTGGACTCCTGGGCCCCACAAAAAAAAAACAAAAAAAAGACCCCTTAGCAAAGATTTCCTCCGGAATCGCCGGAGGTGGCCATCATTACATGAATGACTATGCTCTAGTTTGAGAAAATAATAGTCTTCGTATTGGCGCCAAAGTTTCACCGAAGAATCCCTGAAGACTCCTTGAAGATTCCTTTTTCAGCTGAATTGGAGCGCTGGGCCCCACAAAAAAAAAAAAAAAAGGACCCCTTAGCAAAGATTTCCTCCGGAATCGCCTGAGGTGGCCATCATTACATGAATGACTATGCTCTAGTTTGAGAAAATGATAGTCTTCGTATTGGCGCCAAAATCTTCACCGAAGAATCCCTGAAGATTCCTTGAAGATTCTTTCTTCACCAGTATAACAAGGGTCCTGACTGAATTGGACCCCTGGGCCAAAGAAAAAAAAAACAAAAAAGGACCCCTTAGCAAAGATTTCCTCCGGAATCGCCGGAGGTGGCCATCTTTACATGAATGACTTTGTTCTAGTTTGAGAAAATGATAGTCTTCGTATTGGCGCCAAAATCTTCACCGAAGATTCCCTGAAGACTCCTTGAAGATTCCTTTTTCAGCTGAATTGGAGCGCTGGGCCCCACAAAAAAAAAAAAAAAAAAAGGACCCCTTAGCAAAGATTTCATCCGGAATCGCCGGAGGTGGCCATCATTACATGAATGACTATGCTCTAGTTTGAGAAAATGATAGTCTTCGTATTGGCGCCAAAATCCTCACCGAAGAATCGCTGAAGACTCCTTGAAGATTCTTTCTTCAGCTGAATTGGACCCTGGGCCCCACAAAAAAAACAAAAAAGGACCCCTTAGCAAAGATTTCCTCCGTAATCGCCGGAGGTGGCCATCATTACATGAATGACTATGCTCTAGTTTGAGAAAATGATAGGCCTCGTATTAGCGCCAAAATCTTCACCGAAGAATCCCTGAAGACTCCTTGAATATTCCTTTTTCAGCTGAATTGGAGCGCTGGGCCCCAGAAAAAAAAAACAAAAAAGGACCCATTAGCAAAGATTTCCTCCGGAATCGCCGGAGGTGGCCATCATTACATGAATGACTATGCTCTAGTTTGAGAAAATGATAATCTTCGTATTGGCACCAAAATCTTCACCGAAGAATCCCTGAAGACTCCTTGAAGATTCTTTCTTCAGCTGAATTGGACTCCTGGGCCCCACAAAAAAAAAACAAAAAGGAACCCGTAGCAAAGATTTCCTCCGGAATCGCCGGAGGTGGCCATCATGACATGAATGACTATGCTCTAATTTGAGAAAATGATAGTCTTCGTATTGGCGCCAAAGTTTCACCGAAGAATCCCTGAAGACTCCTTGAAGATTCCTTTTTCAGCTGAATTGGAGCGCTGGCCCCCACAAAAAAAAAAAAAGGACCCCTTAGCAAAGATTTCCTCCGGAATCGCCGGAAGTGGCCATCATTACATGAATGACTATGCTCTAGTTTGAGAAAATGATAGTCTTCGTATTGGCTCCAAAATCCTCACCGAAGAATCCCTGAAGATTCCTTGAAGATTCTTTCTTCACCAGTATAACAAGGGTCCCGACTGAATTCGACCCCTGGGCCAAAGAAAAAAAAAAACAAAAAAGGACCCCTTAGCAAAGATTTCCTCCGGAATCGCCGGAGGTGTCCATCTTTACATGAATGATTATGTTCTAGTTTGAGAAAATGATAGTCTTCGTATTGGCGCCAAAATCTTCACCCAAGAATCCCTGAAGACTCCTTGAAGATTCTTTCTTCAGCTGAATTGGAACCCTGGGCCCCACAAAAAAAAAAAAAAAAAAAAGGACCCCTCATACAAAGATTTCCTCCGGAATCGCCGGAGGTGGCCATCATTACATGAATGACTATGCTCTAGTTTGAGAAAATGATAGTCTTCGTATTGGCTCCAAAATCCTCACCCAAGATTCCCTAAGACTCCTTGAAGACTCTTTCTTCAGCAGTATAACAGGTGTCATTTTTCAATTTCAAGGGTAATTTCTACCATTTATATAGCTGGTAGCCTTTCATCACTGGCACTCTGTTGTAGTATTCCATGTGTCATTTTTCAGTTTCAAGATTCCTGTAACCTTGTAAGTAATGCAGGTGTCATTTTCAAATTGCAAGGATCATATGTAAAATTAACAAAAAACACCAACTTTGAGGTCCCATAGCCGAGAGGGAACCTGCCACGGACATGAGGCTCCCCCTTTATTTTGATCCGTTCTATTAAAAAAATTCATACAAATCATCAATACGTTCAGGCCTTACTGAGTTTTGGATGCCTGAATTTTTATTGTATAAACTAAAAAATCGACTTTGAGGCCCCGTAGCTAAGAGTCATTTTAGAATTATGCAAGTCTGAATTTCCATTCATCGATTTTTGGAAACTGGAAATATTGGCCCAAAAAATTTTACATCCCCAAAATTAATAGAACTGTACTAACAAGGGTTAGTTAGGTCGAAAATTTTGAAAGTTCTATTTTTTGAGGCTGGACTTTTTTTTTTTTTTTTTTTACACCCCAGGTTTAGAATATGCCACCTTCACCACACAAGGGTCCCGGCTGAATTGGACCCCTGGGCCCCACAAAAAAACCTAAAAAAGGACCCCTTACCAAAGATTTCCTCCGGAATCGCCGGAGGTGGCCATCATTACATGAATGACTATGCTCTAGTTTGAGAACATGATAGTCTTCGTATTGGCGCCAAAATCTTCACCGAAGAATCCCTGAAGACTCCTTGAAGATTCTTTCTTCAGCTGAATTGGAACCCTGGGCCCCACAAAAAAAAAAAAAAAAAAAAAAAAGGACCCCTCATACAAAGATTTCCTCCGGAATCGCCGGAGGTGGCCATCATTACACGAATGACTATGCTCTAGTTTGAGAAAATGATAGTCTTCGTATTGGCTCCAAAATCCTCACCCAAGATTCCCTAAGACTCCTTGAAGACTCTTTCTTCAGCAGTATAACAGGTGTCATTTTTCAATTTCAAGGGTAATTTCTACCATTTATATAGCTGGTAGCCTTTCATCATTGGCACTCTGTTGTAGTATTCCATGTGTCATTTTTCAGTTTCAAGATTCCTGTAACCTTGTAAGTAATGCAGGTGTCATTTTCAAATTGCAAGGATCATATGTAAAATTAACAAAAAACACCAACTTTGAGGTCCCATAGCCGAGAGGGAACCTGCCACGGACATGAGGCTCCCCCTTTATTTTGATCAGTTCTATTAAAAAAATTCATACAAATCATCAATACGTTCAGGCCTTACTGAGTTTTGGATGCCTGAATTTTTATTGTATAAACTAAAAAATCGACTTTGAGGCCCCGTAGCTAAGAGTCATTTTAGAATTATGCAAGTCTGAATTTCCATTCATCGATTTTTGGAAACTGGAAATATTGGCCCAAAAAATTTTACATCCCCAAAATTAATAGAACTGTACTAAAAAGGGTTAGTTAGGTCGAAAATTTTGAAAGTTCTATTTTTTGAGGCTGGACTTTTTTTTTTTTTTTTTTTTTACACCCCAGGTTTAGAATATGCCACCTTCACCACACAAGGGTCCCGGCTGAATTGGAACCCTGGGCCCCACAAAAAACCCAAAAAAGGACCCCTTACCAAAGATTTCCTCCGGAATCGCCGGAGGTGGCCATCATTACATGAATGACTATGCTCTAGTTTGAGAACATGATAGTCTTCGTATTGGCGCCAAAATCTTCACCGAAGAATCCCTGAAGATTCCTTGAAGATTCTTTCTTCAGCTGAATTGGACCCCTGGGCCCCACAAAAAAAAAAAACAAAAAAGGACCCCTTAGCAAAGATTTCCTCCGGAATCGCCGGAGGTGGCCATCATTACATGAATGGCTATGCTCTAGTTTGAGAAAATGATAATCTTCGTATTGGCGCCAAAATCTTCACCGAAGAATCCCTGAAGACTTCTTGAAGATTCTTTCTTAAGCTGAATTGGAACCGTAGGCCCCACAAAAAAAAAAAACAAAAAAAGGACCCCTCATACAAAGATTTACTCCGGAATCGCTGGAGGTGGCCATCATTACATGAATGACTATGCTCTAGTTTGAGAAAATGATAGTCTTCGTATTGGCTCCAAAATCCTCACCCAAGATTCCCTAAGACTCCTTGAAGACTCTTTCTTCAGCAGTATAACAGGTGTCATTTTTCAATTTCAAGGGTAATTTCTACCATTTATATAGCTGCTAGCCTTTCATCATTGGCACTCTGTTGTAGTATTCCATGTGTCATTTTTCAGTTTCAAGATTCCTGTAACCTTGTAAGTAATGCAGGTGTCATTTTCAAATTGCTAGGATCATATGTAAAATTAACAAAAAACACCAACTTTGAGGTCCCATAGCCGAGAGGGAACCTGCCACGGACATGAGGCTCCAATTAGAGCCCCTTTATTTTGATCCGTTCTATTAAAAAAAATTCATACAAAACATCAATAGGTTCAGGCCTAACTGAGTTTTGGATGCCTGAATTTTTATTGTATAAACTAAATAATCGACTTTGAGGCCCCGTAGCTAAGAGTCATTTTAGAATTATGCAATTCTGAATTTCCATTCATCGATTTTTGGAAACTGGAAATATTGACCCAAAAAATTTTACATCCCCAAAATTAATAGAACTGTACTAACAAGGGTTAGTTAGGTCGAAAATTTTGAAAGTTTTATTTTTTGAGGCTGGACTTTTTTTTTTTTTTCACCCCAGGCTTAGAATATGCCACCTTAACCACTCAAGGGTCCCGGCTGAATTGGACCGCTGGGCCCCACAAACAAACCCAAAAAAGGACCCCTTACCAAAGATTTCCTCCGGAATCGCCGGAGGTGGCCATTATTACATGAATGACTATGCTCTAGTTTGAGAAAATGATAGTCTTCGTATTGGCGCCAAAATCTTCACCGAAGAATCCCTGAAGACTCCTTGAAGATTCTTTCTTCAGCTGAATTGGACCCCTGGGCCCCACAAAAAAAAAAAAAAAAAAAAGGACCACTTAGCAAAGATTTCCTTCGGAATCGCCGGAGGTGGCTATCATTACATGAATGACTATGCTCTAGTTTGAGAAAATGATAGTCTTCGTATTGGCCCCAAAATCCTCACCGAAGAATCCCTGAAGATTCCTTGAAGATTCTTTCTTCAGCAGTATAACAAGGGTATCGGCTGAATTGGACCCCTGGGCCAAAAAAAAAAAAAAAAAAAAAAGGACCCCTTAGCAAAGATTTCCTCCGGAATCGCCGGAGGTGGCCATCATTACATGAATGACTATGCTCTAGTTTGTGAAAATGATAGTCTTCGTATTGGCGCCAAAATCTTCACCGAAGAATCCCTGAAGACTACTTGAAGATTCTTTCTTCAGCTGAATTGGACCCCTGGGCCCCTCAAAAAAAAAAAAAAATGGACCCCTTAGCAAAGATTTCCTCCGGAATCGCCGGAGGTGGCCATCATTACATGAATGACTATGCTCTAGTTTTAGAAAATGATAGTCTTCGTATTGGCTCCAAAATCCTCACCCAAGATTCCTTGAAGACTCCTTGAAGACTCTTTCTTCAGCAGTATAACAGGTGTCATTTTCCAATTTCAAGGGTAATTTCTACCATTTATATAGCTGCTAGCCTTTCATCATTGGCACTCTGCTGTAGTATTCCATATGTCATTTTTCAGTCTCAAGGTTCCTGTAACCTTGTAAGTAATGCAGTTGTCATTTTGGAATTGCAAGGATCATATGTAAAATTAACAAAACACACCAACTTTGAGGTCCCATAGCCGAGAGGGAACCTGCCACGGAGATGAGGCTCCAATTAGAGCCCCTTTATTTTGATCCGTTCTATTAAAAAAATTCATATAAAACATCTATACGTTCAGGCCTTGCTGAGTTTTGGATGCCTGAATTTTTATTGTATAATCTAAAAAATCGACTTTGAGGTCCCGTAGCTAAGAGTCATTTTAGAATTATGCAAGTCTGAATTTCCATTCATCGATTTTTGGAAACTAAAAATATTGGCCCAAAAAATTTTACATCCCCAAAATTAATAGAACTGTACTAACAAGGGTTAGTTAGGTCGAAAATTTTGAAAGTTCTATTTTTTGAGGCTGGACTAATTTTTTTTTTTTTTTTTTTTTTTTCTTTTTACACCCCAGGTTTAGAATTTGCCACCTTCACCACGCAAGGGTCCCGGCTGAATTGGACCCCTGGGCCCCACAAACAAACCCAAAAAAGGACCCCTTACCAAAGATTTCCTCCGGAATCGCCGGAGGTGGCCATCATTACATGAATGACTATGCTCTAGTTTGAAAAAATGATAGTCTTCGTATTGGCGCCAAAATCCTCACCGAAGAATCGCTGAAGACTCCTTGAAGATTCTTTCTTCAGCTGAATTGGACCCTGGGCCCCACAAAAAAAACAAAAAAGGACCCTTTAGCAAAGATTTCCTCCGTAATCGCCGGAGGTGGCCATCATTACATGAATGACTATGCTCTAGTTTGAGAAAATGATAGGCCTCGTATTAGCGCCAAAATCTTCACCGAAGAATCCCTGAAGACTCCTTGAATATTCCTTTTTCAGCTGAATTGGAGCGCTGGGCCCCACAAAAAAAAAAAACAAAAAAGGACCCATTAGCAAAGATTTCCTCCGGAATCGCCGGAGGTGGCCATCATTACATGAATGACTATGCTCTAGTTTGAGAAAATGATAGTCTTCGTATTGGCGCCAAAATCCTCACCGAAGAATCCCTGAAGATTCCTTGAAGTTTCTTTCTTCAGCAGTATAACAAGGGTCCCGGCTGAATTGGACCCCTGGGCCCCACAAAAAAAACAAAAAAGGACTCCTTAGCAAAGATTTCCTCCGGAATCGCCGGAGGTGGCCATCATTACATGAATGACTATGCTCTAGTTTGAGAAAATGATACTCTTCGTATTGGCGCCAAAATCCTCACCGAAGAATCCCTGAAGATTCCTTGAAGATTCTTTCTTCAGCAGTATAACAAGGGTCCCGGCTGAATTGGACCCCTGGGCCCCACAAAAAAAACAAAAAAGACCCCTTAGCAAAGATTTCCTCCGAAATCGCCGGAGGTGGCCATCATTACATAAATGACTATGCTCTAGTTTGAGAAAATGATAGTCTTCGTATTGGCGCCAAAATCTTCACCGAAGAATCCTTGAAGACTCCTTGAAGATTCCTTTTTCAGCTGAATAGGAGTGCTGGGCCCCCCCCCTAAAAAACAAAAAAGGACCCCTTAGCAAAGATTTCCTCCAGTATCGCCGGAGGTGGCCATCATTACATGAATGACTATGCTCTAGTTTGAGAAAATGATAGTCTTCGTATTGGCGCCAAAATCATCACCGAAGAATAACAGAAGACTCCTTGAAGATTCTTTATTCAGCTGAATTGGACTCCTGGGCCCCACAAAAAAAAAACAAAAAAAGGACCCCTTAGCAAAGATTTCCTCCGGAATCGCCGGAGGTGGCCATCATTACATGAATGACTATGCTCTAGTTTGAGAAAATAATAGTCTTCGTATTGGCGCCAAAGTTTCACCGAAGAATCCCTGAAGACTCCTTGAAGATTCCTTTTTCAGCTGAATTGGAGCGCTGGGCCCCACAAAAAAAAAAAAAAAGGACCCCTTAGCAAAGATTTCCTCCGGAATCGCCTGAGGTGGCCATCATTACATGAATGACTATGCTCTAGTTTGAGAAAATGATAGTCTTCGTATTGGCGCCAAAATCTTCACCGAAGAATCCCTGAAGATTCCTTGAAGATTCTTTCTTCACCAGTATAACAAGGGTCCTGACTGAATTGGACCCCTGGGCCAAAGAAAAAAAAAACAAAAAAGGACCCCTTAGCAAAGATTTCCTCCGGAATCGCCGGAGGTGGCCATCTTTACATGAATGACTATGTTCTAGTTTGAGAAAATGATAGTCTTCGTATTGGCGCCAAAATCTTCACCGAAGATTCCCTGAAGACTCCTTGAAGATTCCTTTTTCAGCTGAATTGGAGCGCTGGGCCCCACAAAAAAAAAAAAAAAAAAGGACCCCTTAGCAAAGATTTCCTCCGGAATCGCCGGAGGTGGCCATCATTACATGAATGACTATGCTCTAGTTTGAGAAAATGATAGTCTTCGTATTGGCGCCAAAATCCTCACCGAAGAATCGCTGAAGACTCCTTGAAGATTCTTTCTTCAGCTGAATTGGACCCTGGGCCCCACAAAAAAAACAAAAAAGGACCCCTTAGCAAAGATTTCCTCCGTAATCGCCGGAGGTGGCCATCATTACATGAATGACTATGCTCTAATTTGAGAAAATGATAGGCCTCGTATTAGCGCCAAAATCTTCACCGAAGAATCCCTGAAGACTCCTTGAATATTCCTTTTTCAGCTGAATTGGAGCGCTGGGCCCCAGAAAAAAAAACAAAAAAGGACCCATTAGCAAAGATTTCCTCCGGAATCGCCGGAGGTGGCCATCATTACATGAATGACTATGCTCTAGTTTGAGAAAATGATAATCTTCGTATTGGCACCAAAATCTTCACCGAAGAATCCCTGAAGACTCCTTGAAGATTCTTTCTTCAGCTGAATTGGACTCCTGGGCCCCACAAAAAAAAAACAAAAAGGAACCCGTAGCAAAGATTTCCTCCGGAATCGCCGGAGGTGGCCATCATTACATGAATGACTATGCTCTAATTTGAGAAAATGATAGTCTTCGTATTGGCGCCAAAGTTTCACCGAAGAATCCCTGAAGACTCCTTGAAGATTCCTTTTTCAGCTGAATTGGAGCGCTGGCCCCCACAAAAAAAAAAAAAAGGACCCCTTAGCAAAGATTTCCTCCGGAATCGCCGGAAGTGGCCATCATTACATGAATGACTATGCTCTAGTTTGAGAAAATGATAGTCTTCGTATTGGCGCCAAAATCCTCACCGAAGAATCCCTGAAGATTCCTTGAAGATTCTTTCTTCACCAGTATAACAAGGGTCCCGACTGAATTCGACCCCTGGGCCAAAGAAAAAAAAAAACAAAAAAGGACCCCTTAGCAAAGATTTCCTCCGGAATCGCCGGAGGTGTCCATCTTTACATGAATGATTATGTTCTAGTTTGAGAAAATGATAGTCTTCGTATTGGCGCCAAAATCTTCACCCAAGAATCCCTGAAGACTCCTTGAAGATTCTTTCTTCAGCTGAATTGGAACCCTGGGCCCCACAAAAAAAAAAAAAAAAAAAAGGACCCCTCATACAAAGATTTCCTCCGGAATCGCCGGAGGTGGCCATCATTACATGAATGACTATGCTCTAGTTTGAGAAAATGATAGTCTTCGTATTGGCTCCAAAATCCTCACCCAAGATTCCCTAAGACTCCTTGAAGACTCTTTCTTCAGCAGTATAACAGGTGTCATTTTTCAATTTCAAGGGTAATTTCTACCATTTATATAGCTGGTAGCCTTTCATCACTGGCACTCTGTTGTAGTATTCCATGTGTCATTTTTCAGTTTCAAGATTCCTGTAACCTTGTAAGTAATGCAGGTGTCATTTTCAAATTGCAAGGATCATATGTAAAATTAACAAAAAACACCAACTTTGAGGTCCCATAGCCGAGAGGGAACCTGCCACGGACATGAGGCTCCCCCTTTATTTTGATCCGTTCTATTAAAAAAATTCATACAAATCATCAATACGTTCAGACCTTACTGAGTTTTGGATGCCTGAATTTTTATTGTATAAACTAAAAAATCGACTTTGAGGCCCCGTAGCTAAGAGTCATTTTAGAATTATGCAAGTCTGAATTTCCATTCATCGATTTTTGGAAACTGGAAATATTGGCCCAAAAAATTTTACATCCCCAAAATTAATAGAACTGTACTAACAAGGGTTAGTTAGGTCGAAAATTTTGAAAGTTCTATTTTTTGAGGCTGGACTTTTTTTTTTTTTTTTTTTACACCCCAGGTTTAGAATATGCCACCTTCACCACACAAGGGTCCCGGCTGAATTGGACCCCTGGGCCCCACAAAAAAACCTAAAAAAGGACCCCTTACCAAAGATTTCCTCCGGAATCGCCGGAGGTGGCCATCATTACATGAATGACTATGCTCTAGTTTGAGAACATGATAGTCTTCGTATTGGCGCCAAAATCTTCACCGAAGAATCCCTGAAGACTCCTTGAAGATTCTTTCTTCAGCTGAATTGGAACCCTGGGCCCCACAAAAAAAAAAAAAAAAAAAAGGACCCCTCATACAAAGATTTCCTCCGGAATCGCCGGAGGTGGCCATCATTACACGAATGACTATGCTCTAGTTTGAGAAAATGATAGTCTTCGTATTGGCTCCAAAATCCTCACCCAAGATTCCCTAAGACTCCTTGAAGACTCTTTCTTCAGCAGTATAACAGGTGTCATTTTTCAATTTCAAGGGTAATTTCTACCATTTATATAGCTGCTAGCCTTTCATCATTGGCACTCTGTTGTAGTATTCCATGTGTCATTTTTCAGTTTCAAGATTCCTGTAACCTTGTAAGTAATGCAGGTGTCATTTTCAAATTGCAAGGATCATATGTAAAATTAACAAAAAACACCAACTTTGAGGTTCCATAGCCGAGAGGGAACCTGCCACGGACATGAGGCTCCCCCTTTATTTTGATCAGTTCTATTAAAAAAATTCATACAAATCATCAATACGTTCAGGCCTTACTGAGTTTTGGATGCCTGAATTTTTATTGTATAAACTAAAAAATCGACTTTGAGTCATTTTAGAATTATGCAAGTCTGAATTTCCATTCATCGATTTTTGGAAACTGGAAATATTGGCCCAAAAAATTTTACATCCCCAAAATTAATAGAACTGTACTAAAAAGGGTTAGTTAGGTCGAAAATTTTGAAAGTTCTATTTTTTGAGGCTGGACTTTTTTTTTTTTTTTTTTTTACACCCCAGGTTTAGAATATGCCACCTTCACCACACAAGGGTCCCGGCTGAATTGGAACCCTGGGCCCCACAAAAAACCCAAAAAAGGACCCCTTACCAAAGATTTCCTCCGGAATCGCCGGAGGTGGCCATCATTACATGAATGACTATGCTCTAGTTTGAGAACATGATAGTCTTCGTATTGGCGCCAAAATCTTCACCGAAGAATCCCTGAAGATTCCTTGAAGATTCTTTCTTCAGCTGAATTGGACCCCTGGGCCCCACAAAAAAAAAAAAACAAAAAAGGACCCCTTAGCAAAGATTTCCTCCGGAATCGCCGGAGGTGGCCATCATTACATGAATGACTATGCTCTAGTTTGAGAAAATGATAATCTTCGTATTGGCGCCAAAATCTTCACCGAAGAATCCCTGAAGACTTCTTGAAGATTCTTTCTTAAGCTGAATTGGAACCGTAGGCCCCACAAAAAAAAAAAAACAAAAAAAGGACCCCTCATACAAAGATTTACTCCGGAATCGCTGGAGGTGGCCATCATTACATGAATGACTATGCTCTAGTTTGAGAAAATGATAGTCTTCGTATTGGCTCCAAAATCCTCACCCAAGATTCCCTAAGACTCCTTGAAGACTCTTTCTTCAGCAGTATAACAGGTGTCATTTTTCAATTTCAAGGGTAATTTCTACCATTTATATAGCTGCTAGCCTTTCATCATTGGCACTCTGTTGTAGTATTCCATGTGTCATTTTTCAGTTTCAAGATTCCTGTAACCTTGTAAGTAATGCAGGTGTCATTTTCAAATTGCTAGGATCATATGTAAAATTAACAAAAAACACCAACTTTGAGGTCCCATAGCCGAGAGGGAACCTGCCACGGACATGAGGCTCCAATTAGAGCCCCTTTATTTTGATCCGTTCTATTAAAAAAAATTCATACAAAACATCAATAGGTTCAGGCCTAACTGAGTTTTGGATGCCTGAATTTTTATTGTATAAACTAAATAATCGACTTTGAGGCCCCGTAGCTAAGAGTCATTTTAGAATTATGCAATTCTGAATTTCCATTCATCGATTTTTGGAAACTGGAAATATTGACCCAAAAAGTTTTACATCCCCAAAATTAATAGAACTGTACTAACAAGGGCTAGTTAGGTCGAAAATTTTGAAAGTTTTATTTTTTGAGGCTGGACTTTTTTTTTTTTTTTTTCACCCCAGGTTTAGAATATGCCACCTTAACCACGCAAGGGTCCCGGCTGAATTGGACCGCTGGGCCACACAAACAAAACCAAAAAAGGACCCCTTACCAAAGATTTCCTCCGGAATCGCCGGAGGTGGCCATTATTACATGAATGACTATGCTCTAGTTTGAGAAAATGATAGTCTTCGTATTTGCGCCAAAATCTTCACCGAAGAATCCCTGAAGACTCCTTGAAGATTCTTTCTTCAGCTGAATTGGACCCCTGGGCCCCACAAAAAAAAAAAAAACAAAAAAGGACCACTTAGCAAAGATTTCCTCCGGAATCGCCGGAGGTGGCCATCATTACATGGATGACTATGCTCTAGTTTGAGAAAATGATAGTCTTCGTATTGGCGCCAAAATCCTCACCGAAGAATCCCTGAAGATTCCTTGAAGATTCTTTCTTCAGCAGTATAACAAGGGTCCCGGCTGAATTGGACCGCTGGGCCAAAAAAAACAAAAAAACAAAAAAGGACCCCTTAGCAAAGATTTCCTCCGGAATCGCCGGAGGTGGTCATCATTACATGAATGACTATGCTCTAGTTTGTGAAAATGATAGTCTTCGTATTGGCGCCAAAATCTTCACCGAAGAATCCCTGAAGACTCCTTGAAGATTCTTTCTTCAGCTGAATTGGACCCCTGGGCCCAACAAAAAAAAAAACAAAAAATGGACCCCTTAGCAAAGATTTCCTCCGGAATCGCCGGAGGTGGCCATCATTACATGAATGACTATGCTCTAGTTTTAGAAAATGATAGTCTTCGTATTGGCTCCAAAATCTTCACCCTAGATTCCCTGAAGACTCCTTGAAGACTCTTTCTTCAGCAGTATAACAGGTGTCATTTTCCAATTTCAAGGGTAATTTCTACCATTTATATAGCTGCTAGCCTTTCATCATTGGCACTCTGCTGTAGTATTCCATGTGTCATTTTTCAGTTTCAAGGTTCCTGTAACCTTGTAAGTAATGCAGGTGTCATTTTGAAATTGCAAGGATCATATGTAAAATTAACAAAAAACACCAACTTTGAGGTCCCATAGCCGAGAGGGAACCTGCCAGGGACATGAGGCTCCAATTAGAGCCCCTTTATTATGATCCGTTCTATTAAAAAAATTCATACAAAACATCTATACGTTCAGGCCTTGCTGAGTTTTGGATGCCTGAATTTTTATTGTATAAACTAAAAAATCGACTTTGAGGCCCCGTAGCTAAGAGTCATTTTAGAATTATTTAGAATTTTTGACACCCCAGGTTTAGAATATGCCACCTTCACCACGCAAGGGTCCCGGCTGAATTGGACCACTGGGCACCACAAACAAACCCAAAAAAGGATCCCTTACCAAAGATTTCCTCCAGAATCGCAGGAGGTGGCCATCATTACATGAATGACTATGCTCTAGTTTGAGAAAATGATAGTCTTCGTATTGGCGCCAAAATCGTCACCGAAGAATCCCTGAAGACTCCTTGAAGATTCTTTCTTCAGCTGAATTGGACCCCTGGGCCTCACAAAAAAAAAAAACAAAAAAGGACCCCTTAGCAAAGATTTCCTCCGGAATCTCCGGAGGTGGCCATCATTACATGAATGACTATGCTTAGTTTAAGAAAATGATAGTCTTCGTATTGCCGCCTAAATCTTCATCGAAGAATCCCTGAAGACTCCATGAAGATTCCTTTTTCAGGTGAATTGGACCGCTGGGCCCCACAAAAAAAAAAAAGGACCCCTTAGCAAAGATTTCCTCCGAAATCGCCGGAGGTGGCCATCATTACATGAATGACTATGCTCTAGTTTGAGAAAATGATAGTCTTCGTATTGGCGCCAAAATCCTCACCGAAGAATCCCTGAAGATTCCTTGAAGATTCTTTCTTCAGCAGTATAACAAGGGTCCCTGCTGAATTGGACCCCTGGGCCCCACAAAAAAAACAAAAAAGACCCCTTAGCAAAGATTTCCTACGGAATCGCCGGAGGTGGCCATCATTACATGAATGACTATGCTCTAGTTTGAGAAAATGATAGTCTTTGTATTGGCGCCAAAATCTTCACCGAAGAATCCCTGAAGACTCCTTGAAGATTCCTTTTTCAGCTGAATTGGAGCGCTGGGCCCCACACAAAAAAAAAAAAGGACCCCTTAGCAAAGATTTCCTCCGGAATCGCCGGAGGTGGCCATCATTACATGAATGACTATGCTCTAGTTTGAGAAAATGATAGTCTTCGTATTGGCGCCAAAATCCTCACCGAAGAATCCCTGAAGATTCCTTGAAGATTCTTTCTTCACCAGTATAACAAGGGTCCCGGCCGAATTGGACCCATGGGCCCCACAAAAAAAACAAAAAACACCCCTTAGCAAAGATTTCCTCCGGAATCGCCGGAGGTGGCCATCATTACATGAATGACTATGCTCTAGTTTGAGAAAATGATAGTCTTCGTATTGGCGCCAAAATCTTCACCGAAGATTCCCTGAAGACTCCTTGAAGATTCCTTTTTCAGCTGAATTGGAGTGCTGGGCCCCACAAAAAAAAAAACAAACAAAAAAGGGCCCCTTAGCAAAGATTTCATCCGGAATCGCCGGAGGTGGCCATCATTACATGAATGACTATGCTCTAGTTTGAGAAAATGATAGTCTTCGTATTGGCGCCAAAATCCTCACCGAAGAATCCCTGAAGATTCCTTGAAGATTCTTTCTTCAGCAGGATAACAAGGGTCCCGGCTGAATTGGACCCCTGGGCCCCACAAAAAAAACAAAAAAGGCTCCCTTACCAAAGATTTCCTCCGGAATCGCCGGAGGTGGCCATCATTACATGAATGACTATGCTCTAGTTTGAGAAAATGATAGTCTTCGTATTGGCGCCTAAATCTTCACCGAAGAATCCCTGAAGATTCCTCGAAGATTCTTTTTTCAGCTGAATTGGAACCGTAGGCCCCAGAAAAAAAAAAAACAAAAAAAGGACCCCTCATACAAAGATTTACCCCGGAATCGCTGGAGGTGGCCATCATTACATGAATGACTATGCTCTAGTTTGAGAAAATGATAGTCTTCGTATTGGCGCCAAAATCCTCACCGAAGAATCCCTGAAGATTCCTTGAAGATTCTTTCTTCAGCAGGATAACAAGGGTCCCGGCTGAATTGGACCCCTGGGCCAAAAAAAAAAAACAAAAAACGATCCCTTAGCAAAGATTTCCTCCGTAATCGCCGGAGGTGGCCATCATTACATGAATGACTATGCTCTAGTTTGAGAAAATGATAGGCCTCGTATTAGCGCCAAAATCTTCACCGAAGAATCCCTGAAGACTCCTTGAATATTCCTTTTTCAGCTGAATTGGAGCGCTGGGCCCCACAAAAAAAAAAAAACAAAAAAGGACCCATTAGCAAAGATTTCCTCCGGAATCGCCGGAGGTGGCCATCATTACATGAATGACTATGCTCTAGTTTGAGAAAAAGATAGTCTTCGTATTAGCGCCAAAATCCTCACCGAAGAATCCCTGAAGATTCCTTGAAGTTTCTTTCTTCAGCAGTATAACAAGGGTCCCGGCTGAATTGGACCCCTGGGCCCCAGAAAAAAAACAAAAAAGGACCCCTTAGCAAAGATTTCCTCCGGAATCGCCGGAGGTGGCCATCATTACATGAATGACTATGCTCTAGTTTGAGAAAATGATAGTCTTCGTATTGGCGCCAAAATCCTCACCGAAGAATCCCTGAAGATTCCTTGAAGTTTCTTTCTTCAGCAGTATAACAAGGGTCCCGGCTGAATTGGACCCCTGGGCCCCACAAAAAAAACAAAAAAGGACCCCTTAGCAAAGATTTCCTCCGGAATCGCCGGAGGTGGCCATCATTACATGAATGACTATGCTCTAGTTTGAGAAAATGATACTCTTCGTATTGGGGCCAAAATCCTCACCGAAGAATCCCTGAAGATTCCTTGAAGATTCTTTCTTCAGCAGTATAACAAGGGTCCCGGCTGAATTGGACCCCTGGGTCCCACAAAAAAAACAAAAAAGGACCCCTTAGCAAAGATTTCCTCCGAAATCGCCGGAGGTGGCCATCATTACATAAATGACTATGCTCTAGTTTGAGAAAATGATAGTCTTCGTATTGGCGCCAAAATCTTCTTTGAAGAATCCCTGAAGACTCCTTGAAGATTCCTTTTTCAGTGAATTGGAGTGCTGGGCCCCCCCCCAAAAAAAAACAAAAAAGGACCCCTTAGCAAAGATTTCCTCCGGAATCGCCGGAGGTGGCCATCATTACATGAATGACTATGCTCTAGTTTGAGAAAATGATAGTCTTCGTATTGGCGCCAAAATCCTCACCGAAGAATCCCTGAAGATTCCTTGAAGATTCTTTCTTCAGCAGTATAACAAGGGTCCCGGCTGAATTGGACCCCTGGACCAAAAAAAAAAAAACAAAAAAAGACCCCTTACCAAAGAATTCCTCCGGAATCGCCGGAGGTGGCCATCATTACATGAATGACTATGCTCTAATTTGAAAAAATGATAGTCTTCGTATTGGCGCCAAAATCCTCACCGAAGAATCGCTGAAGACTCCTTGAAGATTCTTTCTTCAGCTGAATTGGACCCTGGGCCCCACAAAAAAAACAAAAAAGGACCCTTTAGCAAAGATTTCCTCCGTAATCGCCGGAGGTGGCCATCATTACATGAATGACTATGCTCTAGTTTGAGAAAATGATAGGCCTCGTATTAGCGCCAAAATCTTCACCGAAGAATCCCTGAAGACTCCTTGAATATTCCTTTTTCAGCTGAATTGGAGCGCTGGGCCCCACAAAAAAAAAAAAAAACAAAAAAGGACCCATTAGCAAAGATTTCCTCCGGAATCGCCGGAGGTGGCCATCATTACATGAATGACTATGCTCTAGTTTGAGAAAATGATAGTCTTCGTATTGGCGCCAAAATCCTCACCGAAGAATCCCTGAAGATTCCTTGAAGTTTCTTTCTTCAGCAGTATAACAAGGGTCCCGGCTGAATTGGACCCCTGGGCCCCACAAAAAAAACAAAAAAGGACTCCTTAGCAAAGATTTCCTCCGGAATCGCCGGAGGTGGCCATCATTACATGAATGACTATGCTCTAGTTTGAGAAAATGATACTCTTCGTATTAGCGCCAAAATCCTCACCGAAGAATCCCTGAAGATTCCTTGAAGATTCTTTCTTCAGCAGTATAACAAGGGTCCCGGCTGAATTGGACCCCTGGGCCCCACAAAAAAAACAAAAAAGACCCCTTAGCAAAGATTTCCTCCGAAATCGCCGGAGGTGGCCATCATTACATAAATGACTATGCTCTAGTTTGAGAAAATGATAGTCTTCGTATTGGCGCCAAAATCTTCACCGAAGAATCCTTGAAGACTCCTTGAAGATTCCTTTTTCAGCTGAATAGGAGTGCTGGGCCCCCCCCCTAAAAAACAAAAAAGGACCCCTTAGCAAAGATTTCCTCCAGAATCGCCGGAGGTGGCCATCATTACATGAATGACTATGCTCTAGTTTGAGAAAATGATAGTCTTCGTATTGGCGCCAAAATCATCACCGAAGAATAACAGAAGACTCCTTGAAGATTCTTTCTTCAGCTGAATTGGACTCCTGGGCCCCACAAAAAAAAAACAAAAAAAGGACCCCTTAGCAAAGATTTCCTCCGGAATCGCCGGAGGTGGCCATCATTACATGAATGACTATGCTCTAGTTTGAGAAAATAATAGTCTTCGTATTGGCGCGAAAGTTTCACCGAAGAATCCCTGAAGACTCCTTGAAGATTCCTTTTTCAGCTGAATTGGAGCGCTGGGCCCCACAAAAAAAAAAAAAGGACCCCTTAGCAAAGATTTCCTCCGGAATCGCCTGAGGTGGCCATCATTACATGAATGACTATGCTCTAGTTTGAGAAAATGATAGTCTTCGTATTGGCGCCAAAATCTTCACCGAAGAATCCCTGAAGATTCCTTGAAGATTCTTTCTTCACCAGTATAACAAGGGTCCTGACTGAATTGGACCCCTGGGCCAAAGAAAAAAAAAACAAAAAAGGACCCCTTAGCAAAGATTTCCTCCGGAATCGCCGGAGGTGGCCATCTTTACATGAATGACTATGTTCTAGTTTGAGAAAATGATAGTCTTCGTATTGGCGCCAAAATCTTCACCGAAGATTCCCTGAAGACTCCTTGAAGATTCCTTTTTCAGCTGAATTGGAGCGCTGGGCCCCACAAAAAAAAAAAAAAAAGGACCCCTTAGCAAAGATTTCATCCGGAATCGCCGGAGGTGGCCATCATTACATGAATGACTATGCTCTAGTTTGAGAAAATGATAGTCTTCGTATTGGCGCCAAAATCCTCACCGAAGAATCGCTGAAGACTCCTTGAAGATTCTTTCTTCAGCTGAATTGGACCCTGGGCCCCACAAAAAAAACAAAAAAGGACCCCTTAGCAAAGATTTCCTCCGTAATCGCCGGAGGTGGCCATCATTACATGAATGACTATGCTCTAGTTTGAGAAAATGATAGGCCTCGTATTAGCGCCAAAATCTTCACCGAAGAATCCCTGAAGACTCCTTGAATATTCCTTTTTCAGCTGAATTGGAGCGCTGGGCCCCAGAAAAAAAAACAAAAAAGGACCCATTAGCAAAGATTTCCTCCGGAATCGCCGGAGGTGGCCATCATTACATGAATGACTATGCTCTAGTTTGAGAAAATGATAATCTTCGTATTGGCACCAAAATCTTCACCGAAGAATCCCTGAAGACTCCTTGAAGATTCTTTCTTCAGCTGAATTGGACTCCTGGGCCCCACAAAAAAAAAAACAAAAAGGAACCCGTAGCAAAGATTTCCTCCGGAATCGCCGGAGGTGGCCATCATTACATGAATGACTATGCTCTAATTTGAGAAAATGATAGTCTTCGTATTGGCGCCAAAGTTTCACCGAAGAATCCCTGAAGACTCCTTGAAGATTCCTTTTTCAGCTGAATTGGAGCGCTGGCCCCCACAAAAAAAAAAAAAGGACCCCTTAGCAAAGATTTCCTCCGGAATCGCCGGAGGTGGCCATCATTACATGAATGACTATGCTCTAGTTTGAGAAAATGATAGTCTTCGTATTGGCGCCAAAATCCTCACCGAAGAATCCCTGAAGATTCCTTGAAGATTCTTTCTTCACCAGTATAACAAGGGTCCCGACTGAATTCGACCCCTGGGCCAAAGAAAAAAAAAAACAAAAAAGGACCCCTTAGCAAAGATTTCCTCCGGAATCGCCGGAGGTGTCCATCTTTACATGAATGATTATGTTCTAGTTTGAGAAAATGATAGTCTTCGTATTGGCGCCAAAATCTTCACCCAAGAATCCCTGAAGACTCCTTGAAGATTCTTTCTTCAGCTGAATTGGAACCCTGGGCCCCACAAAAAAAAAAAAAAAAAAAAAGGACCCCTCATACAAAGATTTCCTCCGGAATCGCCGGAGGTGGCCATCATTACATGAATGACTATGCTCTAGTTTGAGAAAATGATAGTCTTCGTATTGGCTCCAAAATCCTCACCCAAGATTCCCTAAGACTCCTTGAAGACTCTTTCTTCAGCAGTATAACAGGTGTCATTTTTCAATTTCAAGGGTAATTTCTACCATTTATATAGCTGGTAGCCTTTCATCACTGGCACTCTGTTGTAGTATTCCATGTGTCATTTTTCAGTTTCAAGATTCCTGTAACCTTGTAAGTAATGCAGGTGTCATTTTCAAATTGCAAGGATCATATGTAAAATTAACAAAAAACACCAACTTTGAGGTCCCATAGCCGAGAGGGAACCTGCCACGGACATGAGGCTCCCCCTTTATTTTGATCCGTTCTATTAAAAAAATTCATACAAATCATCAATACGTTCAGGCCTTACTGAGTTTTGGATGCCTGAATTTTTATTGTATAAACTAAAAAATCGACTTTGAGGCCCCGTAGATAAGAGTCATTTTAGAATTATGCAAGTCTGAATTTCCATTCATCGATTTTTGGAAACTGGAAATATTGGCCCAAAAAATTTTACATCCCCAAAATTAATAGAACTGTACTAACAAGGGTTAGTTAGGTCGAAAATTTTGAAAGTTCTATTTTTTGAGGCTGGACTTTTTTTTTTTTTTTTTTTTACACCCCAGGTTTAGAATATGCCACCTTCACCACACAAGGGTCCCGGCTGAATTGGACCCCTGGGCCCCACAAAAAAACCTAAAAAAGGACCCCTTACCAAAGATTTCCTCCGGAATCGCCGGAGGTGGCCATCATTACATGAATGACTATGCTCTAGTTTGAGAACATGATAGTCTTCGTATTGGCGCCAAAATCTTCACCGAAGAATCCCTGAAGACTCCTTGAAGATTCTTTCTTCAGCTGAATTGGAACCCTGGGCCCCACAAAAAAAAAAAAAAAAAAAAAAGGACCCCTCATACAAAGATTTCCTCCGGAATCGCCGGAGGTGGCCATCATTACACGAATGATTATGCTCTAGTTTGAGAAAATGATAGTCTTCGTATTGGCTCCAAAATCCTCACCCAAGATTCCCTAAGACTCCTTGAAGACTCTTTCTTCAGCAGTATAACAGGTGTCATTTTTCAATTTCAAGGGTAATTTCTACCATTTATATAGCTGGTAGCCTTTCATCATTGGCACTCTGTTGTAGTATTCCATGTGTCATTTTTCAGTTTCAAGATTCCTGTAACCTTGTAAGTAATGCAGGTGTCATTTTCAAATTGCAAGGATCATATGTAAAATTAACAAAAAACACCAACTTTGAGGTCCCATAGCCGAGAGGGAACCTGCCACGGACATGAGGCTCCCCCTTTATTTTGATCAGTTCTATTAAAAAAATTCATACAAATCATCAATACGTTCAGGCCTTACTGAGTTTTGGATGCCTGAATTTTTATTGTATAAACTAAAAAATCGACTTTGAGGCCCCGTAGCTAAGAGTCATTTTAGAATTATGCAAGTCTGAATTTCCATTCATCGATTTTTGGAAACTGGAAATATTGGCCCAAAAAATTATACATCCCCAAAATTAATAGAACTGTACTAAAAAGGGTTAGTTAGGTCGAAAATTTTGAAAGTTCTATTTTTTGAGGCTGGACTTTTTTTTTTTTTTTTTTTTACACCCCAGGTTTAGAATATGCCACCTTCACCACACAAGGGTCCCGGCTGAATTGGAACCCTGGGCCCCACAAAAAACCCAAAAAAGGACCCCTTACCAAAGATTTCCTCCGGAATCGCCGGAGGTGGCCATCATTACATGAATGACTATGCTCTAGTTTGAGAACATGATAGTCTTCGTATTGGCGCCAAAATCTTCACCGAAGAATCCCTGAAGATTCCTTGAAGATTCTTTCTTCAGCTGAATTGGACCCCTGGGCCCCACAAAAAAAAAAAAAACAAAAAAGGACCCCTTAGCAAAGATTTCCTCCGGAATCGCCGGAGGTGGCCATCATTACATGAATGACTATGCTCTAGTTTGAGAAAATGATAATCTTCGTATTGGCGCCAAAATCTTCACCGAAGAATCCCTGAAGACTTCTTGAAGATTCTTTCTTCAGCTGAATTGGAACCGTAGGCCCCACAAAAAAAAAAAACAAAAAAAGGACCCCTCATACAAAGATTTACTCCGGAATCGCTGGAGGTGGCCATCATTACATGAATGACTATGCTCTAGTTTGAGAAAATGATAGTCTTCGTATTGGCTCCAAAATCCTCACCCAAGATTCCCTAAGACTCCTTGAAGACTCTTTCTTCAGCAGTATAACAGGTGTCATTTTTCAATTTCAAGGGTAATTTCTACCATTTATATAGCTGCTAGCCTTTCATCATTGGCACTCTGTTGTAGTATTCCATGTGTCATTTTTCAGTTTCAAGATTCCTGTAACCTTGTAAGTTATGCAGGTGTTATTTTCAAATTGCTAGGATCATATGTAAAATTAACAAAAAACACCAACTTTGAGGTCCCATAGCCGAGAGGGAACCTGCCACGGACATGAGGCTCCAATTAGAGCCCCTTTATTTTGATCTGTTCTATTAAAAAAAATTCATACAAAACATCAATAGGTTCAGGCCTAACTGAGTTTTGGATGCCTGAATTTTTATTGTATAAACTAAATAATCGACTTTGAGGCCCCGTAGCTAAGAGTCATTTTAGAATTATGCAATTCTGAATTTCCATTCATCGATTTTTGGAAACTGGAAATATTGACCCAAAAAGTTTTACATCCCCAAAATTAATAGAACTGTACTAACAAGGGTTAGTTAGGTCGAAAATTTTGAAAGTTTTATTTTTTGAGGCTGGACTTTTTTTTTTTTTTTTTTTTTACCCCAGGTTTAGAATATGCCACCTTAACCACGCAAGGGTCCCGGCTGAATTGGGCGGCTGGGCCCCACAAACAAACCCAAAAAAGGACCCCTTACCAAAGATTTCCTGCGGAATCGCCGGAGGTGGCCACTATTACATGAATGACTATGCTCTAGTTTGAGAAAATGATAGTCTTCGTATTGGCGCCAAAATCTTCACCGAAGAATCCCTGAAGACTCCTTGAAGATTCTTTCTTCAGCTGAATTGGACCCCTGGGCCCCACAAAATAAAAAAAACAAAAAAGGACCACTTAGCAAAGATTTCCTCCGGAATCGCCGGAGGTGGCCATCATTACATGAATGACTAAGCTCTAGTTTGAGAAAATGATAGTCTTCGTATTGGCGCCAAAATCCTCACCGAAGAATCCCTGAAGATTCCTTGAAGATTCTTTCTTCAGCAGTATAACAAGGGTCCCGGCTGAATTGGACCCCTGGGCCAAAAAAAAAAAAAAAAAAAAAAAAAGGACCCCTTAGCAAAGATTTCCTCCGGAATCGCCGGAGGTGGCCATCATTACATGAATGACTATGCTCTAGTTTGTGAAAATGATAGTCTTCGTATTGGCGCCAAAATCTTCACCGAAGAATCCCTGAAGACTCCTTGAAGATTCTTTCTTCAGCTGAATTGGACCCCTGGGCCCCACAAAAAAAAAACAAAAAATGGACCCCTTAGCAAAGATTTCCTCCGGAATCGCCGGAGGTGGCCATCATTACATGAATGACTATGCTCTAGTTTTAGAAAATGATAGTCTTCGTATTGGCTCCAAAATCCTCACCCTAGATTCCCTGAAGACTCCTTGAAGACTCTTTCTTCAGCAGTATAACAGGTGTCATTTTCCAATTTCAAGGGTAATTTCTACCATTTATATAGCTGCTAGCCTTTCATCATTGGCACTCTGCTGTAGTATTCCATATGTCATTTTTCAGTTTCAAGGTTCCTGTAACCTTGTAAGTAATGCAGGTGTCATTTTGAAATTGCAAGGATCATATGTAAAATTAACAAAAAACACCAACTTTGAGGTCCCATAGCCGAGAAGGAACCTGCCACGGACATGAGTCTCCAATTAGAGCCCCTTTATTTTGATCCGTTCTATTAAAAAAATTCATACAAAACATCTATACGTTCAGGCCTTGCTGAGTTTTGGATGCCTGAATTTTTTTTGTATAAACTAAAAAATCGACTTTGAGGCCCCGTAGCTAAGAGTCATTTGAGAATTATGCAAGTCTGAATTTCCATTCATCGATTTTTGGAAACTGGAAATATTGGCCCAAAAAATTTTACATCCCCAAAATTAATAGAACTGTACTAACAAGGGTTAGTTAGGTCGAAAATTTTGAAAGTTCTATTTTTTGAGGCTGGACTCCTTTTTTTATTTTTTTTTTTATTTTTACACCCCAGGTTTAGAATATGCCACCTTCACCACGCAAGGGTCCCGGCTGAATTGGACCCCTGGGCCCCACAAACAAACCCCAAAAATTACCCCTTACCAAAGATTTCCTCCGGAATCGCCGGAGGTGGCCATCATTACATGAATGACTATGCTCTAGTTTGAAAAAATGATAGTCTTCGTATTGGCGCCAAAATCCTCACCGAAGAATCGCTGAAGACTCCTTGAAGATTCTTTCTTCAGCTGAATTGGAGCCTGGGCCCCACAAAAAAAACAAAAAAGGACCCCTTAGCAAAGATTTCCTCCGTAATCGCCGGAGGTGGCCATCATTACATGAATGACTATGCTCTAGTTTGAGAAAATGATAGGCCTCGTATTAGCGCCAAAATCTTCACCGAAGAATCCCTGAAGACTCCTTGAATATTCCTTTTTCAGGTGAATTGGAGCGCTGGGCCCCACAAAAAAAAGAAAAAAAAAAGGACCCATTAGCAAAGATTTCCTCCGGAATCGCCGGAGGTGGCCATCATTACATGAATGACTATGCTCTAGTTTGAGAAAATGATAGTCTTCGTATTGGCGCCAAAATCCTCACCGAAGAATCCCTGAAGATTCCTTGAAGTTTCTTTCTTCAGCAGTATAACAAGGGTCCCGGCTGAATTGGACCCCTGGGCCCCACAAAAAAAACAAAAAAGGACCCCTTAGCAAAGATTTCCTCCGGAATCGCCGGAGGTGGCCATTATTACATGAATGACTATGCTCTAGTTTGAGAAAATGATGCTCTTCGTATAAAATCCTCACCGAAGAATCCCTGAAGATTCCTTGAAGATTCTTTCTTCAGCAGTATAACAAGGGTCCCGTCTGAATTGGACACCTGGGTCCCACAAAAAAAACAAAAAAGACCCCTTAGCAAAGATTTCCTCCGGAATCGCCGGAGGTGGCCATCATTACATAAATGACTATGCTCTAGTTTGAGAAAATGATAGTCTTCGTATTGGCGCCAAAATCTTCACCGAAGAATCCCTGAAGACTCCTTGAAGATTCCTTTTTCAGTGAATTGGAGTGCTGGGCCCCCCCAAAAAAAAACAAAAAAGGACCCCTTAGCAAAGATTTCCTCCGGAATCGCCGGAGGTGGCCATCATTACATGAATGACTATGCTCTAGTTTGAGAAAATGATAGTCTTCGTATTGGCGCCAAAATCCTCACCGAAGAATCCCTGAAGATTCCTTAAAGATTCTTTCTTCAGCAGTATAACAAGGGTCCCGGCTGAATTGGACCCCTGGGCCAAAAAAAAAAAAAAAAAAAAAAAGGACCCCTTAGCAAAGATTTCCTCCGGAATCGCCGGAGGTGGCCATCATTACATGAATGACTATGCTCTAGTTTGTGAAAATGATAGTCTTCGTATTGGCGCCAAAATCTTCACCGAAGAATCCCTGAAGACTCCTTGAAGATTCTTTCTTCAGCTGAATTGGACCCCTGGGCCCCACAAAAAAAAAACAAAAAATGGACCCCTTAGCAAAGATTTCCTCCGGAATCGCCGGAGGTGGCCATCATTACATGAATGACTATGCTCTAGTTTTAGAAAATGATAGTCTTCGTATTGGCTCCAAAATCCTCACCCTAGATTCCCTGAAGACTCCTTGAAGACTCTTTCTTCAGCAGTATAACAGGTGTCATTTTCCAATTTCAAGGGTAATTTCTACCATTTTTATAGCTGCTAGCCTTTCATCATTGGCACTCTGCTGTAGTATTCCATATGTCATTTTTCAGTTTCAAGGTTCCTGTAACCTTGTAAGTAATGCAGGTGTCATTTTGAAATTGCAAGGATCATATGTAAAATTAACAAAAAACACCAACTTTGAGGTCCCATAGCCGAGAAGGAACCTGCCACGGACATGAGACTCCAATTAGAGCCCCTTTATTTTGATCCGTTCTATTAAAAAAATTCATACAAAACATCTATACGTTCAGGCCTTGCTGAGTTTTGGATGCCTGAATTTTTTTTGTATAAACTAAAAAATCGACTTTCAGGCCCCGTAGCTAAGAGTCATTTGAGAATTATGCAAGTCTGAATTTCCATTCATCGATTTTTGGAAACTGGAAATATTGGCCCAAAAAATTTTACATCCCCAAAATTAATAGAACTGTACTAACAAGGGTTAGTTAGGTCGAAAATTTTGAAAGTTCTATTTTTTGAGGCTGGACTCCTTTTTTTATTTTTTTTTTTATTTTTACACCCCAGGTTTAGAATATGCCACCTTCACCACGCAAGGGTCCCGGCTGAATTGGACCCCTGGGCCCCACAAACAAACCCCAAAAATTACCCCTTACCAAAGATTTCCTCCGGAATCGCCGGAGGTGGCCATCATTACATGAATGACTATGCTCTAGTTTGAAAAAATGATAGTCTTCGTATTGGCGCCAAAATCCTCACCGAAGAATCGCTGAAGACTCCTTGAAGATTCTTTCTTCAGCTGAATTGGAGCCTGGGCCCCACAAAAAAAACAAAAAAGGACCCCTTAGCAAAGATTTCCTCCGTAATCGCCGGAGGTGGCCATCATTACATGAATGACTATGCTCTAGTTTGAGAAAATGATAGGCCTCGTATTAGCGCCAAAATCTTCACCGAAGAATCCCTGAAGACTCCTTGAATATTCCTTTTTCAGGTGAATTGGAGCGCTGGGCCCCACAAAAAAAAGAAAAAAAAAAGGACCCATTAGCAAAGATTTCCTCCGGAATCGCCGGAGGTGGCCATCATTACATGAATGACTATGCTCTAGTTTGAGAAAATGATGGTCTTCGTATTGGCGCCAAAATCCTCACCGAAGAATCCCTGAAGATTCCTTGAAGTTTCTTTCTTCAGCAGTATAACAAGGGTCCCGGCTGAATTGGACCCCTGGGCCCCACAAAAAAAACAAAAAAGGACCCCTTAGCAAAGATTTCCTCCGGAATCGCCGGAGGTGGCCATCATTACATGAATGACTATGCTCTAGTTTGAGAAAATGATGCTCTTCGTATTGGCGCCAAAATCCTCACCGAAGAATCCCTGAAGATTCCTTGAAGATTCTTTCTTCAGCAGTATAACAAGGGTCCCGTCTGAATTGGACACCTGGGTCCCACAAAAAAAACAAAAAAGACCCCTTAGCAAAGATTTCCTCCGGAATCGCCGGAGGTGGCCTTCATTACATAAATGACTATGCTCTAGTTTGAGAAAATGATAGTCTTCGTATTGGCGCCAAAATCTTCACCGAAGAATCCCTGAAGACTCCTTGAAGATTCCTTTTTCAGTGAATTGGAGTGCTGGGCCCCCCCAAAAAAAAACAAAAAAGGACCCCTTAGCAAAGATTTCCTCCGGAATCGCCGGAGGTGGCCATCATTACATGAATGACTATGCTCTAGTTTGAGAAAATGATAGTCTTCGTATTGGCGGCAAAATCCTCACCGAAGAATCCCTGAAGATTCCTTGAAGATTCTTTCTTCAGCAGTATAACAAGGGTCCCGGCTGAATTGGACCCCTGGACCAAAAAAAAAAAAAAAAAAAAAAGACCCCTTACCAAAGATTTCCTCCGGAATCGCCGGAGGTGGCCATCATTACATGAATGACTATGCTCTAGTTTGAGAAATCAATAGTCTTCGTATTGGCGCCAAAATCTTCACCGAAGAATCCCTGAAGACTCCTTGAAGATTCTTTCTTCAGCCGAATTGGAACCGTGGGCCCCATAAAAAAAAAAAGGACCCCTCATGCAAAGATTTCCTTCGGAATCGCCGGAGGTGGCCATCATTACATGAATGACTATGCTCTAGTTTGAGAAAATGATAGTCTTCGTATTGGCTCCAAAATCCTCACCCAAGATTCCCTGAAGACTCCTTGAAGACTCTTTCTTCAGCAGTATAACAGGTGTCATTTTTCAATTTCAAGGGTAATTTCTACCATTTATATAGCTGCTAGCCTTTCATCATTGGCACTCTGTTGCAGTATTCCATGTGTCATTTTTCAGTTTCAAGGTTCCTGTAACCTTGTAAGTAATGCATGTGTCATTTTGAAATTGCAAGGATCATATGTAAAGTTAACAAAAAACACCAACTTTGAGGTCCCATAGCCGAGAGGGAACCTGCCACGGACATGAGGCTCCAATTAGAGCCCCTTTATTTTGATCCGTTCCATTAAAAAAAATTCATACAAAACATCAATACGTTTAGGCCTTACTGAGTTTTGGATGCCTGAATTTTTATTGTATAAACTAAAAAATCGACTTTGAGGCCCCGTAGCTAAGAGTCATCTTAGAATTATGCAATTCTGAATTTACACTCATCGATTTTTGGAAACTGGAAATATTGACCCAAAAAATTTTACATCCCCAAAATTAATAGAACTGTACTAACAAGGGTTAGTTAGGTCGAAAATTTTGAAAGTTCTATTTTTTAAGGCTGGACTCCTTTTTTTTTTTTTTTTTCTTTTTGCACCCCAGGTTTAGAATATGCCACCTTCACCACGCAAGGGTCCCGGCTGAATTGGACCCCTGGGCCCCACGAACAAACTCAAAAAATTACCCCTTACCAAAGATTTCCTCCGGAATCGCCGGAGGTGGCCATCATTACATGAATGACTATGCTCTAGTTTGAAAAAATGATAGGCCTCGTATTAGCGCCAAAATCTTCACCGAAGAATCCCTGAAGACTCCTTGAATATTCCTTTTTCAGGTGAATTGGAGCGCTGGGCCCCACAAAAAAAAGAAAAAAAAAAGGACCCATTAGCAAAGATTTCCTCCGGAATCGCCGGAGGTGGCCATCATTACATGAATGACTATGCTCTAGTTTGAGAAAATGATGGTCTTCGTATTGGCGCCAAAATCCTCACCGAAGAATCGCTGAAGACTCCTTGAAGATTCTTTCTTCAGCTGAATTGGACCCTGGGCCCCACAAAAAAAAACAAAAAAGGACCCCTTAGCAAAGATTTCCTCCGTAATCGCCGGAGGTGGCCATCATTACATGAATGACTATGCTCTAGTTTGAGAAAATGATAGGCCTCGTATTAGCGCCAAAATCTTCACCGAAGAATCCCTGAAGACTCCTTGAATATTCCTTTTTCAGGTGAATTGGACTCCTGGGCCCCACAAAAAAAAGAAAAAAAAAAGGACCCATTAGCAAAGATTTCCTCCGGAATCGCCGGAGGTGGCCATCATTACATGAATGACTATGCTCTAGTTTGAGAAAATGATGCTCTTCGTATTGGCGCCAAAATCCTCACCGAAGAATCCCTGAAGATTCCTTGAAGTTTCTTTCTTCAGCAGTATAACAAGGGTCCCGGCTGAATTGGACCCCTGGGCCCCACAAAAAAAACAAAAAAGGACCCCTTAGCAAAGATTTCCTCCGGAATCGCCGGAGGTGGCCATCATTACATGAATGACTATGCTCTAGTTTGAGAAAATGATACTCTTCGTATTGGCGCCAAAATCCTCACCGAAGAATCCCTGAAGATTCCTTGAAGTTTCTTTCTTCAGCAGTATAACAAGGGTCCCGGCTGAATTGGACCCCTGGGCCCCACAAAAAAAACAAAAAAGGACCCCTTAGCAAAGATTTCCTCCGGAATCGCCGGAGGTGGCCATCATTACATGAATGACTATGCTCTAGTTTGAGAAAATGATACTCTTCGTATTGGCGCCAAAATCCTCACCGAAGAATCCCTGAAGATTCCTTGAAGATTCTTTCTTCAGCAGTATAACAAGGGTCCCGGCTGAATTGGACACCTGGGTCCCACAAAAAAAACAAAAAAGACCCCTTAGCAAAGATTTCCTCCGGAATCGCCGGAGGTGACCATCATTACATAAATGACTATGCTCTAGTTTGAGAAAATGATAGTCTTCGTATTGGCGCCAAAATCTTCACCGAAGAATCCCTGAAGACTCCTTGAAGATTCCTTTTTCAGTGAATTGGAGTGCTGGGCCCCCCCCCAAAAAAAACAAAAAAGGACCCCTTAGCAAAGATTTCCTCCGGAATCGCCGGAGGTGGCCATCATTACATGAATGACTATGCTCTAGTTTGAGAAAATGATAGTCTTCGTATTGGCGGCAAAATCCTCACCGAAGAATCCCTGAAGATTCCTTGAAGATTCTTTCTTCAGCAGTATAACAAGGGTCCCGGCTGAATTGGACCCCTGGACCAAAAAAAAAAAAACAAAAAAAGACCCCTTACCAAAGATTTCCTCCGGAATCGCCGGAGGTGGCCATCATTACATGAATGACTATGCTCTAGTTTGAGAAATCAATAGTCTTCGTATTGGCGCCAAAATCTTCACCGAAGAATCCCTGAAGACTCCTTGAAGATTCTTTCTTCAGCTGAATTGGAACCGTGGGCCCCATAAAAAAAAAAAGGACCCCTCATACAAAGATTTCCTTCGGAATCGCCAGAGGTGGCCATCATTACATGAATGACTATGCTCTAGTTTGAGAAAATGATAGTCTTCGTATTGGCTCCAAAATCCTCACCCAAGATTCCCTGAAGACTCCTTGAAGACTCTTTCTTCAGCAGTATAACAGGTGTCATTTTTCAATTTCAAGGGTAATTTCTACCATTTATATAGCTGCTAGCCTTTCATCATTGGCACTCTGTTGTAGTATTCCATGTGTCATTTTTCAGTTTCAAGGTTCCTGTAACCTTGTAAGTAATGCATGTGTCATTTTGAAATTGCAAGGATCATATGTAAAATTAACAAAAAACACCAACTTTGAGGTCCCATAGCCGAGAGGGAACCTGCCACGGACATGAGGCTCCAATTAGAGCCCCTTTATTTTGATCCGTTCCATTAAAAAAAATTCATACAAAACATCAATACGTTTAGGCCTTACTCAGTTTTGGATGCCTGAATTTTTATTGTATAAACTAAAAAATCGACTTTGAGGCCCCGTAGCTAAGAGTCATTTTAGAATTATGCAATTCTGAATTTACACTCATCGATTTTTGGAAACTGGAAATATTGACCCAAAAAATTTTACATCCCCAAAATTATTAGAACTGTACTAAGAAGGGTTAGTTAGGTCGAAAAATTTGAAAGTTTTATTTTTTGAGGCTGGATTTTTTTTTTTTTTTTCACCCCAGGTTTAGAATATGCCACCTTCACCACGCAAGGGTCCCGGCTGAATTGGAGAGCTGGGCCCCACAAACAAACCCAAAAAAGGACCCCTTACCAAAGATTTCCTCCGGAATCGCCGGAGGTGGCCATCATTACATGAATGACTATGCTCTAGTTTGAGAAAATGATAGTCTTCGTATTGGCACCAAAATCTTCACCGAAGAATCCCTGAAGACTCCTTGAAGATTATTTCTTCAGCTGAATTGGACCCCTGGGTCCCACAAAAAAAAAAAAAAAAAAAGGACCACTTAGCAAAGATTTCCTCCGGAATCGCCGGAGGTGGCCATCATTACATGAATGACTATGCTCTACTTTGAGGAAATGATAGTCTTCGTATTGGCGCCAAAATCCTCACCGAAAAATCCCTGAAGATTCCTTGAAGATTCTTTCTTCAGCAGTATAACAAGGGTCCCGGCTGAATTGGACCCCTGGGCCAAAAAAAAAAACAAAAAAGGACCCATTAGCAAAGATTTCCTTCAGAATCGCCGGAGGTGGCCATCATTACATGAATGACTATGCTCTAGTTTGTGAAAATGATAGTCTTCGTATTGGCACCAAAATCTTCACCGAAGAATCCCTGAAGACTCCTTGAAGATTCTTTCTTCAGCTGAATTGGACTCCTGGGCCCCCCCAAAAAAAAACAAAAAAAGGACCCCTTAGCAAAGATTTCCTCCGGAATCGCCGGAGGTGGCCATCATTACATGAATGACTATGCTCTAGTTTGAGAAAATGATAGTCTTCGTATTGGCGCCAAAATCTTCACCGAAGAATCCCTGAAGACTCCTTGAATATTCCTTTTTAAGCTGAATTGGAGCGCTGGGCCCCACAAAAAAAAAAAAAGGACCCCTTAGCAAAGATTTCCTTCGGAATCGCCGGAGGTGGCCATCATTACATGAATGACTATGCTCTATTTTGAGAAAATGATAGTCTTCGTATTGGCGCCAAAATCCTCACCGAAGAATCCCTGAAGATTCCTTGAAGATTCTTTCTTCACCAGTATAACAAGGGTCCCGGCTGAATTGGACCACTGGGCGAAACAAAAAAAAAAACAAAAAAGGACCCCTTAGCAAAGATTTCCTCCGGAATCGCCGGAGGTGGCCATCTTTACATGAATGACTATGTTCTAGTTTGAGAAAATGATAGTCTTCGTATTGGCGCCAAAATCTTCACCGAAGAATCCCTAAAGACTCCTTGAAGATTCTTTGTTCAGCTGAATTGGAACCCTGGGCCCCACAAAAAAAAAAAAAAAAAAAAAAAAGGACCCCTCATACAAAGATTTCCTCCGGAATCGCCGGAGGTGGCCATCATTACATGAATGACTATGCTCTAGTTTGAGAAAATGATAGTCTTCGTATTGGCTCCAAAATCCTCACCCAAGATTCCCTAAGACTCCTTGAAGTCTCTTCCTTCAGCAGTATAACAGGTGTCATTTTTCAATTTCAAGGGTAATTTCTATCATTTATATAGCTGGTAGCCTTTCATCACTGGCACTCTGTTGTAGTATTCCATGTGTCATTTTTCAGTTTCAAGGTTCCTGTAATCTTGTAAGTAATGCAGGTGTCATTTTCAAATTGCAAGGATCATATGTAAAATTAACAAAAAACACCAACTTTGAGGTCCCATAGCCGAGAGGGAACCTGCCACGGACATGAGGCTCCCCCTTTATTTTGATCCGTTCTATTAAAAAAATTCATACAAATCATCAATACGTTCAGGCCTTACTGAGTTTTGGATGCCTGAATTTTTATTGTATAAACTAAAAAATCGACTTTGAGGACCCGTAGCTAAGAGTCATTTTAGAAGTATGCAAGTCTGAATTTCCATTCATCGATTTTTGGAAACTGGAAATATTGGCCCAAAAAATTTTAAATCCCCAAAATTAATAGAACTGTACTAACAAGGGTTAGTTAGGTCGAAAATTTTGAAAGTTCTATTTTTTGAGGCTGGACTTTTTTTTTTTTTTTTTTTTTTGACACCCCAGGTTTAGAATATGCCACCTTCACCACGCAAGGGTCCCGGCTGAATTGGACCCCTGGGCACCACAAACAAACCCAAAAAAGGACCACTTACCAAAGATTTCCTCCAGAATCGCCGGAGGTGGCCATCATTACATGAATGACTATGCTCTAGTTTGAGAAAATGATAGTCTTCGTATTGGCGCCAAAATCTTCACCGAAGAATCCCTGAAGACTCCTTGAAGATTCTTTCTTCAGCTGAATTGGACCCCTGGGCCCCACAAAAAAAAACAAAAAAGGACCCCTTAGCAAAGATTTCCTCCAGAATCGCCGGAGGTGGCCATCATTACATGAATGACTATGCTTAGTTTAAGAAAATGATAGTCTTCGTATTGCCGCCAAAATCTTCACCGAAGAATCCCTGAAGACTCCATGAAGATTCCTTTTTCAGGTGAATTGGACCGCTGGGCCCCACAAAAAAAAAAAAAAAGGACCCCTTAGCAAAGATTTCCTCCGGAATCGCCGGAGGTGGCCATCATTACATGAATGACTATGCTCTAGTTTGAGAAAATGATAGTCTTCGTATTGGCGCCAAAATCCTCACCGAAGAATCCCTGAAGAATCCTTGAAGATTCATTCGTCACCAGTATAACAAGGGTCCCGGCTGAATTGGACCCCTGGGCCCCACAAAAAAAACAAAAAAGGACCCCTTAGCAAAGATTTCCTCCGGAATCGCCGGAGGTGGCCATCATTACATGAATGACTATGCTCTAGTTTGAGAAAATGATAGTCTTCGTATTGGCGCCAAAATCCTCACCGAAGAATCCCTGAAGATTCCTTGAAGATTCTTTCTTCAGCAGTATAACAAGGGTCCCGGCTGAATTGGACCCCTGGGCCCCACAAAAAAAACAAAAAAGACCCCTTAGCAAAGATTTCCTCCGGAATCGCCGGAGGTGGCCATTATTACATGAATGACTATGCTCTAGTTTGAGAAAATGATAGTCTTCGTATTGGCGCCAAAATCTTCACCGAAGATTCCCTGAAGACTCCTTCAAGATTCCTTTTTCAGCTGAATTTTAGCGCTGGGCCCCACAAAAAAAAAAAAAGGACCCCTTAGCAAAGATTTCCCCCGGAATCGCCGGAGGTGGCCATCATTACATGAATGACTATGCTCTAGTTTGAGAAAATGATAGTCTTCGTATTAGCGCCAAAATCCTCACCGAAGAATCCCTGAAGATTCCTTGAAGATTCTTTCTTCAACAGGATAACAAGGGTCCCGGCTGAATTGGACCCCTGGGCCCCACAAAAAAAACAAAAAAGGACCCCTTAGCAAAGATTTCCTCCGGAATCGCCGGAGGTGGCCATCATTACATGAATGACTATGCTCTAGTTTGAGAAAATGATAGTCTTCGTATTGGCGCCAAAATCTTCACCGAAGAATCCCTGAAGACTCCTTGAAGATTCCTTTTTCAGTGAATTGGAGTGCTGGGCCCCCCCCCAAAAAAAACAAAAAAGGACCCCTTAGCAAAGATTTCCTCCGGAATCGCCGGAGGTGGCCATCATTACATGAATGACTATGCTCTAGTTTGAGAAAATGATAGTCTTCGTATTGGCGGCAAAATCCTCACCGAAGAATCCCTGAAGATTCCTTGAAGATTCTTTCTTCAGCAGTATAACAAGGGTCCCGGCTGAATTGGACCCCTGGACCAAAAAAAAAAAAACAAAAAAAGACCCCTTACCAAAGATTTCCTCCGGAATCGCCGGAGGTGGCCATCATTACATGAATGACTATGCTCTAGTTTGAGAAATCAATAGTCTTCGTATTGGCGCCAAAATCTTCACCGAAGAATCCCTGAAGACTCCTTGAAGATTCTTTCTTCAGCTGAATTGGAACCGTGGGCCCCACAAAAAAAAACAAAAAAGGACCCCTTAGCAAAGATTTCCTCCAGAATCGCCGGAGGTGGCCATCATTACATGAATGACTATGCTTAGTTTAAGAAAATGATAGTCTTCGTATTGCCGCCAAAATCTTCACCGAAGAATCCCTGAAGACTCCATGAAGATTCCTTTTTCAGGTGAATTGGACCGCTGGGCCCCACAAAAAAAAAAAAAAAGGACCCCTTAGCAAAGATTTCCTCCGGAATCGCCGGAGGTGGCCATCATTACATGAATGACTATGCTCTAGTTTGAGAAAATGATAGTCTTCGTATTGGCGCCAAAATCCTCACCGAAGAATGCCTGAAGATTCCTTGAAGATTCTTTCTTCAGCAGTATAACAAGGGGGGTCCCTGCTGAATTGGACCCCTAGGCCCCACAAAAAACACAAAAAAGACCCCTTAGCAAAGATTTCCTCCGGAATCGCCGGAGGTGGCCATCATTACATGAATGACTATGCTCTAGTTTGAGAAAATGATAGTCTTTGTATTGGCGCCAAAATCTTGCCCGAAGAATCCCTGAAGACTCCTTGAAGATTCCTTTTTCAGCTGAATTGGAGCGCTGGGCCCCACAAAAAAAAAGAAAAAAAAAGGGCCCCTTAGCAAAGATTTCCTCTGGAATCGCCTGAGGTGGCCATCATTACATGAATGACTATGCTCTAGTTTGAGAATATGATAGTCTTCGTATTGGCGCCAAAATCCTCACCCAAGATTCCCTGAAGACTCCTTGAAGACTCTTTCTTCAGCAGTATAACAGGTGTCATGTTTCAATTTCAAGGGTAATTTCTACCATTTATATAGCTGGTAGCCTTTCATCATTGGCACTCTGCTGTAGTATTCCATATGTCATTTTTTAGTTTCAAGGTTCCTGTAACCTTGTAAGTAATGCAGATGTCATTTTGAAATTGCAACGATCATATGTAAAATTAACAAAAAACACCAACTTTGAGGTCCCATAGCCGAGAGGGAACCTGCCAGGGACATGAGGCTCCAATTAGAGGCCCCTTTATCTTAATCCGTTCTATAAAAAAAATTCATAGAAAACATCAATACGTTCAGGCCTTGCTGAGTTTTGGATGCCTGAATTTTTATTGTATAGACTAAAAAATCGACTTTGAGGCCCCGTAGCTAAGAGTCATTTTAGAATTATGCAAGTCTGAATTTCCATTCATCGATTTTTGGAAACTGGAAATATTAGCCCAAAAAATTTTACATCCCCAAAATTAATAGAACTGTACTAACAAGGGTTAGTTAGGTGGAAAATTTTGAAAGTTCTATTTTTTGAGGCTGGACTTTTTTTTTTTTTTTGACACCCCAGGTTTAGAATATGCCACCTTCACAACGCAAGGGTCCCGGCTGAATTGGACCCCTTGGTACCACAAACAAACCCAAAAAAGGACCCCTTACCAAAGATTTCCTCCAGAATCGCCAGAGGTGGCCATCATTACATGAATGACTATGCTCTGGTTTGAGAAAATGATAGTCTTCGTATTGGCGCCAAAATCTTCACCGAAGAATCCCTGAAGACTCCTTGAAGATTCTTTCTTCAGCTGAATTGGACCCCTGGGCCCCACAAAAAAAAACAAAAAAGGACCACTTAGCAAAGATTTCCTCCGGAATCGCCGGAGGTGGCCATCATTACATGAATGACTATGCTTAGTTTCAGAAAATGATAGTCTTCGTATTGGCGCCAAAATCCTCACCGAAGAATCCCTGAAGATTCCTTGAAGATTCTTTCTTCACCAGTATAACAAGGGTCCCGGCTGAATTGGACCCCTGGGCCCCACAAAAAAAACAAAAAAGGACCCCTTAGCAAAGATTTCCTCCAGAATTGCCGGAGGTGGCCATCATTACATGAATGACTATGCTCTAGTTTGTGAAAATGATAGTCTTCGTATTGGCACCAAAATCTTCACCGAAGTATCCCTGAAGACTCCTTGAAGATTCTTTCTTCAGCTGAATTGGACTCCTGGGCCCCACAAAAAAAAAACAAAAAAAGGACCCCTTAGCAAAGATTTCCTCCGGAATCGCCGGAGGTGGCCATCATTACATGAATGACTATGCTCTAGTTTGAGAAAATGATAGTCTTCGTATTGGCGCCAAAATCTTCACCAAAGAATCCCTGAAGACTCCTTGAATATTCCTTTTTCAGCTGAATTGGACCCCTGGGCCCCACAAAAAAAAACAAAAAAGGACCACTTAGCAAAGATTTCCTCCGGAATCGCCGGAGGTGGCCATCATTACATGAATGACTATGCTTAGTTTGAGAAAATGATAGTCTTCGTATTGGCGCCAAAATCCTCACCGAAGAATCCCTGAAGATTCCTTGAAGATTCTTTCTTCACCAGTATAACAAGGGTCCCGGCTGAATTGGACCCCTGGGCCAAACAAAAAAAAAACAAAAAAGGACCCCTTAGCAAAGATTTCCTCCGGAATCGCCGGAGGTGGCCATCTTTACATGAATGACTATGTTCTAGTTTGAGAAAATGATAGTCTTCGTATTGGCGCCAAAATCTTCACTGAAGAATTCCTGAAGACTCCTTGAAGATTCTTTCTTCAGCTGAATTGGAACCCTGGGCCCCACAAAAAAAAAAAAAAAAAAAAAAGTACCCCTCATTCAAAGATTTCCTACGGAATCGCCGGAGGTGGCCATCATTACATGAATGACTATGCTCTAGTTTGAGAAAATGATAGTCTTCGTATTGGCTCCAAAATCCTCACCCAAGATTCCCTAAGACTCCTTGAAGACTCTTTCTTCAGCAGTATAACAGGTGTCATTTTTCAATTTCAAGGGTAATTTCTACCATTTATATAGCTGGTAGCCTTTCATCATTGGCACTCTGTTGTAGTATTCCATGTGTCATTTTTCAGTTTCAAGGTTCCTGTAACCTTGTAAGTAATACAGGTGTCATTTTCAAATTGCAAGGATCATATGTAAAATTAACAAAAAACACCAACTTTGAGGTCCCATTGCCGAGAGGGAACCTGCCACGGACATGAGGCTCCCCCTTTATTTTGATCCGTTCTATTAAAAAAATTCATACAAATCATCAATACGTTCAGGCCTTACTGAGTTTTGTATGCCTGAATTTTTATTGTATAAACTAAAAAATCGACTTTGAGGCCCTGTAGCTAAGAGCTATTTTAGAATTATGCAAGTCTGAATTTCCATTCATCGATTTTTGGAAACTGGAAATATTGGCCCAAAAAATTTTACATCCCCAAAATTAATAGAACTGTACTAACAAGGGTTAGTTAGGTCGAAAATTTTGAAAGTTCTATTTTTTGAGGCTGGACTTTTTTTTTTTTTTTTTTTTTACACCCCAGGTTTAGTATATGCCACCTTCACCAAACAAGGGTCCCGGCTGAATTGGACCCCTGGGCCCCACAAAAAAAACCCAAAAAAGGACCCTTTACCAAAGATTTCCTCCGGAATCGCCGGAGGTGGCCATCATTACATGAATGACTATGCTCTAGTTTGAGAACATGATAGTGTTCGTATTGGCGCCAAAATCTTCACCGAAGAATCCCTGAAGACTCCTTGAAGATTCTTTCTTCAGCTGAATTGGACCCCTGGGCCCCACAAAAAAAAAACAAAAAAGGACCCCTTAGCAAAGATTTCCTCCGGAATCGCCGGAGGTGGCCATCATTACATGAATTACTATGCTTTAGTTTGAGAAAATGATAGTCTTCGTATTGGCGCCAAAATCCTCACCAAAGAATCCCTGAAGATTCCTTGAAGATTCTTTCTTCAGCAGTATAACAAGGGTATCGGCTGAATTGGACCCCTGGGCCCCACAAAAAAAAACAAAAAAGGACCCCTTAGCAAAGATTTCCTCCGGAATCGCCGGAGGTGGCCATCATTACATGAATGACTATGCTCTAGTTTGAGAAAATGATAGTCTTCGTATTGGCGCCAAAATCTTCACCGAAGAATCCCTGAAGACTTCTTGAAGATTCTTTCTTCAGCTGAATTGGACCCCTGGGCCCCACAAAAAAAAAAAAAAGGACCCCTTAGCAAAGCTTTCCTCCGGAATCGCCAGAGGTGGCCATCATTACATGAATGACTATGCTCTAGTTTGAGAAAATGATAGTCTTCGTATTGGCTCCAAAATCCTCACCCAAGATTCCCTGAAGACTCCTTGAAAACTCTTTCTTCAGCAGTATAACAGGTGTCATTTTTCAATTTCAAGGGTAATTTCTACCATTTATATAGCTGCTAGCCTTTCATCATTGGCACTCTGCTGTAGTATTCCATATGTCATTTTTTAGTTTCAAGGTTCCTGTAACCTTGTAAGTAATGCAGATGTCATTTTGAAATTGCAACGATCATATGTAAAATTAACAAAAAACACCAACTTTGAGGTCCTATAGCCGAGAGGGAACCTGCCACGGACATGAGGCTCCAATTAGAGCCCCTTTATTTTGATCCGTTCTATTAAAAAAATTCATACCAAACATCAATACGTTCAGGCCTTGCTGAGTTTTGGATGCCTGAATTTTTATTGTATAAACTAAAAAATCGACTTTGAGGCCCCGTAGCTAAGAGTCATTTTAGAATTATGCAAGTCTGAATTTCCATTCATTGATTTTTGGAAACTGGAAATATTGGCCCAAAAAATTTTACATCCCCAAAATTAATAGAACTGTACTAAAAAGGGTTAGTTAGGTGGAAAATTTTGAAAGTTCTATTTTTTGAGGCTGGACTTTTTTTTTTTTTTTTTTTTTTTTGACACCCTAGGTTTAGAATATGCCACCTTCACCACGCAAGGGTCCCGGCTGAATTGGACCCCTGGGCACCACAAACAAACCCAAAAAAGGACCCCTAACCAAAGATTTCCTCCAGAATCGCCGGAGGTGGCCATCATTACATGAATGACTATGCTCTAGTTTGAGAAAATGATAGTCTTCGTATTGGCGCCAAAATCTTCACCGAAGAATCCCTGAAGACTCCTTGAAGATTCCTTTTTCAGCTGAATTGGACCCCTGGGCCCCACAAAAAAAAAACAAAAAAGGACCCCTTAGCAAAGATTTCCTCCGGAATCGCCGGAGGTGGCCATCATTACATGAATGACTATGCTTAGTTTAAGAAAATGATAGTCTCCGTATTGCCGCCAAAATCTTCATCGAAGAATCCCTGAAGACTCCATGAAGATTCCTTTTTCAGGTGAATTGGACCGCTGGGCCCCACAAAAAAAAAAAAAGGACCCCTTAGCAAAGATTTCCTCCGGAATCGCCGGAGGTGGCCATCATTACATGAATGACTATGCTCTAGTTTGAGAAAATGATACTCTTCGTATTGGCGCCAAAATCCTCACCGAAGAATCCCTGAAGATTCCTTGAAGATTCTTTCTTCAGCAGTATAACAAGGGTCCCGGCTGAATTGGACCCCTGGGTCCAACAAAAAAAACAAAAAAGACCCCTTAGCAAAGATTTCCTCCGGAATCGCCGGAGGTGGCCATCATTACATGAATGACTATGCTCTAGTTTGAGAAAATGATAGTCTTCGTATTGGCGCCAAAATCTTCACCGAAGAATCCCTGAAGACTCCTTGAAGATTCCTTTTTCAGTGAATTGGAGTGCTGGGCCCCCCCCAAAAAAAACAAAAAAGGACCCCATAGCAAAGATTTCCTCCGGAATCGCCGGAGGTGGCCATCATTACATGAATGACTATGCTCTAGTTTGAGAAAATGATAGTCTTCGTATTGGCGGGAAAATCCTCACCGAAGAATCCCTGAAGATTCCTTGAAGATTCTTTCTTCAGCAGTATAACAAGGGTCCCGGCTGAATTGGACCCCTGGACCAAAAAAAAAAAACAAAAAAAGACCCCTTACCAAAGATTTCCTCCGGAATCGCCGGAGGTGGCCATCATTACATGAATGACTATGCTCTAGTTTGAGAAATCGATAGTCTTCGTATTGGTGCCAAAATCTTCACCGAAGAATCCCTGAAGACTCCTTGAAGATTCTTTCTTCAGCTGAATTGGAACCGTGGGCCCCATAAAAAAAAAAGGACCCCTCATACAAAGATTTCCTTCGGAATCGCCGGAGGTGGCCATCATTACATGAATGACTATGCTCTAGTTTGAGAAAATGATAGTCTTCGTATTGGCTCCAAAATCCTCACCCAAGATTCCCTGAAGACTCCTTGAAGACTCTTTCTTCAGCAGTATAACAGGTGTCATTTTTCAATTTCAAGGGTAATTTCTACCATTTATATAGCTGCTAGCCTTTCATCATTGGCACTCTGTTGTAGTATTCCATATGTCATTTTTCAGTTTCAAGGTTCCTGTAACCTTGTAAGTAATGCATGTGTCATTTTGAAATTGCAAGGATCATATGTAAAATTAACAAAAAACACCAACTTTGAGGTCCCATAGCCGAGAGGGAACCTGCCACGGATATGAGGCTCCAATTAGAGCCCCTTTATTTTGATCCGTTCTATTAAAAAAAATTCATACAAAACATCAATACGTTCAGGCCTTACTGAGTTTTGAATGCCTGAATTTTTATTGTATAAACTAAATAATCGACTTTGAGGCCCCGTAGCTAAGAGTCATTTTAGAATTATGCAATTCTGAATTTCCATTCATCGATTTTTGGAAACTGGAAATATTGACCCAAAAAATTTTACATCCCCAAAATTAATGGAACTGTACTAACAAGGGTTAGTTAGGTCGAAAATTTTGAAAGTTTTATTTTTTGACGCTGGAGTTTTTTTTTTTTTTCTTTTTTCACCCCAGGTTTAGAATATGTCACCTTAACCACGCAAGGGTCCCGGCTGAATTGGACCGCTGGGCCCCACAAACAAACCCAAAAAAGGACCCCTTACCAAAGATTTCCTCCGGAATCGCCTGAGGTGGCCACTATTACATGAATGACTATGCTCTAGTTTGAGAAAATGATAGTCTTCGTATTGGCGCCAAAATCTTCACCGAAGAATCCCTGAAGACTCCTTGAAGATTCTTTCTTCAGCTGAATTGGACCCCTGGGCCCCACAAAAAAAAAACAAAAAAGGACCACTTAGCAAAGATTTCCTCCGGAATTGCCGGAGGTGGCCATCATTACATGAATGACTATGCTCTAATTTGAGAAAATGATAGTCTTCGTATTGGCGCCAAAATCCTCACCGAAGAATGCCTGAAGATTCCTTGAAGATTCTTTCTTCAGCAGTATAACAAGGGTCCCGGCTGAATTGGACCCCTGGGCCAAAAAAAAAAAACAAAAAAGGACCCCTTAGCAAAGATTTCCTCCGGAATCGCCGGAGGTGGCCATCATTACATGAATGACTATGCTCTAGTTTGAGAAAATGATAGTCTTCGTATTGGCGCCAAAATCCTCACCGAAGAATCCCTGAAGATTCCTTGAAGATTCTTTCTTCAGCAGTATAACAAGGGTCCCGGCTGAATTGGACCCCTGGGCCCCACAAAAAAACCCAAAAAAGGACCCCTTACCAAAGATTTCCTCCGGAATCGCCGGAGGTGGCCATCATTACATGAATGACTATACTCTAGTTTGAGAACATGATAGTCTTCGTATTGACGCCAAAATCTTCTCCGAAGAATCCCTGAAGACTCCTTGAAGATTCTTTCTTCAGCTGAATTGGACCCCTGGGCCCCACAAAAAAAAAAACAAAAAAGGACCCCTTAGCAAAGATTTCCTCCGGAATCGCCGGAGGTGGCCATCATTACATGAATGACTATGCTCTAGTTTGAGAAAATGATAGTCTTCGTATTGGCGGCAAAATCCTCACCGAAGAATCCCTGAAGATTCCTTGAAGATTCTTTCTTCAGCAGTATAACAAGGGTCCCGGCTGAATTGGACCCCTGGGCCCCACAAAAAAAACAAAAAAGGACCCCTTAGCAAAGATTTCCTCCGGAATCGCCGGAGGTGGTCATCATTACATGAATGACTATGCTCTAGTTTGAGAAAATGATAGTCTTCGTATTGGCGCCAAAATCCTCACCGAAGAATCCCTGAAGATTCCTTGAAGATTCTTTCTTCAGCAGTATAACAAGGGTCCCGGCTGAATTGGACCCCTGGGCCCCACAAAAAAACCCAAAAAAGGACCCCTTACCAAAGATTTCCTCCGGAATCGCCGGAGGTGGCCATCATTACATGAATGACTATGCTCTAGTTTGAGAACATGATAGTCTTCGTATTGGCGCCAAAATCTTCTCCGAAGAATCCCTGAAGACTCCTTGAAGATTCTTTCTTCAGCTGAATTAGACTCCTGGGCCCCACAAAAAAAAAACAAAAAAGGACCCCTTAGCAAAGATTTCCTCCGGAATCGCCGGAGGTGGCCATCATTACATGAATGACTATGCTCTAGTTTGAGAAAATGATAGTCTTCGTATTGGCGCCAAAATCCTCACCGAAGAATCCCTGAAGATTCCTTGAAGATTCTTTCTTCAGCAGTATAACAAGGGTCCCGGCTGAATTGGACCCCTGGGCCCCACAAAAAAAACAAAAAAGGACCCCTTAGCAAAGATTTCCTCCGGAATCGCCGGAGGTGGCCATCATTACATGAATGACTATGCTCTAGTTTGAGAAAATGATAGTCTTCGTATTGGCGCCAAAATCCTCACCGAAGAATCCCTGAAGATTCCTTGAAGATTCTTTCTTCAGCAGTATAACAAGGGTCCCGGCTGAATTGGACCCCTGGGCCCCACAAACAAACCCAAAAAAGGACCCCTTACCAAAGATTTCCTCCGGAATCGCCGGAGGTGGCCATCATTACATGAATGACTATGCTCTAGTTTGAGAACATGATAGTCTTCGTATTGGCGCCAAAATCTTCTCCGAAGAATCCCTGAAGACTCCTTGAAGATTCTTTCTTCAGCTGAATTGGACCCCTGGGCCCCACAAAAAAAAAACAAAAAAGGACCCCTTAGCAAAGATTTCCTCCGGAATCGCCGGAGGTGGCCATCATTACATGAATGACTATGCTTTAGTTTGAGAAAATGATAGTCTTCGTATTGGCGCCAAAATCCTCACCGAAGAATCCCTGAAGATTCCTTGAAGATTCTTTCTTCACCAGTATAACAAGGGTATCGGCTGAATTGGAGCCCTGGGCCCCACAAAAAAAAAACAAAAAAGGACCCCGTAGCAAATATTTCCTCCGGAATCGCCGGAGGTGGCCATCATTACATGAATGACTATGCTCTAGTTTGAGAAAATGATAGTCTTCGTATTGGCGCCAAAATCTTCACCGAAGAATCCCTGAAGACTTCTTGAAGATTCTTTCTTCAGCTGAATTGGACCCCTGGGCCCCACAAAAAAAAAAAACAAAAAAAGGACCCCTTAGCAAAGATTTCCTCCGGAATCGCCGGAGGTGGCCATCATTACATGAATGACTATGCTCTAGTTTGAGAAAATGATAGTCTTCGTATTGGCTCCAAAATCCTCACCCAAGATTCCCTGAAGACTCCTTGAAGACTCTTTCTTCAGCAGTATAACAGGTGTCATTTTTCAATTTCAAGGGTAATTTCTACCATTTATATAGCTGGTAGCCTTTCATCATTGGCACTCTGCTGTAGTATTCCATATGTCATTTTTTAGTTTCAAGGTTCCTGTAACCTTGTAAGTAATGCAGATGTCATTTTGAAATTGCAACGATCATATGTAAAATTAACAAAAAACACAAACTTTGAGGTCCCATAGCCGAGAGGGAACCTGCCACGGACATGAGGCTCCAATTAGAGCCCCTTTATTTTGATCCGTTCTATTAAAAAAATTCATACCAAACATCAATACGTTCAGGCCTTGCTGAGTTTTAGATGCCTGAATTTTTATTGTATAAACTAAAAAATCGACTTTGAGGCCCCGTAGCTAAGAGTCATTTTAGAATTATACAAGTCTGAATTTCCATTCATTGATTTTTGGAAACTGGAAATATTGGCCCAAAAAATTTTACATCCCCAAAATTAATAGAACTGTACTAACAAGGGTTAGTTAGGTGGAAAATTTTGAAAGTTCTATTTTTTGAGGCTGGACTTTTTTTTTTTTTTTTTTTTTTTGACACCCCAGGTTTAGAATATGCCACCTTCACCACGCAAGGGTCCCGGCTGAATTGGACCCCTGGGCACCACAAACAAACCCAAAAAAGGACCCCTTACCAAAGATTTCCTCCAGAATCGCCGGAGGTGGCCATCATTACAGGAATGACTATGCTCTGGTTTGAGAAAATGATAGTCTTCGTATTGGCGCCAAAATCTTCACCGAAGAATCCCTGAAGACTCCTTGAAGATTCTTTCTTCAGCTGAATTGGACCCCTGGGCCCCACAAAAAAAAACAAAAAAGGACCACTTAGCAAAGATTTCCTCCGGAATCGCCGGAGGTGGCCATCATTACATGAATGACTATGCTTAGTTTGAGAAAATGATAGTCTTCGTATTGGCGCCAAAATCCTCACCGAAGAATCCCTGAAGATTCCTTGAAGATTCTTTCTTCACCAGTATAACAAGGGTCCCGGCTGAATTGGACCCCTGGGCCAAACAAAAAAAAAAAACAAAAAAGGACCCCTTAGCAAAGATTTCCTCCGGAATCGCCGGAGGTGGCCATCTTTACATGAATGACTATGTTCTAGTTTGAGAAAATGATAGTCTTCGTATTGGCGCCAAAATCTTCACTGAAGAATTCCTGAAGACTCCTTCAAGATTCTTTCTTCAGCTGAATTGGAACCCTGGGCCCCACAAAAAAAAAAAAAAAAAAAAAGTACCCCTCATACAAAGATTTCCTACGGAATCGCTGGAGGTGGCCATCATTACATGAATGACTATGCTCTAGTTTGAGGAAATGATAGTCTTCGTATTGGCTCCAAAATCCTCACCCAAGATTCCCTAAGACTCCTTGAAGACTCTTTCTTCAGCAGTATAACAGGTGTCATTTTTCAATTTCAAGGGTAATTTCTACCATTTATATAGCTGGTAGTCTTTCATCACTGGCACTCTGTTGTAGTATTCCATGTGTCATTTTTCAGTTTCAAGGTTCCTGTAACCTTGTAAGTAATACAGGTGTCATTTTCAAATTGCAAGGATCATATGTAAAATTAACAAAAAACACCAACTTTGAGGTCCCATTGCCGAGAGGGAACCTGCCACGGACATGAGGCTCCCCCTTTATTTTGATCCGTTCTATTTAAAAAATTCATACAAATCATCAATACGTTCAGGCCTTACTGAGTTTTGTATGCCTGAATTTTTATTGTATAAACTAAAAAATCGACTTTGAGGCTATGTAGCTAAGAGTTATTTTAGAATTATGCAAGTCTGAATTTCCATTCATCGATTTTTGGAAACTGGAAATATTGGCCCAAAAAATTTTACATCCCCAAAATTAATAGAACTGTACTAACAAGGGTTAGTTAGGTCGAAAATTTTGAAAGTTCTATTTTTTGAGGCTGGACTTTTTTTTTTTTTTTTTTTTTACACCCCAGGTTTAGAATATGCCACCTTCACCAAACAAGGGTCCCGGCTGAATTGGACCCCTGGGCCCCACAAAAAAACCCAAAAAAGGACCCTTTACCAAAGATTTCCTCCGGAATCGCCGGAGGTGGCCATCATTACATGAATGACTATACTCTAGTTTGAGAACATGATAGTCTTCGTATTGACGCCAAAATCTTCTCCGAAGAATCCCTGAAGACTCCTTGAAGATTCTTTCTTCAGCTGAATTGGACCCCTGGGCCCCACAAAAAAAAAAACAAAAAAGGACCCCTTAGCAAAGATTTCCTCCGGAATCGCCGGAGGTGGCCATCATTACATGAATGACTATGCTCTAGTTTGAGAAAATGATAGTCTTCGTATTGGCGCCAAAATCCTCACCGAAGAATCCCTGAAGATTCCTTGAAGATTCTTTCTTCAGCAGTATAACAAGGGTCCCGGCTGAATTGGACCCCTGGGCCCCACAAAAAAAACAAAAAAGGACCCCTTAGCAAAGATTTCCTCCGGAATCGCCGGAGGTGGTCATCATTACATGAATGACTATGCTCTAGTTTGAGAAAATGATAGTCTTCGTATTGGCGCCAAAATCCTCACCGAAGAATCCCTGAAGATTCCTTGAAGATTCTTTCTTCAGCAGTATAACAAGGGTCCCGGCTGAATTGGACCCCTGGGCCCCACAAAAAAACCCAAAAAAGGACCCCTTACCAAAGATTTCCTCCGGAATCGCCGGAGGTGGCCATCATTACATGAATGACTATGCTCTAGTTTGAGAACATGATAGTCTTCGTATTGGCGCCAAAATCTTCTCCGAAGAATCCCTGAAGACTCCTTGAAGATTCTTTCTTCAGCTGAATTGGACTCCTGGGCCCCACAAAAAAAAAACAAAAAAGGACCCCTTAGCAAAGATTTCCTCCGGAATCGCCGGAGGTGGCCATCATTACATGAATGACTATGCTCTAGTTTGAGAAAATGATAGTCTTCGTATTGGCGCCAAAATCCTCACCGAAGAATCCCTGAAGATTCCTTGAAGATTCTTTCTTCAGCAGTATAACAAGGGTCCCGGCTGAATTGGACCCCTGGGCCCCACAAAAAAAACAAAAAAGGACCCCTTAGCAAAGATTTCCTCCGGAATCGCCGGAGGTGGCCATCATTACATGAATGACTATGCTCTAGTTTGAGAAAATGATAGTCTTCGTATTGGCGCCAAAATCCTCACCGAAGAATCCCTGAAGATTCCTTGAAGATTCTTTCTTCAGCAGTATAACAAGGGTCCCGGCTGAATTGGACCCCTGGGCCCCACAAACTAACCCAAAAAAGGACCCCTTACCAAAGATTTCCTCCGGAATCGCCGGAGGTGGCCATCATTACATGAATGACTATGCTCTAGTTTGAGAACATGATAGTCTTCGTATTGGCGCCAAAATCTTCTCCGAAGAATCCCTGAAGACTCCTTGAAGATTCTTTCTTCAGCTGAATTGGACCCCTGGGCCCCACAAAAAAAAAACAAAAAAGGACCCCTTAGCAAAGATTTCCTCCGGAATCGCCGGAGGTGGCCATCATTACATGAATGACTATGCTTTAGTTTGAGAAAATGATAGTCTTCGTATTGGCGCCAAAATCCTCACCGAAGAATCCCTAAAGATTCCTTGAAGATTCTTTCTTCACCAGTATAACAAGGGTATCGGCTGAATTGGAGCCCTGGGCCCCACAAAAAAAAAACAAAAAAGGACCCCTTAGCAAATATTTCCTCCGGAATCGCCGGAGGTGGCCATCATTACATGAATGACTATGCTCTAGTTTGAGAAAATGATAGTCTTCGTATTGGCGCCAAAATCTTCACCGAAGAATCCCTGAAGACTTCTTGAAGATTCTTTCTTCAGCTGAATTGGACCCCTGGGCCCCACAAAAAAAAAAAACAAAAAAAGGACCCCTTAGCAAAGATTTCCTCCGGAATCGCCGGAGGTGGCCATCATTACATGAATGACTATGCTCTAGTTTGAGAAAATGATAGTCTTCGTATTGGCTCCAAAATCCTCACCCAAGATTCCCTGAAGACTCCTTGAAGACTCTTTCTTCAGCAGTATAACAGGTGTCATTTTTCAATTTCAAGGGTAATTTCTACCATTTATATAGCTGGTAGCCTTTCATCATTGGCACTCTGCTGTAGTATTCCATATGTCATTTTTTAGTTTCAAGGTTCCTGTAACCTTGTAAGTAATGCAGATGTCATTTTGAAATTGCAACGATCATATGTAAAATTAACAAAAAACACAAACTTTGAGGTCCCATAGCCGAGAGGGAACCTGCCACGGACATAAGGCTCCAATTAGAGCCCCTTTATTTTGATCCGTTCTATTAAAAAATTTCATACCAAACATCAATACGTTCAGGCCTTGCTGAGTTTTAGATGCCTGAATTTTTATTGTATAAACTAAAAAATCGACTTTGAGGCCCCGTAGCTAAGAGTCATTTTAGAATTATACAAGTCTGAATTTCCATTCATTGATTTTTGGAAACTGGAAATATTGGCCCAAAAAATTTTACATCCCCAAAATTAATAGAACTGTACTAACAAGGGTTAGTTAGGTGGAAAATTTTGAAAGTTCTATTTTTTGAGGCTGGACTTTTTTTTTTTTTTTTTTTTTTGACACCCCAGGTTTAGAATATGCCACCTTCACCACGCAAGGGTCCCGGCTGAATTGGACCCCTGGGCACCACAAACAAACCCAAAAAAGGACCCCTTACCAAAGATTTCCTCCAGAATCGCCGGAGGTGGCCATCATTACAGGAATGACTATGCTCTGGTTTGAGAAAATGATAGTCTTCGTATTGGCGCCAAAATCTTCACCGAAGAATCCCTGAAGACTCCTTGAAGATTCTTTCTTCAGCTGAATTGGACCCCTGGGCCCCACAAAAAAAAACAAAAAAGGACCACTTAGCAAAGATTTCCTCCGGAATCGCCGGAGGTGGCCATCATTACATGAATGACTATGCTTAGTTTGAGAAAATGATAGTCTTCGTATTGGCGCCAAAATCCTCACCGAAGAATCCCTGAAGATTCCTTGAAGATTCTTTCTTCACCAGTATAACAAGGGTCCCGGCTGAATTGGACCCCTGGGCCAAACAAAAAAAAAAAACAAAAAAGGACCCCTTAGCAAAGATTTCCTCCGGAATCGCCGGAGGTGGCCATCTTTACATGAATGACTATGTTCTAGTTTGAGAAAATGATAGTCTTCGTATTGGCGCCAAAATCTTCACTGAAGAATTCCTGAAGACTCCTTGAAGATTCTTTCTTCAGCTGAATTGGAACCCTGGGCCCCACAAAAAAAAAAAAAAAAAAAAAAAGTACCCCTCATACAAAGATTTCCTACGGAATCGCTGGAGGTGGCCATCATTACATGAATGACTATGCTCTAGTTTGAGAAAATGATAGTCTTCGTATTGGCTCCAAAATCCTCACCCAAGATTCCCTAAGACTCCTTGAAGACTCTTTCTTCAGCAGTATAACAGGTGTCATTTTTCAATTTCAAGGGTAATTTCTACCATTTATATAGCTGGTAGTCTTTCATCACTGGCACTCTGTTGTAGTATTCCATGTGTCATTTTTCAGTTTCAAGGTTCCTGTAACCTTGTAAGTAATACAGGTGTCATTTTCAAATTGCAAGGATCATATGTAAAATTAACAAAAAACACCAACTTTGAGGTCCCATTGCCGAGAGGGAACCTGCCACGGACATGAGGCTCCCCCTTTATTTTGATCCGTTCTATTAAAAAAATTCATACAAATCATCAATACGTTCAGGCCTTACTGAGTTTTGTATGCCTGAATTTTTATTGTATAAACTAAAAAATCGACTTTGAGGCTATGTAGCTAAGAGTTATTTTAGAATTATGCAAGTCTGAATTTCCATTCATCGATTTTTGGAAACTGGAAATATTGGCCCAAAAAATTTTACATCCCCAAAATTAATAGAACTGTACTAACAAGGGTTAGTTAGGTCGAAAATTTTGAAAGTTCTATTTTTTGAGGCTGGACTTTTTTTTTTTTTTTTTTTTGACACCCCAGGTTTAGAATATGCCACCTTCACCAAACAAGGGTCCCGGCTGAATTGGACCCCTGGGCCCCACAAAAAAACCCAAAAAAGGACCCTTTACCAAAGATTTCCTCCGGAATCGCCGGAGGTGGCCATCATTACATGAATGACTATGCTCTAGTTTGAGAACATGATAGTCTTCGTATTGGCGCCAAAATCTTCACCGAAGAATCCCTGAAGACTCCTTGAAGATTCTTTCTTCAGCTGAATTGGACCCCTGGGCCCCACAAAAAAAAAACAAAAAAGGACCCCTTAGCAAAGATTTCCTCCGGAATCGCCGGAGGTGGCCATCATTACATGAATGACTATGCTTTAGTTTGAGAAAATGATAGTCTTCGTATTGGCGCCAAAATCCTCACCGAAGAATCCCTGAAGATTCCTTGAAGATTCTTTCTTCAGCAGTATAACAAGGGTATCGGCTGAATTGGACCCCTGGGCCAAACAAAAAAAAAAAAACAAAAAAGGACCCCTTACCAAAGATTTCCTCTGGAATCGCCGGAGGTGGCCATCATTACATGAATGACTATGCTCTAGTTTGAGAAAATGATAGTCTTCGTATTGGCGCCAAAATCTTCACCGAAGAATCCCTGAAGACTTCTTGAAGATTCTTTCTTCAGCTGAATTGGACCCCTGGGCCCCACAAAAAAAAAACAAAAAAAGGACCCCTTAGCAAAGCTTTCCTCCGGAATCGCCAGAGGTGGCCATCATTACTTGAATGACTATGCTCTAGTTTGAGAAAATGATAGTCTTCGTATTGGCTCCAAAATCCTCACCCAAGATTCCCTGAAGACTCCTTGAAGACTCTTTCTTCAGCAGTATAACAGGTGTCATTTTTCAATTTCAAGGGTAATTTCTACCATTTATATAGCTGGTAGCCTTTCATCATTGGCACTCTGCTGTAGTATTCCATATGTCATTTTTTAGTTTCAAGGTTCCTGTAACCTTGTAAGTAATGCAGATGTCATTTTGAAATTGCAACGATCATATGTAAAATTAACAAAAAACACCAACTTTGAGGTCCCATAGCCGAGAGGGAACCTGCCACGGACATGAGGCTCCAATTAGAGCCCCTTTATTTTGATCCGTTCTATTAAAAATATTCATACCAAACATCAATACGTTCAGGCCTTGCTGAGTTTTGGATGCCTAAATTTTTATTGTATAAACTAAAAAATCGACTTTGAGGCCCCGTAGCTAAGAGTCATTTTAGAATTATGCAAGTCTGAATTTCCATTCATTGATTTTTGGAAACTGGAAATATTGGCCCAAAAAATTTTACATCCCCAAAATTAATAGAACTGTACTAACAAGGGTTAGCTAGGTGGAAAATTTTGAAAGTTCTATTTTTTGAGGCTGGACTTTTTTTTTTTTTTTTTTTTTTGACACCCCAGGTTTAGAATATGCCACCTTCACCACGCAAGGGTCCCGGCTGAATTGGACCCCTGGGCACCACAAACAAACCCAAAAAAGGACCCCTTACCAAAGATTTCCTCCAGAATCGCCGGAGGTGGCCATCATTACATGAATGACTATGCTCTAGTTTGAGAAAATGATAGTCTTCGTATTGGCGCCAAAATCCTCACCGAAGAATCCCTGAAGACTCCTTGAAGATTCTTTCTTCAGCTGAATTGGACCCCTGGGCCCCACAAAAAAAAACAAAAAAGGACCCCTTAGCAAAGATTTCCTCCGGAATCGCCGGAGGTGGCCATCATTACATGAATGACTATGCTTAGTTTAAGAAAATGATAGTCTCCGTATTGCCGCCAAAATCTTCATCGAAGAATCCCTGAAGACTCCATGAAGATTCCTTTTTCAGGTGAATTGGACCGCTGGGCCCCACAAAAAAAAAAAAAGGACCCCTTAGCAAAGATTTCCTCCGGAATCGCCGGAGGTGGCCATCATTACATGAATGACTATGCTCTAGTTTGAGAAAATGATACTCTTCGTATTGGCGCCAAAATCCTCACCGAAGAATCCCTGAAGATTCCTTGAAGATTCTTTCTTCAGCAGTATAACAAGGGTCCCGGCTGAATTGGACCCCTGGGTCCCACAAAAAAAACAAAAAAGACCCCTTAGCAAAGATTTCCTCCAGAATCGCCGGAGGTGGCCATCATTACATGAATGACTATGCTCTAGTTTGAGAAAATGATAGTCTTCGTATTGGCGCCAAAATCTTCACCGAAGAATCCCTGAAGACTCCTTGAAGATTCCTTTTTCAGTGAATTGGAGTGCTGGGCCCCCCCCCCAAAAAAAAAACAAAAAAGGACCCCATAGCAAAGATTTCCTCCGGAATCGCCGGAGGTGGCCATCATTACATGAATGACTATGCTCTAGTTTGAGAAAATGATAGTCTTCGTATTGGCTCCAAAATCCTCACCCAAGATTTCCTGAAGACTCCTTGAAGACTCTTTCTTCAGCAGTATAACAGGTGTCATTTTTCAATTTCAAGGGTAATTTCTACCATTTATATAGCTGCTAGCCTTTCATCATTGGCACTCTGCTGTAGTATTCCATGTGTCATTTTTCAGTTTCAAGGTTCCTGTAACCTTGTAAGTAATGCATGTGTCATTTGGAAATTGCAACGATCATATGTAAAATTAACAAAAAACACCAACTTTGAGGTCCCATAGCCGAGAGGGAACCTGCCACGGATATGAGGCTCCAATTAGAGCCCCTTTATTTTGATCCGTTCTATTAAAAAAAATTCATACAAAACATCAATACGTTCAGGCCTTACTGAGTTTTGGATGCCTGAATTTTTATTGTATAAACTAAATAATCGACTTTGAGGCCCCGTAGCTAAGAGTCATTTTAGAATTATGCAATTCTGAATTTCCATTCATCGATTTTTGGAAACTGGAAATATTGACCCAAAAAATTTTACATCCCCAAAATTAATGGAACTGTACTAACAAGGGTTAGTTAGGTCGAAAATTTTGAAAGTTTTATTTTTTGAGGCTGGAGTTTTTTTTTTTTTTTCTTTTTTCACCCCAGGTTTAGAATATGCCACCTTAACCACGCAAGGGTCCCGGCTGAATTGGACCGCTGGGCCCCACAAACAAACCCAAAAAAGGACCCCTTACCAAAGATTTCCTCCGGAATCGCCTGAGGTGGCCACTATTACATGAATGACTATGCTCTAGTTTGAGAAAATGATAGTCTTCGTATTGGCGCCAAAATCTTCACCGAAGAATCCCTGAAGACTCCTTGAAGATTCTTTCTTCAGCTGAATTGGACCCCTGGGCCCCACAAAAAAAAAACAAAAAAGGACCACTTAGCAAAGATTTCCTCCGGAATTGCCGGAGGTGGCCATCATTACATGAATGACTATGCTCTAGTTTGAGAAAATGATAGTCTTCATATTGGCGCCAAAATCCTCACCGAAGAATCCCTGAAGATTCCTTGAAGATTCTTTCTTCAGCAGTATAACAAGGGTCCCGGCTGAATTGGACCCCTGGGCCAAAAAAAAAAAAAAAAAAAAAAAAAGGACCCCTTAGCAAAGATTTCCTCCGGAATCGCCGGAGGTGGCCATCATTACATGAATGACTATGCTCTAGTTTGTGAAAATGATAGTCTTCGTATTGGCGCCAAAATCTTCACCGAAGAATCCCTGAAGACTCCTTGAAGATTTTTTCTTCAGCTGAATTGGACCCCTGGGCCCCACAAAAAAAAAAAACAAAAAATGGACCCCTTAGCAAAGATTTCCTCCGGAATCGCCGGAGGTGGCCATCATTACATGAATGACTATGCTTAGTTTAAGAAAATGATAGTCTTCGTATTGCCGCCAAAATCTTCACCGAAGAATCCCTGAAGACTCCATGAAGATTCCTTTTTCAGGTGAATTGGACCACTGGGCCCCACAAAAAAAAAAAAGGACCCCTTAGCAAAGATTTCCTCCGGAATCGCCGGAGGTGGCCATCATTACATGAATGACTATGCTCTAGTTTGAGAAAATGATAGTCTTCGTATTGGCGCCAAAATCCTCACCGAAGAATCCCTGAAGATTCCTTGAAGATTCTTTCTTCAGCAGTATAACAAGGGTCCCTGCTGAATTGGACCCCTAGGCCCCACAAAAAAAACAAAAAAGACCCCTTAGCAAAGATTTCCTTCGGAATCGCCGGAGGTGGCCATCATTACATGAATGACTATGCTCTAGTTTGAGAAAATGATAGTCTTCGTATTGGCGCCAAAATCTTCACCGAAGAATCCCTGAAGACTCCTTGAAGATTCCTTTTTCAGCTGAATTGGAGAGCTGGGCCCCACAAAAAAAAAAAAAAAAAGGACCCCTTAGCAAAGATTTCCTCCGGAATCGCCTGAGGTGGCCATCATTACATGAATGACTATGCTCTAGTTTGAGAAAATGATAGTCTTCGTATTGGCACCAAAATCCTCACCGAAGAATCCCTGAAGATTCCTTGAAGATTCTTTCGTCACCAGTATAACAAGGGTCCCGGCTTAATTGGACCCTTGGGCCCCAGAAAAAAAACAAAAAAGGACCCCTTAGCAAAGATTTCCTCCGGAATCGCCGGAGGTGGCCATCATTACATGAATGACTATGCTCTAGTTTGAGAAAATGATAGTCTTCGTATTGGCGCCAAAATCCTCACCGAAGAATCCCTGAAGATTCCTTGAAGATTCTTTCTTCAGCAGTATAATAAGGGTCCCGGCTGAATTGGACCCCTGGGCCCCAAAAAAAACAAAAAAGACCCCTTAGCAAAGATTTCCTCCGGAATCGCCGGAGGTGGCCATCATTACATGAATGACTATGCTCTAGTTTGAGAAAATGATAGTCTTCGTATTGGCGCCAAAATCTTCACCGAAGATTCCCTGAAGACTCCTTCAAGATTCCTTTTTCAGCTGAATTGGAGCGCTGGGCCCCACAAAAAAAAAAAAAAAAAAAAGCCCCCTTAGCAAAGATTTCCTCCGGAATCGCCGGAGGTGGCCATCATTACCCCTGGACAGGTAGCCTTGTGCCATTTTAGACACACGCAGGTTGCGCAAAACCCATTTTTTCTTTGTGCGCAGCGTCCCCTTCAAGTAGGTGGACTCATTTTTCTGGAATAGCTAGTCTTTGTCGAGCTGACATGGAGAGTAGACGTGCCGCACTTGAAGTCCGCCAAGAACACAGTATTTTCGGCGCCGAAAGTTTCTTTTGTGTATATTTCAGCACTACCTTACCTTGTACGTAAGTAAAAGTGATTTTCAATACTTTTGTAAAATTTATTGCTGCATCATTGTTATTTGGACTATAATGATAATTTTCGGTGGAAATATTAACGGATGGTTGCTCTACATAGACCAACTGCCATTTTGGAGATTGCTCATGGCCAAGATGGTTTTTTTGGTACTTTTCTAATTTTCCATTTTTTCATGTTTGCAGGTTTCGCCATGTCGAGAAGAAATTTCGTGAAGGAGGAGGACTACAATAAGCTGCTTTTTTCTGAGGATGACACCAGTGATGTGGAGGACCCCTCTGAGATTGTTATCGAAGCAGACAGGGTGTTTGATGACCTGCACGACGCCCACACGTGGGAGGATGAGGAAGCAGAAGAAGTCACTCATGAAGACTTGGAAGACGAGTTGGAATGCCTCGCACCCCAGGAGGACGAGCCTTCTACGTCGAGGGCTGCAACAGCTTTTGCCCTTCCCCTTAGCCCCTCTGAGTTACGAAGCAGGAAGAGGAGGAGAGGACCACTACATCCTGCAGCTGGTGAAGCCCTCAAGAAGTTACCACAAGACATATACAGAGGAAGGGACAAAACAGTGTGGCACTCAGAGCCAAACCCTGCCATGCCATCTATTTCAAGGAGTGACAACATTGAGGAGGGTGCTCCTACTACAAACACACTAACTGCTAAGACACCCTTGGAGGTGTTTTCGTTGTTCATGAACGACCCCTTGCTGGCAGAAGTGTGTATGCATACAGGTGACAAAATCACGTCCTTGCGTGATAAAGTGAAACGCCAAAACAACCCCACCTTCAAAGACCTCCAACTCATGGAACTGAAGGCACTACTTGGTGTGCTTATCATGGCAGGGGCACGCAAGGACAACCACCTCACTACAGAAGAGATGTTCTCCCCAGCATTAGGATGCCCCTTCTACAGGAGTGCCATGAGCGAGCGGCGCTTTGCATTCCTCATGAGGTCCTTACGGTTTGATAATGCTGGCACAAGGACAGACCGTCTGAAGACGGACAAGTTCGCCCATATCAGGGAAGTTTGGAATACTGTCATCCGGCACTGCATAGGCAACTACTCTCCAGGGCCTCATCTTACTGTAGATGAACAACTGCTAGCCTTCAGGGGACGTTGCAGCTTCCGCATGTTTATTCCAAACAAACCAGCAAAGTAAGTAAATGTTTTCTTCTGTGAATATTTGTAAATATTTTGTATCATTAATTATCATTATCAGTAATACTTTTTTGTTTTACAATTTTTCAACATTTCTGTTATTTCATTATAACAAATCTTTCAAGTTTTGATTTATAACTAATGTTAGTTTTCTTCTTTCCTCTTTAGGTATGGTATCAAATTGGTCATGGCTTGCGATGCAGAAACACATTATATGTGCAATTCAATCCCCTACTGTGGCAAGACCACTGGTGCTGACAGGGTCATATCGCTGGGGGAGTTTTTTACTACAGAGTTGGTCAAGCCCTTCAGGACGTCGGGGCGTGTTGTTACCACCGACAACTGGTTTACATCCCTGCCCTTAGCAAAGAGCCTGCAGAAATATGGGATGCACTTGGTAGGCACTATTCGTCCTAAACCCTACATGCCTCTGGAATTGCTAACATTTCCAATGGAGTTGGGACAGTCGGTTGAGGTCTACAACTATGAAGATAAAGCAACCCTGATGTGCCAACGTGTGAAGTCAACCAAGAGGATGCAGATTTTATCCACAGTCCACCATCAACCCACACTTGTGGAACGTCAGAAGACGCACATCCACATGTACTATAATGCAACCAAGGGAGGGGTCGACACTTTCGACCAGCTGTGTGCTGCCATGACCTGCAGCAGGAAGACCCGTAGGTGGCCCTTGTGTGTCTTCTTTGGCCTACTCAACATCGTGGTCAATAACGCCTTCATAATATATCAGCACCGACCAGAAAATGCCAAAGTTTCCCGAAGAAAATTTGCTATGGATTTGGCACTTGAACTTTGTCGTCCCTGGGCATTCAACCGCCTGCAGCAGAAGAGATATCTTCCAAGGGATGTCTCATCCCTGATTTGTTCTGTGTTTGAGGTGGAAGACATCACCGTTGCCGCAATTGAAGGCCAGGGACGCTCTGAAAAGCGGCAGAGATGCCATCTTTGCCCTTCCTCCTCTAATGCGAGATCAAAAATTTTGTGTAGCAACTGCAGGAAGACAACCTGTGCCCACCACCTGAAGTACACCTGTGAAAAGTGCTCCAATTCCTGGTAAGTGTTCCCAAATTATTATTATTATTGTCTATTGTTTATTTTTTACTATATTTTACATTTAAAAAACATTTAACATAAAAATAAAACCTTTTAAGCCATGTCATACTCATTTTTACATGAAAAATATTTTGGCACTGGATGGCAGTGTGGTGCCATCCAAATGTACCTGTTTTGACCCATTTATAGCTTTCAAATTATTTTATTTTATTTTTCCCATGATTTTAGATGCTTGCAGAATACTTATAAAAAATTTCATCCAAATCCATAAAGATTTAGTGGTAGAAAAAAAATATTTTTTTATGCAAAGTTTTCTCTTGATTAAAAAAAAAAAAAATGTACATATATTTCTCCTCTTTCCAGATTTTGCAGTTTTTGAGCTATCACAGCCTGACTAGTCTCAAAATGGTGCTCAACCCTTCGTATTTCAACCCTGCCTCGTATTTCTCAATAATTCTGAACCTCAGGATACTCTTTTGTAGTATAAATGTATGTAATTTAATTTTCATACTTATTGTCAGATTTTGAATAAATAGGGTATTGTTTTAATTACTAGAGTTTTTTTCTCCTACACCAGTAGAAAGAAGAATACTTGCTCAGTAGTTTAAAAAAAAAAAAAAAAAATTGGTCCCATACGACCCGAGTAGTCGACGGCCAAAGTTCGTGTGTCTAAAAGTACACTACCCTACCTGTCGTGTGACAGGTTTCCGAGGCTACCTGTCCAGGGTTACATGAATGACTATGCTCTAGTTTGAGAAAATGATAGTCTTCGTATTGGCGCCAAAATCTTCACCGAAGAATCCCTGAAGATTCCTTGAAGATTCTTTCTTCAGCAGGATAACAAGGGTCCCAGCTGAATTGGACCCCTGGGCCCCACAAAAAAAACAAAAAAGGACCCCTTACCAAAGATTTCCTCCGGAATCGCCGGAGGTGGCCATCATTACATGAATGACTATGCTCTAGTTTGAGAAAATGATAGTCTTCGTATTGGCGCCAAACTCTTCACCGAAGAATCCCTGAAGACTCCTTGAAGATTCTTTCTTCAGCTGAATTGGAACCATAGGCCCCACAAAAAAAAAACAAAAAAAGGACCCCTCATACAAAGATTTACTCCGGAATCGCTGGAGGTGGCCATCATTACATGAATGACTATGCTCTAGTTTGAGAAAATGATAGTCTTCGTATTGGCTCCAAAATCCTCACCCAAGATTCCCTGAAGACTCCTTGAATACTCTTTCTTCAGCAGTATAACAGGTGTCATTTTTCAATTTCAAGGGTAATTTCTACCATTTATATAGCTGCTAGCCTTTCATCATTGGCACTCTGTTGTAATATTCCATGTGTCATTTTTCAGTTTCAAGGTTCCTGTAACCTTGTAAGTAATGCATGTGTCATTTTGAAATTGCAAGGATCATATGTAAAATTAACAAAAAACACCAACTTTGAGGTCCCATAGCCGAGAGGGAACCTGCCAGGGACATGAGGCTCCAATTAGAGCCCCTTTATTTTGATCCATTCCATTAAAAAAAAATTCATACAAAACATCAATACGTTCAGGCCTTACTGAGTTTTGGATGCCTGAATTTTTATTGTATAAACTAAAAAATCGACTTTGAGGCCCCGTAGCTAAGAGTCATTTTAGAATTATGCAAGTCTGAATTTACATTCATCGATTTTTGGAAACTGGAAATATTGACCCAAAATATTTTACATCCCCAAAATTAATAGAACTGTACTAACAAGGGTTAGTTAGGTCGAAAATTTTGAAAGTTTTATTTTTTGAGGCTGGATTTTTTTTTTTTTTTTTTTCACCCCAGGTTTAGAATATGCCACCTTCACCACGCAAGGATCCCGGGTGAATTGGACAGCTGGGCCCCACAAACAAACCCAAAGAAGGACCCCTTACCAAAGATTTCCTCCGGAATCGCCAGAGGTGGCCATCATTACATGAATGACTATGCTCTAGTTTGAGAAAATGATAGTCTTCGTATTGGCGCCAAAATCTTCACCGAAGAATCCCTGAAGACTCCTTGAAGATTCTTTCTTCAGCTGAATTGGACCCCTGGGCCCCACAAAAAAAAAAAAAAAAAAGGACCACTTAGCAAAGATTTCCTCCGGAATCGCCGGAGGTGGCCATCATTACATGAATGACTATGCTCTAGTTTGAGGAAATGATAGTCTTCGTATTGGCGCCAAAATCCTCACCGAAAAATCCCTGAAGATTCCTTGAAGATTCTTTCTTCAGCAGTATAACAAGGGTCCCGGCTGAATTCGAAACCTGGGCCCCACAAAAAAAACAAAAAAGGACCCCTTAGCAAAGATTTCCTCCAGAATCGCCGGAGGTGGCCATCATTACATGAATGACTATGCTCTAGTTTGTGAAAATGATAGTCTTCGTATTGGCACCAAAATCTTCACCGAAGAATCCCTGAAGACTCCTTGAAGATTCTTTCTTCAGCTGAATTGGAACCCTGGGCCCCACAAAAAAAAACAAAAAAAGGACCCCTTAGCAAAGATTTCCTCCGGAATCGCCGGAGGTGGCCATCATTACATGAATGACTATGCTCTAGTTTTAGAAAATGATAGTCTTCTTATTGGCTCCAAAATCCTCACCCAAGATTCCCTGAAGACTCCTTGAAGACTCTTTCTTCAGCAGTATAACAAGTGTCATTTTCCAATTTCAAGGGTAATTTCTACCATTTATATAGCTGGTAGCCTTTCATCATTGGCACTCTGCTGTAGTATTCCATATGTCATTTTTCAGTTTCAAGGTTCCTGTAACCTTGTAAGTAATGCAGGTGTCATTTTGAAATTGCAACGATCATATGTAAAATTAACAAAAAACACCAACTTTGAGGTCCCATAGCCGAGAGGGAACCTGCCACGGACATGAGGCTCCAATTAGAGCCCCTTTCTCTTAATCCGTTCTATAAAAAAAATTCATAGAAAACATCAATACGTTCAGGCCTTGCTGAGTTTTGGATGCCTGAATTTTTATTGCATAAACTAAAAAATCGACTTTGAGGCCCCGTAGCTAAGAGTCATTTTAGAATTATGCAAGTCTGAATTTCCATTCATCGATTTTTAGAAACTGGAAATATTAGCCCAAAAAATTTTACATCCCCAAAATTAATAGAACTATACTAACAAGGGTTAGTTAGGTCGAAAATTTTGAAAGTTCTATTTTTTGAGGCTGGACTTTTTTTTTTTTTTTTTTTTTTTTTTTTTTTTTTTTTGACACCCCAGGTTTAGAATATGCCACCTTCACCACGCAAGGGTCCCGGGTGAATTGGACCCCTGGGCACCACAAACAAACCCAAAAAAGGACCCCTTACCAAAGATTTCCTCCAGAATCGCCGGAGGTGGCCATCATTACATGAATGACTATGCTCTGGTTTGTGAAATTGATAGTCTTCGTATTGGCGCCAAAATCTTCACCGAAGAATCCCTGAAGACTCCTTGAAGATTCTTTCTTCAGCTGAATTGGACCCCTGGGCCCCACAAAAAAAAAACAAAAAAGGACCACTTAGCAAAGATTTCCTCCGGAATCGCCGGAGGTGGCCATCATTACATGAATGACTATGCTTAGTTTGAAAAAATGATAGTCTTCGTATTGCCGCCAAAATCTTCACCGAAGAATCCCTGAAGACTCCATGAAGATTCCTTTTTCAGGTGAATTGGACCGCTGGGCCAAACAAAAAAAAAAAAAAAAGGACCCCTTAGCAAAGATTTCCTCCGGAATAGCCGGAGGTGGCCATCATTACATGAATGACTATGCTCTAGTTTGAGAAAATGATAGTCTTCGTATTGGCGCCAAAATCCTCACCGAAGAATCCCTGAAGATTCCTTGAAGATTCTTTCTTCAGTAGTATAACAATGGTCCCGGCTGAATTGGACCCCTAGGCCCCACAAAAAAAACAAAAAAGGACTCCTTAGCAAAGATTTCCTCCAGAATCGCCGGAGGTGGCCATCATTACATGAATGACTATGCTCTAGTTTGTGAAAATGATAGTCTTCGTATTGGCACCAAAATCTTCACCGAAGAATCCCTGAAGACTCCTTAAAGATTCTTTCTGCAGCTGAATTGGACTCCTGGGCCCCACAAAAAAAAAACAAAAAAAAGGACCCCTTAGCAAAGATTTCCTCCGGAATCGCCGGAGGTGGCCATCATTACATGAATGACTATGCTCTAGTTTGAGAAAATGATAGTCTTCTTATTGGCGCCAAAATCTTCACCGAAGAATCCCTGAAGACTCCTTGAAGATTCCTTTTTCAGCTGAATTGGAGCGCTGGGCCCCACAAAAAAAAAAAAAAAAAAAGGACCCCTTAGCAAAGATTTCCTCCGGAATCGCGGGAGGTGGCCATCATTACAAGAATGACTATGCTCTAGTTTGAGAAAATGATAGTCTTCGTATTGGCGCCAAAATCCTCACCGAAGAATCCCTGAAGATTCCTTGAAGATTCTTTCTTCAGTAGTATAACAAGGGTCCCGGCTGAATTGGACCCCTGGGCCCCAAAAAAAAAACAAAAAAGACCCCTTAGCAAAGATTTCCTCCGGAATCGCCGGAGGTGGCCATCATTACATGAATGACTATGCTCTAGTTTGAGAAAATGATAGTCTTCGTATTGGCGCCAAAATCCTCACCGAAGAATCCCTGAAGATTCCTTGAAGATTCTTTCTTCAGTAGTATAACAAGGGTGCCGGCTGAATTGGACCCCTGGGCCCCACAAAAAAAACAAAAAAGGACTCCTTAGCAAAGATTTCCTCCAGAATCGCCGGAGGTGGCCATCATTACATGAATGACTATGCTCTAGTTTGTGAAAATGATAGTCTTCGTATTGGCACCAAAATCTTCACCAAAGAATCCCTGAAGACTCCTTGAAGATTCTTTCTTCAGCTGAATTGGACTCCTGGGCCCCACAAAAAAAAAACAAAAAAAAGGACCCCTTAGCAAAGATTTCCTCTGGAATCGCCGGAGGTGGCCATCATTACATGAATGACTATGCTCTAGTTTGAGAAAATGATAGTCTTCGTATTGGCGCCAAAATCTTCACCGAAGAATCCCTGAAGACTCCTTGAAGATTCCTTTTTCAGTTGAATTGGATCGCTGGGCCCCACAAAAAAAAAAACAAAAAAAGGAGCCCTTAGCAAAGTTTCCTCCGGAATCGCCGGAGGTGGCCATCATTACATGAATGATTATGCTCTAGTTTGAGAAAATGATAGTCTTCGTATTGGCGCCAAAATCCTCACCGAAGAATCCCTGAAGATTCCTTGAAGATTCTTTCTTCACCAGTATAACAAGGGTCCCGGCTGAATTGGACCCCTGGGCCAAACAAAAAAAAAAAAACAAAAAAGGACCCCTTACCAAAGATTTCCTCCGGAATCGCCGGAGGTGGCCATCTTTACATGAATGACTATGTTCTAGTTTGAGAAAATGATAGTCTTCGTATTGGCGCCAAAATCTTCACCGAAGAATTCCTGAAGACTCCTTGAAGATTCTTTCTTCAGCTGAATTGGAACCCTGGGCCCCACAAAAAAAAAAAAAAAAAAAAAAAGGACCCCTCATACAAAGATTTCCTACGGAATCGCCGGAGGTGGCCATCATTACATGAATGACTATGCTCTAGTTTGAGAAAATGATAGTCTTCGTATTGGCTCCAAAATCCTCACCCAAGATTCCCTAAGACTCCTTGAAGACTCTTTCTTCAGCAGTATAACAGGTGTCATTTTTCAATTTCAAGGGTAATTTCTACCATTTATATAGCTGGTAGCCTTTCATCACTGGCACTCTGTTGTAGTATTCCATGTGTCATTTTTCAGTTTCAAGGTTCCTGTAACCTTGTAAGTAATGCAGGTGTCATTTTCAAATTGCAAGGATCATATGTAAAATTAACAAAAAACACCAACTTTGTGGTCCCATTGCCGAGAGGGAACCTGCCACGGACATGAGGCTCCCCCTTTATTTTGATCCGTTCTATTAAAAAAATTCATACAAATCATCAATACGTTCAGGCCTTACTGAGTTTTGTATGCCTGAATTTTTATTGTATAAACTAAAAAATCGACTTTGAGGCCCTGTAGCTAAGAGTCATTTTAGAATTATGCAAGTCTGAATTTCCATTCATCGATTTTTGGAAACTGGAAATATTGGCCCAAAAAATTTTACATCCCCAAAATTAATACAACTGTATTAACAAGGGTTAGTTTGGTCGAAAATTTTGAAAGTTCTATTTGTTGAGGCTGGACTTTTTTTTTTTTTTTTTTTACACCCCAGGTTTAGAATATGCCGCCTTCACTACGCAAGGGTCCCGGCTGAATTGGACCCCTGGGCCCCACAAACAAACCCAAAAAAGGACCCCTTACCAAAGATTTCCTCCGGAATCGCCGGAGGTGGCCATCATTACATGAATGACTATGCTCTAGTTTGAGAAAATGATAGTCTTCGTATTGGCGCCAAAATCCTCACCGAAGAATCCCTGAAGACTCCTTGAAGATTCTTTCTTCAGCTGAATTGGACCCCTGGGCCCCACAAAAAAAACAAAAAAGGACCCCTTACTAAAGATTTCCTCCGGAATCGCCGGAGGTAGCCATCATTACATGAATGACTATGCTCTAGTTTGAGAAAATGATAGTCTTCGTATTGGCGCCAAAATCTTCACCGAAGAATCCCTGAAGACTCCTTGAAGATTCTTTCTTCAGCTGAATTGGAACCCTGGGCCCCACAAAAAAAGCAAAAAAAGGACCCCTTAGCAAAGATTTCCTCCGGAATCGCCGTAGGTGGCCATCATTACATGAATGACTATGATCTAGTTTGAGAAAATGATAGTCTTCGTATTGGTTCCAAAATCCTCACCCAAGATTCCCTGAAGACTCCTTGAAGACTCTTTCTTCAGCAGTATAACAGGTGTCATTTTTCAATTTCAAGGGTAATTTCTACCATTTATATAGCTGGTAGCCTTTCATCATTGGCACTCTGTTGTAGTATTCCATGTGTCATTTTTCAGTTTCAAGGTTCCTGTAACCTTGTAAGTAATGCAGGTGTCATTTTGAAATTGCAAGGTTCATATGTAAAATTAACAAAAAACACCAACTTTGAGGTCCCATAGCCTAGAGGGAACCTGCCACGGACATGAGGCTCCGATTAGAGCCCCTTTATTTTGATCCGTTCTATTAAAAAAAATTCATACAAAACGTCAATACGTTCAGGCCTTGCTGAGTTTTGGATGCCTGAATTTTTATTGTATAAACTAAAAAATCGACTTTGAGGCCCCGTAGCTAAGAGTCATTTTAGAATTATGCAAGTCTGAATTTCCATTCATCGATTTTTGGAAACTGGAAATATTGGCCCAAAAAATTTTACATCCCCAAAATTATTAGAACTGTACTAACAAGGGTTAGTTAGGTCGAAAATTTTGAAAGTTCTATATTTTGAGGCTGGACTTTTTTATTTTTTTTTTTTTTTACATCCCAGGTTTAGAATATGCCAACTTCACCACGCAAGGGTCCCGGCTGAATTGGACCCCTGGGCCCCACAAACATACCCAAAAAAGGTCCCATTACCAAATATTTCCTCTGAATCGCCGGAGGTGGCCATCATTACATGAACGATTATGCTCTAGTTTGAGAAAATGATAGTCTTCATATTGGCGCCAAAATCTTCACCGAAGAATCCCTGAAGACTCCTTGAAGATTCTTTTTTCAGCTGAATTGGACCCCTGGGCCCCACAAAAAAAAAAAAGGACCCCTTACCAAAGATTTCCTCCGGAATCGCCGGAGGTGGCCATCATTACATGAATGACAATGCTCTAGTTTGAGAAAATGATAGTCTTCGTATTTGCGCCAAAATCCTCACCGAAGAATCCCTGAAGATTCCTTGAAGATTTTTTCTTCAGCAGTATAATAAGGGTCCCGGCTGAATTGGAACCCTGGGCCCCAGAAAAAAAGCAAAGAAGGACCCCTTAGCAAAGATTTCCTCCGGAATCGCATGAGGTTAACATCATTACATGAATGACTATGCTAAAGTTTGAGAAAATGATAGTCTTTGTATTGGCGCCAAAATCTTCACCGAAGGATCCCTGAAGACTACTTGAAGATTCCTTTTTCAGCTAAATTGGAGCGCTGGGCCCCCCAAAAAAAAATAAAAACAAAAAAGGACCCCTTAGCAAAGATTTCCTCCGGAATCGCCGGAGGTGGCCATCATTACATGAATGACTATGATCTAGTTTGACAAAATGATAGTCTTCGTATTGGCGCCAAAATCTTCACCGAAGAATCCCTGAAGACTCTTTGAAGATTCTTTCTTCAGCTGCATTGGACCCCTGGGCCCCACAAAAAAAAACAAAAAAAGGACCCCTTAGCAAAGATTTCCTCCGGAATCGCCGGAGGTGGCCATCATTACATGAATGACTATGCTCTAGTTTGAGAAAATGATAGTCTTCGTATTGGCTCCAAAATCCTCACCCAAGATTCACTGAAGACTCCTTGAAGACTCTTTCTTCAGCAGTATAACAGGTGTCATTTTTCAATTTCAAGGGTAATTTCTACCATTTATATAGCTGGTAGCCTTTCATCATTGGCACTCTGTTGTAGTATCCCATGTGTCATTTTTCAGTTTCAAGGTTCCTGTAACCTTGTAAGTAATGCAGGTGTCATTTTGAAATTGCAAGGATCAAATGTAAAATTAACAAAAAACACCAACTTTGCGGTCCCATAGCCGAGAGGGAACCTGCCACTGAGATGAGGCTCCAATTAGAGCCCCTTTATTTTGATCCGTTCTATTAAAAAAGTTCATACAAAACATCAATACGTTCAGGCCTTACTGCGTTTTGGGTGCCTGAATTTTTATTGTGAGTCATTTTAGAATTATGCAAGTCTGAATTTCCATTCATCGATTTTTGGAAACTGGAAACATTGGCCCAAAAAATTTTACATCCCCAAAATTAAGAGAACTGTACTAACAAGGGTTAGTTAGGTCGAAAATTTTGAAAGTTCCATTTTTTGAGGCTGTCCTTTTTTTTTTTTTTTTTTTTTACACCCCAGGTTTAGAATATGCCACCTTCACTAAGCGAGGGTCCCGGCTGAATTGGACCCCTGGGACCCACAAACAAACCCAAGATAGGACCCCTTACCAAAGATTTCCTCCGGAATCGCCAGAGGTGGCCATCATTACATGAATGACTATGCTCTAGTTTGAGAAAATGATAGTCTTCGTATTGGGCCCAAAATCTTCACCGAAGAATCCCTGAAGACTCCTTGAAGATTCTTTCTTCAGCTGAATTGGACCCCTGGGCCCCACAAAAAAAAAACAAAAAAGTACCCCTTAGCAAAGATTTCCTCCGGAATCGCCGGAGGTGGCCATCATTACATGAATGACTATGCTCTAGTTTGAGAAAATGATAGTCTTCGTATTGGCGCCAAAATCTTCACCGAAGAATCCCTGAAGACTCCTTGAAGATTTCTTTTTCAGCTGAATTGGAGTGTTGGGCCCCACAAAAAAAACAAAAAACAAAAAAGGACCCCTTAGCAAAGATTTCCTCCGGAATCGCCGGAGGTGGTCATCATTCCATGAATGACTATGCTCTAGTTTGAGGAAATGATAGTCTTCGTATTGGCGCCAAAATCCTCACCGAAGAATCCCTGAAGATTCCTTGAAGATTCTTTCTTCAGCAGTATAACAAGGGTCCCGGCTGAATTGGACCCCTGGGCCACACAAAAAAAACAAAAAAGGACCCCTTAGCAAAGATTTCCTCCAGAATCGCCGGAGGTGGCCATCATTACATGAATGACTATGCTCTAGTTTGAGAAAATGATAGTCTTCGTACTGGCGCCAAAATCTTCACCGAAGAATCCCTGAAGACTCCTTGAAGATTCTTTCTTCAGCTGAATTGGACCCCAGGGCCCCACAAAAAAAAAAAAAAAAAAAAGGAGCCCTTAGCAAAGATTTCCTCCGGAATCGCCGGAGGTGGCCATCATTACATGAATGGCTATGCTCTAGTTTGAGAAAATGATAGTCTTCGTATTGGCGCCAAAATCTTCACCAAAGAATCCCTGAAGACCCCTTGAAGATTCCTTTTTCAACTAAATTGGAGTGCTGGGCCCCACAAAAAAAAAAACAAAAAGGGACCCCTTAGCAAAGATTTCCTCCGGAATCGCCGGAGGTGGCCATCATTAGATGAATGACTATGCTCTAGTTTGAGAAAATGATAGTCTTCGTATTGGCGCCAAAATCCTCACCGAAGAATCCCTGAAGATTCCTTGAAGATTCTTTCTTCACCAGGATAACAAGGGTCCCGGCTGAATTGGACCCCTGGGCCCCACAAAAAAAACAAAAAAGGACCCCTTAGCAAAGATTTCCTCCGGAATCGCCGGAGGTGGCCATCATTACATGAATGACTATGCTCTAGTTTGAGAAAATGATAGTCTTCGTATTGGCGCCAAAATCTTCACCGAATAATCCCTGAAGACTCCTTGAAGTTTCTTTCTTCAGCTGAATTGGAACCCTGGGCCCCACAATAAAAAACAAAAAAAGGACCCCTTAGCAAAGATTTCCTCCGGAATCGCCGGAGGTGGCCATCATTACATGAATAACTATGCTCTAGTTTGAGAAAATGATAGTCTTCGTATTGGCTCCAAAATCCTCACCCAAGATTCCCTGAAGACTCCTTGAAGACTCTTTCTTCAGCAGTATAACAGGTGTCATTTTTCAATTTCAAGGGTAATTTCTACCATTTATATAGCTGGTAGCCTTCCATCATTGGCACTCTGTTGTAGTAATCCATGTGTCATTTTTCAGTTTCAAGGTTCCTGTAACCTTGTAAGTAATGCAGGTGTCATTTTCAAATTGCAAGGATCATATGTAAAATTAACAAAAAACACCAACTTTGAGGTCCCATAGCCGAGAGGGAACCTGCCACGGACATGAGGCTCCAATTAGAGCCCCTTTATTTTGATCCTTTCTATTAAAAAAATTCATACAAAACATCAATACGTTCAGGCCTAACTGAGTTTTGGATGCCTGAATTTTTATTGTATAAACTAAAAAATCGACTTTCAGGCCCCGTAGCTAAGAATCATTTTAGAATTATGCAAGTCTGAATTTCCATTCATCGATTTTTGGAAACTTGAAATATTGGCCCAAAAAATTTTACATCCCCAAAATTAATAGAACTGTACTAACAAGGGTTAGTTAGGTCGAAAATTTTGAAAGTTCTATTTTTTGAGGCTGGACTTTTTTTTTTTTTTTTTACACCCCAGGTTTAGAATATGCCGCCTTTACCACGCAAGGGTCCCGGCTAAATTGGACCCCTGGGCCCCACAAACAAACCCAAAAAAGGACCCTTACCAAAGATTTCCTCCAGAATCGCCGGAGGTGGCCATCATTACATGAATGACTATGCTCTAGTTTGAGAAAATGATAGTCTTCGTATTGGCGCCAAAATCTTCACCGAAGAATCCCTGAAGACTCCTTGAAGATTTTTTCTTCAGCTGAATTGGACCTCTGGGCCCCACAAAAAAAAAACAAAAAAGGACCCCTTAGCAAAGATTTCCTCCGGAATCGCCGGAGGTGGCCATCATTACATGAATGACTATGCTCTAGTTTGAGAAAATGATAGTCTTCGTATTGGCGCCAAAATCCTCACCGAAGAATCCCTGAAGATTCCTTGAAGATTCTTTCTTCAGCAGTATAATAAGGGTCCCGGCTGAATTGGACCCCTGGGCCTCACAAACAAACCCAAAAAAGGACCCCATACCAAAGATTTCCTCCGGAATCGCCGGAGGTGGCTATCATTACATGAATGACTATGCTCTAGTTTGAGAAAATGATAGTCTTCGTATTTGCGCCAAAATCTTCACCGAAAAATCCCTGAAGACTCCTTGAAGATTTTTTCTTCAGCTGAATTGGACCCCTGGGCCCCACAAAAAAACATAAAAGGACCCCTTAGCAAAGATTTCCTCCGGAATCGCCGGAGGTGGTCATCATTACATGAATGACTATGATCTAGTTTGAGAAAATGATAGTCTTCGTATTGGCGCCAAAGTCTTCACCGAAGAATCCCTGAAGACTCCTTGAAGATTCTTTCTTCAGCTGAATTGGACCCCTGGGCCCCACAAAAAAAGCAAAAAAAGGACCCCTTAGCAAAGATTTCCTCCGGAATCGCCGGAGGTGGCCATCATTACATGAATGACTATGATCTAGTTTGAGAAAATGATAGTCTTCGTATTGGCTCCAAAATCCTCACCCAAGATTCCCTGAAGACTCCTTGAAAACTCTTTCTTCAGCAGTATAACAGGTGTCATTTTTCAATTTCAAGGGTAATTTCTACCATTTGTATAGCTGGTAGCCTTTCATCATTGGCACTCTGTTGTAGTATTCCATGTGTCATTTTTCAGTTTCAAGGTTCCTGTAACCTTGTAAGTAATGCAGGTGTCATTTTGAAATTGCAAGGTTCATATGTAAAATTAACAAAAAACACCAACTTTGAGGTCCCATAGCCGAGAGGGAACCTGCCACGAACATGAGGCTCCAATTAGAGCCCCTGTATTTTGATCCGTTCTATTAAAAAAATTCATACAAAACATCAATACGTTCAGGCCTTGCTGAGTTTTGGATGCCTGAATTTTTATTGTATAAACTAAAAAATCGACTTTGAGGCCCCATAGCTAAGAGTCATTTTAGAATTATGCAAGTCTAAATTTCCATTCATCGATTTTTGGAAACTGGAAATATTGGCCCAAAAAATTTTACATCCCCAAAATTAATAGAACTGTACTAACAAGGGTTAGTTAGGTCGAAGATTTTGAAAGTTCTATTTTTTGAGGCTGGACTCATTTTTTTTTTTTTTTTTTTTTTTTTTACACCCCAGGTTTAGAATATGCCACCTTCACCACGCAATGGTCCCGTCTAAATTGGACCCCTGGGCCCCACAAACAAATCCAAAAAAGGACCCCTTACCAAAGATTTCCTCCGGAATCGCCGGAGGTGGCCATCATTACATGAATGACTATGCTCTAGTTTGAGAAAATGATAGTCTTCGTATTGGCGCCAAAATCTTCACCGAAGAATCCCTGAAGATTCCTTGAAGATTCTTTCTTCAGCTGAATTGGACCCCTGGGCCCCACAAAAAAAAAAAAACAAAAAAGGACCCCTTAGCAAAGATTTCCTCCGGAATCGCCAGAGGTGGCCATCATTACATGAATGACTATGCTCTAGTTTGAGAAAATGATAGTCTTCGTATTGGCGCCAAAATCCTCACCCAAGATTCACTGAAGACTCCTTGAAGACTCTTTCTTCAGCAGTATAACAGGTGTCATTTTTCAATTTCAAGGGTAATTTCTACCATTTATATAGCTGGTAGCCTTTCATCATTGGCACTCTGTTGTAGTATTCCATGAGTCATTTTTCAGTTTCAAGGTTCCTGTAACCTTGTAAGTAATGCAGGTGTCATTTTGAAATTGCAAGGTTCATATGTAAAATTAACAAAAAACACCAACTTTGAGGTCCCATAGCCGAGAGGGAACCTGCCACGGAAATGAGGCTCCAATTAGAACTACTTTATTTTGATCCGTTCTATTAAAAAAATTCATACAAAACATCAATACATTCAGGCCTTGCTGAGTTTTGGATGCCTGAATTTTTTATTGTATAAACTAAAAAATCGACTTTGAGGCCCCGTAGCTAAGAGTCATTTTAGCATTATGCAAGTCTGAATTTCCATTCATCGATTTTTGGAAACTGGAAATATTGGCCCAAAAAATTTTACATCCCCAAAATTAATAGAACTGTACTAACAAGGGTTAGTTAGGTCGAAAAATTTGAAAGTTCTATTTTTTGAGGCTGGACTTTTTTTTTTTTTTTTTTTTTTACACCCCTGGTTTAGAATATGCCACCTTCACCACGCAAGGGTCCCGGCTGAATTGGACCCCTGGGCCCCACAAACAAACCCAAAAAAGGACCCTTTACCAAAGATTTCCTCCGGAATCGCCGGAGGTGGCCATCATTACATGAATGACTATGCTCTAGTTTGAGAAAATGATAGTCTTCGTATTGGCGTCAAAATCTTCACCGAAGAATCCCTGAAGATTCCTTGAAGATTCTTTCTTCAGCTGAATTGGACCCCTGGGCCCCACAAAAAAAAACAAAAAAGGACCCCTTACCAAAGATTTCCTCCGGAATCGCCGGAGGTGGCCATCATTACATGAATGACTATGCTCTAGTTTGAGGAAATGATAGTCTTCGTATTGGCGCCAAAATCCTCACCGAAGTATCCCTGAAGATTCCTTGAAGATTCTTTCTTCAGCAGTATAACAAGGGTCCCGGCTGAATTGGACCCCTGGGCCCCACAAAAAAAAAACAAAAAAGGACCCCTTACCAAAGATTTCCTCCGAAATCGCCGGAGGTGGCCATCATTACATGAATGACTATGCTCTAGTTTGAGAAAATGATAGTCTTCGTATTGGCGCCAATATCTTCACCGAAGAATCCCTGAAGACTCCTTGAAGATTCTTTCTTCAGCTGAATTGGACCCCTGGGCCCCACAAAAAAAAAAAAAAGGACCCCTTAGCAAAGATTTCCTCCGGAATCGCCGGAGGTGGCCATCATTACATGAATGACTATGCTCTAGTTTGAGAAAATGATAGTCTTCGTATTGGCTCTAAAATCCTCACCCAAGATTCCCTGAAGACTCCTTGAAGACTCTTTCTTCAGCAGTATAACTGGTGTCATTTTTCAATTTCAAGGGTAATTTCTACCATTTATATAGTTGGTAGCCTTTCATCATTGGCACTCTGTTGTAGTATTCCATGTGTCATTTTTCAGTTTCAAGGTTCCTGTAACCTTGTAAGTAATGCAGGTGTCATTTTCAAATTGCAAGGATCATAAGAAAAATTAACAAAAAACACCAACTTTGAGGTCCCATAGCCGAGAGGGAACCTGCCACGGACATGAGGCTCCAATTAGAGCCCCTTTATTTTGATCCGTTCTATTAAAAAAATTCATACAAAACATCAATACGTTTAGGCCTTGCTGAGTTTTGGATGCCTGAATTTTTATTGTATAAACTAAAAAATCGACTTTGAGGCCCCATAGCTAAGAGTCATTTTGGAATTATGCAAGTCTGAATTTCCATTCATCGATTTTTGGAAACTGGAAATATTGGCCCAAAAAATTTTACATCCCCAAAATTAATAGAACTGTACTAACAAGGGTTAGTTAGGTCGAAAATTTTGAAAGTTCTATTTTTTGAGGCTGGACTTTTTTTTTTTTTTTTTTTTTTTTTTTTTTTTTAACACCCCAGGTTTAGAATATGCCATCTTCACCACGCAAGGGTCCCGGCTGAATTGGACCCCTGGGACCCACAAACAAACCCAAAAAAGGACCCCTTACCAAAGATTTCCTCCGGAATCGCCGGAGGTGGCCATCATTACATGAATGACTATGCTCTAGTTTGAGAAAATGATAGTCTTCGTATTGGCGCCAAAATCCCCACCGAAAAATCGCTGAAGACTCCTTGAAGATTCTTTCTTCTGGTGAATTGGACCCCTGGGCCCCACAAAAAAAACAAAAAAGGACCCCTTACCATAGATTTCCTCCGGAATCGCCGGAGGTGGCCATCATTACATGAATGACTATGCTCTAGTTTGAGAAAATGATAGTCTTCGTATTGGCGCCAATATCTTCACTGAAGAATCCCTGAAGACTCCTTGAAGATTCTTCCTTCAGCTGAATTGGACCCCTGGGCCCCACAAAAAAAAACAAAAAAAGGACCCCTTAGCAAAGATTTCCTCCGGAATCGCCGGAGGTGGCCATCATTACATGAATGACTATGCTCTAGTTTGAGAAAATGATAGTCTTCGTATTGGCTCCAAAATCCTCACCCAAGATTCCCTGAAGACTCCTTGAAGACTCTTTTTTCAGCAGTATAACAGGTGTCATTTTTCAATTTCAAGGGTAATTTCTACCATTTATATAGTTGGTAGCCTTTCATCATTGGCACTCTGTTGTAGTATTCCATGTGTCATTTTTCAGTTTCAAGGTTCCTGTAACCTTGTAAGTAATGCAGGTGTCATTTTCAAATTGCAAGGATCATATGTAAAATTAACAAAAAACACCAACTTTGAGGTCCCATAGCCGAGAGGGATCCTGCCACGGACATGAGGCTCCAATTAGAGCCCCTTTATTTTGATCCGTTCTATTAAAAAAATTCATAGAAAACATCAATACGTTTAGGCCTTGCTGAGTTTTGGATGCCTGAATTTTTATTGTATAAACTAAAAAATCGACTTTGAGGCCCCGTAGCTAAGAGTCATTTTAGAATTATGCAAGTCTGAATTTCCATTCATCGATTTTTGGAAACTGGAAATATTGGCCCAAAAAATTTTACATCCCCAAAATTAATACAACTGTACTAACAAGGGTTAGTTAGGTCGAAAATTTTGAAAGTTCTATTTTTTGAGGCTGGACTTTTTTTTTTTTTTTTTTTTTTTTTTAACACCCCAGGTTTAGAATATGCCACCTTCACCACGCAAGGGTCCCGGCTGAATTGGACCCCTGGGACCCACAAACAAACCCAAAAAAGGACCCCTTACCAAAGATTTCCTCCGGAATCGCCGGAGGTGCCCATCATTACATGAATGACTATGCTCTAGTTTGAGAAAATGATAGTCTTCGTATTGGCGCCAAAATCCCCACCGAAAAATCGCTGAAGACTCCTTGAAGATTCTTTCTTCAGCTGAATTGGACCCCTGGGCCCCACAAAAAAAACAAAAAAGGACCCCTTACCAAAGATTTCCTCCGGAATCGCCGGAGGTGGCCATCATTACATGAATGACTATGCTCTAGTTTGAGAAAATGATAGTCTTCGTATTGGCGCCAAAATCTTCACCGAAGAATCCCTGAAGACTCCTTGAAGATTTTTTCTTCAGCTGAATTGGACCTCTGGGCCCCACAAAAAAAAACAAAAAAGGACCCCTTACCAAAGATTTCCTCCGGAATCGCCGGAGGTGGCCATCATTACATGAATGACTATGCTTTAGTTTGAGAAAATGATAGTCTTCGTATTGGCGCCAAAATCCTCACCGAAGAATCCCTGAAGATTCCTTGAAGATTCTTTCTTCAGCAGTATAACAAGGGTCCCGGCTGAATTGTACCCCTGGGCCACACAAAAAAAAAACAAAAAAGGACCCCTTACCAAAGATTTCCTCCGGAATCGCCGGAGGTGGCCATCATTACATGAATGACTATGCTCTAGTTTGAGAAAATGATAGTCTTCGTATTGGCGTCAAAATCTTCACCGAAGAATCCCTGAAGACTCCTTGAAGATTCTTTCTTCAGCTGAATTGGACCCCTGGGCCCCACAAAAAAAAACAAAAAAAGGACCCCTTAGCAAAGATTTCCTCCGGAATCGCCGGAGGTGGCCATCATTACATGAATGACTATGCTCTAGTTTGAGAAAATGATAGTCTTCGTATTGGCTCCAAAATCCTCACCCAAGATTCCCTGAAGACTCCTTGAAGACTCTTTCTTCAGCAGTATAACAGGTGTCATTTTTCAATTTCAAGGGTAATTTCTACCATTTAAATTACCCTTGAAATATTTAGAATATGCCACCTTCACCACTCAAGGGCCTCGTCAAGTTCTTTCTAGTCGCTGTGAGTATGGCTGTCTGTCCTAGAATTAAGTGTGCAAGTATACTGCTAAAGGTTTTGTTCTATCATATACCCATTTGGGCATAAATGGCACCTGGCAATACTTCTGAGCAAATTTTGGCCACTCTTCCCTGACAGGTGTCTGCCCTTTTCATATCTGACAGGTGTTGGGCATTTGCTGGGCCCGTGGACGTGGAGTTGAAGCTCCTTTGAAGAATGCCCTCGAGGAGAATGCCCCTCAGGAAAACAGGTAAATGAGAAGTCACTTTCATATGAAGTTGCTTTAAAAAATATTACAATGAACTATTACCATAAGTTTTTTATACAACCACTTCATAAACAAATAGAAGGCGCAAAGGTCTGAGGTCTGGTAATCACTAAGGATTGACCTCAGTACTTCCAAAGATGCCAAGGAAAAACACCTCTTATGTAAAGGAGTCCTTAAAGATGTTGTTCCTTTGATAGATACCATTATTACTATGACAGCAGTTACTGCTGGCCCGTTGGCATCTGGTACAATGACCCGGAGATGTTTGATTGATGCAACTATAATTGCTTTCACATTCCTCCGTACTGCCCCGTCCACTATTGCAAGTGTTACTATTACTAGCACGACTGCTTCGGGTTGCACTTTTGCAGTTGCAACATTAACTTCAAGAAGGTTCGGAGATTCTCTGCAACTGACCATGTCATCCAATCAGACCTCATGAAGTTATTCTTGTCAAGTGGTTTGAGATTGTTTTCATTTTGGATGTCACTCAAAATAATCAAATTATTTTGAAAACTTTGAATGTGTTAAACGAATTTGAATGCTGTGTTTTTAACTTGTAATTAACTCTAAATGAGCACAATATTATAGAATTTATGAACTAAGGAATCTGTCATAATATGATGATTTATAATCTCTGGGAAACGATGTACATCATTTTTTTTCTGTGGATAATTACTGTATTCTTTTGGATTTTTCTTAGGTACTAAACCAGTGATTATAAATTAATAAAGACTGAATGCAGCACAATTTCTCTTATCGTATCACAAAAAATATATTGATTATATTTCTAAACTTATGTTAGCTGTGACAACAGACAACTTACAATCAAAATTTTGTTTGCCCTCTTATGCAAAGAGTGTAATGCAACAGGAATTGACTAAAAATCCCTAATCAAGTTCCAAAGAGAAAACAGGATCTGCTCCTCTCACTGTCTAATGGATGCGAGGCGATCTCTTAGGTCCTTCACAATCTATCCGTTACCTATCTTGACTCGAGCAGTGAACTTATAAATGCTTACCGAATGCTTCTCAAACTTGGCGACTTTCATTATATAATGGTACCGGGACTTTCTTTTAATAAAGATTTGGTAACAAAATGTCCTTGTCTGGCAGAGGCTGTAATCAGTCTATGTAGTTCCTAAATATGATGAGGTTTATTACCTGATAAGGGCCTCGTCTGTCTCTGAAGGAAAAGGAATGGAAGTGTAAAACTGGGTTAAGGAATAATTCTATAATCCTGAGTAGAGTGGTTAAGGCATTTCACAGACTAAGATCTTTTACCATGGTAAGATTAGGAAAAGATTGTCTTCTTATTTTCAGTAGAAAAAATGTGTGCTTTCTTGCACCTTCTAAAGCATTTTGAGCAATTCCAGCGGCTGAGGCTGAGAAAGTATGGGTTCCTTAACATCAAATGATTTTGTACCTTACAGGAAATGGAGCTGTAAAATGGAAAAATGTTCACCATTCACCGCTCACCTAAATTAACCAGGAGGAAGTAGGGAACTCTAGAGCTGGGCTCAGGCACGAACACAAAGCATTAGCTCTGGAAAGCATTGAGTCATGGAGTGAGAAAATGAGTTTACACCGCCGATGATAAAAGAAAGAATCACTCAATCATCAGAGATGAAAGCACATTCACACCAAGAGAATGCAATACAACAAATAATCTGAATCGTTGAATAGCAAAGTGTGAAGTGAAGTGATATACTTTCCTTTAAGTTAAGTAAGAGATAAATCCGTAAAATGAGGCTTTGCTCTTGGGAACACAAGGGACCCGCTGCTGAAATCGGACTTCAGAGGGAATGGAAGGAATTAGAGGCTCAAATCAGACTTTTGCTGACAATTTATGCGAAATACAAATCACAGAATACGTTTAAGTTGTGTTTATGTGCCAGGTATTATCTCATCCTAAAGCCCCATAGGCCATAATCTCTGGAATAAAATTCTCTCTCTCTCTCTCTCTCTCTCTCTCTCTCTCTCTCTCTCTCTCTCTCTCTCTCTCTCTCTCTCTCTCTCTCTCTCTCTAGTGGTAATGTTTGAGTAACGACTGTAATTGCAGGATTAAAGAGGCTCCTTTTAATCCTTAGTTAGAATACATTCTATGTATATTAATACATATAAAAACCACAGTTAAAGCTACTTAATGAACAATAACTAAATCCCAACATTAATAAATACCATAATGTTACATTTCCAGAGGTCTTAATATAACCTATAATGAACGGTTATTTGCAAGTAGTTACTTCTGTATGAATCCTTCTCCTACACATATTTTACCATGCAATGGATGCTCGACTTACTGAAGATAAGATACAACACAAGGTGCTTTCTCAATAAAAACCAAATATACGCCAGTATGGACAGACTGTAAACAAGTCCCCGCTATGCTAGTCTTCTATGATGAACAACCCGTTTTCTATACCGCTCCTATAGGAGTGGGTCAAGCAGGATCTGCCATACTGAATCAACCAAGCTCATCTATGTAAATTTGTACCTGTTACCAACTTATTTTGTATATGTCTCTTTTTCACATATATTAGAATATTGTTAGATCAGCCATTGTCCATTTTCTTTTAACTCAACTTGTATTTATCCATTGTAATTATTGTCGAGAGTAATTGGCCTCAGGTCACCAAGATTCTATTGCATTCCTCTGTGTGACGTCAGTCCGCCGCTATATAAACGGCCTGCGTCCTGAATAAAGCAGCAGTAACTTTTCTCCTGCTCATTATTTAGCACCTCTTAAAAGACCATGACCACAAATGACCAAAAACAAAGTCAATGCGAAGAATATATCTTCAACTATTAAAAGTGAATGTCTTTCATTTATATGCAGTGCATAAATTTACACCAGACATTTATTCATGAGTTACTATAGAAATATATTAAAACGTATGGCATTAATACCAATTTAATACGTGGTACATCTAAAACTCCCGCCCTCCCAGACCTTTGAAGTGAGAGAACCACAGGCAGTAAAAACTGGAGCTGGTTCCATCTATGGGACCCTCCGAGAATTATTTCCAACCGGCTTCTTCGGGAACTGCTTCTTGACTTAATCGGTAGAGGTTGCATCTTCACTATTGTACCTCATTCCACGGCAGTTGTTGAAGTACCATTAGCCACTCGATGTATTCAAGTGCTGTAGTGTAATCATTGTCAAAAAAACAAACTCCTAAATATGATGTATTTTGCACTGAAGATTCCATTAATACATAATCTCTTCAGCTGAGCTGCCTCCCTGAGGATGTCGTGCAATTGGAACTTCTTCAGTAGTTCAAGCGAAGATGCAGCACATTGCTACCCTAATACAGTTCTTGTATTTTAATCATTTACTTACAATTTTTACTTATTTTTTATTTATTAATCTGTTAATTTCTCTTTTTTTCTAATAACTGATCTCTTTCTGTATTTCCCATTACCTTCTGCTATTTATGTCGAATGGAAACCATATTTTTTGGAAGCTTGAATTTCAAGTCAATGGCCCCTTTGGTGGGCTTCTTCCACATGAATAGGGTTCATCTTCTGAATAATAATAATGATGATTGAGGAAACAGTAAATGATGAATAGAAAAGATATTTTGGAAAATAGTTAGCTTGTTTTATTCGCAGTTAAATGGGGCTAAGCTGAACAACGTTATATCCAAAATCCAAATGTTTGAAGTCGATACAAGTTATGAGCAACCAATTAATTTAGAATATTTTAAAATTCTGTCGGTCTCTTTCCTCTCTGTTCCAGATCAGATTCCATCTTTGGTAGGAAGTGAGGCATTTTCAGCGAAAGGGAACTAGAATTGTCCCCGCAAAGCGGGAGACACTTTGCCAGTCTTCAATGAAAAGAGTTGTATATGTATCTAAATATTAGTCTTTCATCTGAGAAGAGTTCAATGAATATAACATCCCACTAATCCATTTTTCCTCTAAAAGAGGCAAGGTCCATTCTACATGTGAAATCAATATATAAATATAAACAGAATAAAACAAGAGATTGGTTGGTGCATCTGATCTTTATTGACTGAATAGCATCATTTCATCGTTATTTACCAAGGAAAATCATGTAAGTAAAATATGATAAACACTAAATAAGCATTATACAATTCATAAACTGCTTTGCAAGCATAATGATTCCATCAGCTTACGACAAACAAAAGCACTTTTTGATGTAGATACAACGTGCTTATTTGTAAACATAGCAAGCAAAAAGGCATAGAACTGTTGATCCATTCAACATGAAAATCATGATATATGGTCTCATTTAGGCGCAATATCTTGTTCCCAAAAAGAATGACAGAAATTGTATCTGCTCTGTTGGCAAATGACTATTTAAAAATTAATGTATCCACTTTACCAAGATTGGATATAACTGAATATTCTACAGCTTTTATTTTATGATGACTTATTTTTTCTTATTTCAGTCATCTGTGCAAAACATCTATAAGTGTCAATACTGCAGTCAGTCTACCAATACTTAATGAATTACGTAGAATCGTAGCTTTGAAATCTTTAACAGTCATTCTGTGGTGTCCTAATTGAAATCAGCAACTGAATCCCAAACGTGAAACCGGATGTCTATAGACAGCGCCCACTCCATCTATGCCAAAGCGTCGAGCGTCCCATTACAAGTGCACATGTAGAAAGGGCAGAAGGGATCCACCTCTTTAAGACAGCTGGTATTACAAAACGCATCAAATTTCTCTTCTCCAGCCCAGGGGCCAATTGCATGGCAAGGTGGCACCTCAGGCTCTCGTGTTTCTGATTTGGTCATCTCTCTTCTCAGCTGTGGTTTTGGTCTGTCAAGATAATATCACTATTTATTTCATTCGAAAGACAAGAAACTTTGAACGTGAATATCGATTCAGATGTTCTGGATATCGGAGATATATCCATGACTAAGAGACATTCCACCTTGTAAACATTCTATTAAATCTTTCAGTTTTTTTATAGAGTTCTGTTGAAATAATTCGCGTCAGCATTGAAAGCCAAAGACGAACACGTGATTATTAGTCGAGGGAAAAGTTTATGAAGATTTCTTTATGAAAACAAACGAAGGAATCCATTTGCAAAAAATTCACGATTTGGGCTGACGAACAGAGTTTCTCTCACTCCAGTGGAAGCTGACCAGTGAAAGCCAATGTAAAGAATGAGGTTGATACTTTAAAATCTTATCAATCTTAACTGAAACCATCTTATTACTTACGCATATTCCTTCGTATCAAATTTCAAAGGAGATTCAGCTTTGCGTCCCTGGACCCAGCAAGAGGCCAAGACCTGGAAGGATCTTCAGTGTAAATCTGGGCTGACACGGGATTTTGGTCAAGGTCTAACTTCTCATAATCTTAAACATTTTACTTTTTCACTATTTTTCGAACAAGTAATTGACGTGTTTTACTTATTTTATGGTCATAATATCTTTTATAATGTCATTGTCTTTTACGTTATAAAATAATGCATTACGAGAAATTCGGAACTATTTGCAGCCAGTGGTGACGAACAAAAAATGTGATGATAAAAGAACAGATCGCAAAATATTTTTGTACGAATTCTATTTTCAAAGGTAAGAAAAGGGAGGAAGTAGGAGGACAATTACTCACAGCAATCAGGAGGAAATTCAGGAAGAGTCGTGACATCATTCTTCTTGTAAAACTGAAAAATGCGAAGGAAATTCTCAGATAATTTTCTATGCATTACACATCTGTGAGACGAAGTATATAGGTTATTAAGAAGGTTCTCTAAACCAAAAACACACACGCATACATATATACAAACATACACAAAGAAACACACACACATATATAATATATGTATGTATATATATATATATATATATATATATATATATATATATATATATATATATATATATATGTATGTATGTATGTATGTATATATATATACAGTATATATATATATATATATATATATATATATATATATATATATATATATATATATATAAGCATCTACAATATTAATAAACAAACTGAAAACATTTTAATTAATCGCATCCTCTTTACATCGAAAGTTACTCTGTGTCACTTCTATGCTTATCCATAAACAATAAGAAAAGCTCATGGAAAGTAAGCATATGTAGGCCCGAACTATAAGTGATACCTGGAATCAACCAGCACAGGTCAGAGAGTGAGGGAAAAGCGCTGATCTGTTGACCCTGGAGCGTCTTGTGAAGAACTGCGAGAGTCTGTGTTGACACGCAGTGTCCACATCACTATTTACACAGCTGTTCCTAATCGCGTAACCTTTACACCTCGACGTGTCATTTTAAAAGCTACAAATTAGATACTGATGGCAGGCGTTCAGCGATATTGTGGAGATAAGATCCCAGTCATTCATGCTGTAAGAATTTTAATGGATTTTTGGGGCATTTTTGTTAACCTGAGGTCCTTTTGATTTAGGTATCAATTCTTGGCTCGAGCTGAGAGCAAAGAGCTCAGATTTTGTATTGGATGGAAAATATATTTCTATCCTCCATTTTGCAAAAACTAATAGAATTTTTTTCCATAGGTCGAAATAAACCTTTAAGGAATGAAAGCCTCTCAGGTATTTGGCACCGAAAAAATTTTGTAATGGTTTTGGGCGAACAAAAGACCATTCTGCCTATAGTCATCAAAATACTGTTAATTTGATTGTAAAGAATCTAAAACAATTTAGTAGGCGTATACGTGATACTTTATATATATACTGTATATATATATATATATATATATATATATATATATATATATATATATATATATATATATATATAAATATATATATATATAATATATATATATATATATATATATATATATATATATATATATATATAAATATATATATATATATATATATATATATATATATATATATATATATATATATCATACAAATCTGGCAGATTCGACGCACATACATAAATTGTAGCGAAGGGCAGGAATGCTCTGGAGATTCACACTTCCTTTATTGCTTCCTACGTTTCGTGATTCATAATCACATCATCAGCGAAATCTATGGAAAATGAAATAAATTAATAAAAGTACTGAACGGCTAAAACTGAATTACGTTAAAACATTAGTCATTAAAAATCTATAAAGGCTGTTCAAAATTACACACACAAGAGCACACTTAAATACATACACTCAAAGCATAAAATCACGTTACACATGGACACATATGGTTACACAAGAGCACCTTAAAAATAGCAAAATCACAAAACCCTCCAAATAAATAAAAAAACAATGAACAAAAAATTGTCTAATTTTAAGAAAAATATTTTCAAAGAATGGAGAAACAAACAAAGACAGCAATATACTTAAAGAAAAAGCAAAAGACGCTCACCTTACAATGCAAACGACAGAACCACACTAACAGTAAAAGAAAAATATACACAGAAAAACAAAGCAAAAAGATCAACCTTTGACAGCTGTGCAACAAGGGTAGCTATGACACGTGTGCAACAACACCTGTTTCCTCAATCACCTCTGCTTTATTGCATTTTATATAGTACCTTCTGTCGCCAGTTAATGCATACTTCATGGAATCACAGTGGCTTTCCCATTGGGATAAGACATAAAACACTAGGACCACCCATGCGTCAGATAATTCGCTTGCTCTCTGGTTTTGCATCATACGTAGGTTGTACAGTACAATATCAGTATCAATGTTTGATTCATTTACGTCGTAGCATCTCAAAACGGGTACCAACTTCCCAAGAATGTGATGCAATTTTTCTCTGGATTTTTCTCCATTTCTCTCTTTCTTTTTACAGTCTTTTGATCACTGACATGTCCGTGGAACAATTCAGTTTCTTATAAAAAAAAGAAAATTCTCGTAATGACTTCGACTGAATTCACTAAAATAGCTGGGGAAATACCACCTTGTTAGTAAGAGTGATATGACTGAATTTCCAAGATAACCCCCATTGAGATATTTCTGAACTGCTTCTCTCTTGAACCGAATAAAATCATCTTCGGTTCACGATATGAAAATCGATAAAATCGTATTGTTTTAAAATGAGTGACTAAAAATTTGTGTGTTCTGGTACAGAAGTTTTATTCGTAACAGAATCACTCGACATTCAACCTTGCATTTACATATTTTATTAGTGTTAGTGGGCATTTTCATTAAGGGATTTCGAAATTTTACAAAGCTTATGGTTAAATAGAACTTGTAAGCTATAATAAAAATCCATACGGGATATTGCTTAGTTTAATTGTACCTTATTCAAGGGATCAGTCATTTTTGACAGGGTTAAAATAAGTTTCCTATTTCAAAGTTGCCTAACTGAAATGGACTTGTTATAAAATCTTCAATAATAATAATAATAATAATAATAATAATAATAATAATAATAATAATAATAATAATAATAATAATAATAATAATAATAATAATCACTTTTGAATCAGTCACACTAGGCTTCAAGGATGCTCAAGTTCCTATACCTTCGGAAAATTCTAATTAGAATGTATAACCTACCATTCATACCAAGTGTTACTGCCATAACATGAAAATGTTACGTGTGACACATACACTGTAGAATCTCAATGAGATTCTCTGGATAAAAGAAGGTTTTCAGGTTTTACATGTTTTCCAATATGGCCGGTGCGTCAAGTGACAATGAATTCATTCCACATTCGTGGAAACCGACGTCATTCGGGACTTCAGTCTTCCAAATAGTTATTTGTTGATAGTTACCCAAGACGTATATATATATATATATATATATATATATATATATATATATATATATATATATATATATATATATATATATATATATATGTATATATATATATATATATGCATACTTACATATATATATGTACATATATATACATATATATATATATGTATATACATATACTCGTATATATAGTATATATATATATAATATATATATATATATATATATATATATATATATATATATATATATATATATATATATATATATATATATATATATATATATATATATATATATAGTTATTTGTTGATATATATATACATATATATATATATATATATATATATATATGTATATATATATATATATATGCATACTTACATATATATATGTACATATATATACATATATATATATATACATATACTCGTATATATAGTATATATATATATATATATAATATATATATATATATATATATATAATATATATATATATATATATATATATATATATATATATATATATATATATATATATATAAATATATATATATATATATATATATATATATATATATATATATATATATATATATATATATATACATACATGAAAAGAGAGAGAGTTAAATGTATGCGCATCTTTTTTCATACATTTAGCCTTTTTCTATGCAGGCGATATATTATGAGAATAATATGAAATAATATGACCTTCTCAAAGCTGTAAAATGAAAGAAGATTATAAAATACTTGAAAAAGTTTTAATTAACAGCAATGGAGGCAACTTAAAGAAGAATGTCAGCATTTCGGCGCTAGAATAAAATCATTCATATATTCAGATACTGTGAAATTATTGTTTCCCAATTCCTAGATAAGGTACAAGTAAGGTTTCCACACAATTCATTAATTTAGACGCTCCAAAAAGACTGAAAGAAAATCATGGTCAACAGCAATCTTTCCTAGATTTAACTACAAAGGAAACCCACAACCTTACCAACCGCACAAAGAAAAACCAAAACTGATCTCGAAGAGAAATTTCAGAATTCTCAGAACTGCTCTCTGCACCTGGTACCTAAATGTCAACAGCATTTTCCAAGCAAAATCTTTACGATGAATAATTAGGTTTTAATGGACCGATATTTGAGATTTCGTATCAGAATAATCGTTCATGAATTGCCATTAAAAGGAATCTGTAAGCAAAATAAAATGAGTAAAATTGTAGAATGAATCACATTTTGGCCTTGTAGCAGCCAGTATAAATAGGACATTTTTTAAGCAGCAAGTACACACTGTCTCCCGCAGTTGAACAGTTCAGGGTCAACCTAGCGCCTCTTTTGCTCTCTGACTTTGGGTGTATTTAGGTAATATATATATATATATATATATATATATATATATATATATATATATATATATATATATATATATATATATATATATATATATATATAGAAAGGAGCTTGTAAGAGGATGCCGAGTGTGTATATCGAAACTCACACGTGTAAATGTAATCGTCTCTGAAACCCATTTTCTTTTATTCACTGGTATGTTATCAAACTAAAATGCTTCTTATTTTTTTTCAGTTGTTTCAAAAGAAAGATGCTGCGAATCTTCTTCAAGTTATTGCTGATCGCTGTGAGTATGTCTGTCCTAGAAAGTGTACAGCTGAAGATCATTTATATCAGATATCCATTTGGGCACAGTTCGCACATGGCAATATTTTTGAGCAAATTTTCGCCACTCTTACCTAACAGATGTTTGTCTTTTTCATACCTGACAGGTGTTGGGCATTTGCTGTGCCCATGGGCGCGAAGTTGAAGCTCCTTTGAAGGACGCCTTTAAGGAGAATGCCCTTGAGGAGAATGTCCCTAAAGAAGCCAGGTAAGTGAGAAGTCACTTTCAGTGGAATTCTCGGAATCTTACTTCCGTCAAATTCTAGTCTCTTCTTGAACAAACAAAAAATACAGGGATTTGAGGTCTCTCGATCGCTAACGATTCGTCTCTGTTTTTACGAACAGGAGTAACCCATTTCTTATAAGTCTTTGATTTTTCTAGCCAAAGTGACATTTTCAAACCAAATGTCCTCAAAAGATGAATTAATTAGAAGCTCTGAATCATATCCAAATCTCTGAAGCCCATTAACTCGGAATGGGAAAGAACTGACTTCCGCCAGTTCGCCAAACTAGGGACGAATTGTTCACAGCACTTCCTAAAGGCCAATAAAACACACTTCTTAAATAATAAAGCGTCCCTAAAGATAATATTCCTTGGTCTCAGTACTTCCTAGGAGGTCAAGGAAAAATAACTCTTATGTAAGGGAGTCTCTGAAGATGTTATTCCTTTGACAGGTATTACAGCTACGGTTACTGCTGGCCCGTTGGCACTTATTACAGTAGTTACTACATGTATAATTGGTGCAACTATGTATGTTTCTACAGTACTCCATTCTGCCCCAGCTACTATTGCTACTGCTACTATTACTATTATTAGCACGTCTGCTCCGGACTTCGCTTTTGCAGTTTGAAAGCAAACTTCAAGAAGGCTCAAGGAGATTGGGAAAATACCTGTATAACATGACTGTGGAAAATGCTCAGATTTGACTTCATGCTTTCCAAGAGACATTACCACATTACCAAAGCCTGAGATAATCATAGCGTTCATAAAATTTTTTGCGAAAAACTGTAGGTCTGTAATATAGAAATTCAAGAGTAACAAGTAAAGGTAATGGTCAACACGGACTGGAAATAATGTTTGTCTGAAGTTTGAGCTCTGGAACATACAACCAACCACATAGACATCGTTTGGCTGTTGAATCTAAATACATATCTTAACACCTATAAGATCTAATGAAGTTATTCTTATGTTAAATTGACTGAAATTCAATGTATATATTTCGGATGTAATTCTCAGTGAAAAAAAATATTCTTAAATTTAGAGTTTTGGAGTTTGTCATATAATGATTCATAATGTTTGAGAAACACTGCATATCATTAATTGTACAATATATACCTATTCATTTTAAACAAATAAAGATGGAATGAAGCACAACTTCTCTTGTTTTATTTTACAAAATATATTAGTTGCATTATGTAAACGTTTGCCAGTTGTTAAGATCAATCAATCAACTGTTTTCACTTCATTTGTCGTATTGTGAAGAAAACGAAACAGGAAATTCGATATAATAGTATTCTTGAATAATTCCTCACTGAGTTTGCAAAACAAAACAAAAAATGAACAGAAAAAGGAAGAAAACCGGTCCCAGTTCCTGGATGTCATATGAAGGATCTCAAGATCTCTCGCCTGAGATAGTTTACCTGCTCAACTTCCTCTGCTGCTCGAGTACTGAAAACACTGGGAGTTTCGCAAAAGTTTATCTAGCATCTTTCTAAAGCGTTTACAGCAGTCCCAGCGGTTTCAGCTGAGAAATTAGTTTGTAACTTAGAGGGAATGCAACTTTTGATTAGCAAAAGTATATTTATCCTTGACCACATATCTAAATTAAGCAAAGGAAGTCACTAATAAATCGAATTTCAAGGTACGAGGATGAAAATTCGATTTTCGCGAGTTTCGAAAGGTAAACATACATGCATTGCCAGACGCGCGATTTTTGGACTTTTGCGCAAAGCATTCACCCATGAAACAAGTCTGCTTAATGGGACGTCTACTCTGCCACTCCCCTTTCTCGAGGCTACTATACACGCTACTCGATTCATAAATTCATTGGTTCATACGAATATTCAGTTATTCTATCTTTTTTGCTGCCGTGTACGACAGTTCTCTCGTCAACCGCATTTAAATATGCGTAGAGGTCACGGTAGGGATTCTGGAGCTTTTCATATACACAAGTGTCTTTATGGTGATCGTGCAAATGTTCAGATACGATTGTTTACGAAGGATTCCTCTTCATTTCTGCCGTCGAATACCATAATGCCGAGAGTTAGTAAAAGATAAAGAGACCTGCAAGAGACTCGAGGAAAACTGGATAGAAGAAAAGGAGAATTTCCAGAGAGATTAAAAGAAGTGTTCAAGAGCGCTCAGTCTCTTCTGTGTGTGTGGGAAGAGAGAGAGAGAGAGAGTGAGAGAGAGAGAGAGAGATCCCGAGTCGATTACGAAGTGAATGCCAAACCAAAGACAACTGTGTTATTGCTCAAAACTTTAATTAAAAAATAATGGTCAAAATTTAGCGTCAAAGAGATTTATAAAACAAAAGCTGTTGATTCGTTTCACACTGAAGTTAGCTCTCCTTCTAGGAACCTGATGCGTTGATTTAACGACCATAATCCGGACAACCTACACGTCCGAACTCGGAATTCCCAGCTGAAGTGTAATACTGTCACCCTCCTCAATCTCTGCTGCTAAAATGAAGGTCATTGATAATACCATGAAATTTTCCTGCTGAGGTGGAGACGCCGGATTCATGTACAGTGCAGGAAGAAGTCAGGCATCAGGTGAGTGACCTTCAAAGTTAGGACGTTTTCTGCGCAAAATAATGCTTTATTTTCTTAGAATATTGTCGTTGCTGAAAACTGAACAGAAATTATCTTTGAAAAGTGAGCGATTTTTAGTTTTCTGAAAAGAATCCTACTTTGCTGTCTGTCCGCACTTTTTTTCTGTTTGCCTTCAAATCTTAAAAACTACTGAGGCTAGAGGGCTCCAAATTGGTTTGTTGATCATACACCTTCCAATCATCAAACCTACTAAATTGCAGCCCTCTAGCCTCTGCAGTTTTGATTTTATTCAAGGTTAAAGTTAGCCATGATCGTGCCTCTGGCAACGATACAGGATATGCCACCACCGGGCCTTGGTTAAAGTTTCATGGGCCGTGGCTCATACAGCATTATACCGAGACCACCGAAAGAAGATCTATTTTCGGTGGCCCTGACTGAAGGCGAAATCCATGGCCCTTTGAAGCTAAGCACCGCCCACTGGCTAGCTCTCGAAAGGGGAGTGACGTCACACTAGTCAACAGGCTAAATGATTGCCAGGACGGATTTGATCCCGTTCGGTCATGTTGAGCTCCGTCCATGAACGGTGACACCACAGATTGGAGTTCCTGGAATTGTGAAGTGTGCAAAATTGATATCTCCGATAAAAGATATATTAAGTTTTTTAATATCATTGTGAAGATCTTGGATCATTTTGTCTGTGAACCTTTTTTATGGTGATCATGCGCAGCCTAAATACACAAGTATCTTCTTTTTTTCTTTTAAATTGGTGTTGGCCCACATAGGCGATTCCACATTGACCACATTAATTGATTGATTGATTGACTGATTATGAAATTTAGGTCTTGAAATGAAGCATAGACTTACGCAGTCGGTTCCGACATTACAGTATTGATTCATCATAATCCCGCATGTCAAATGTTAATATCATGGTGAGATTAGGCCTACATATAAAATTCTCATATTTTGAGGCAAAGCAGGGCATGGGCCTACGCGCCAATTTCTTATTGCAAATGGTTTCCACCCGTATCTGCTGGAAATAGAGTAGCTTTTAATTAATAAAGTAGTTCCGACCCCACGATATACAATGTATATGCATACGGTGAAATGTACATGTATAAGCATGTATATGCATGTATATGCATGTGTACTTGCGTCGATGGTCATAGTATATGTAAAGCCACTTCTATTGGAGCGGGATAATGGGAAAGAAGTGCAAATGATGATGTAAGCAACAGATCTGGCATGAGAACTCTTATTATCCCCATAAATCAAAATCAACCTCTGGCCACCTCAATATTTGGCTGTTTCCAAGATGGCTGACACTTTTCCAAAATGGCGGCAAATTTGCTGTATATTTCAAATATTTTCATTTCATAAGCCTATAAAAGTTGCATACTGTCCATATAATGATTAAGAATTTGTATTTTGGCATTCTTACTGTCATGAAGAGATAAAATTAACCCATCTTTCCAATATGGCCACCACATGAACACCATATTTCCAAAATGGCTGCCAAAGATAAAAAAGTATGTATCTCCTGAAAGAAACCAATATGTTTTGTGTATCAATTAGTTTTAGCAAGTGCAGCTGCAGAGAGCTGTGCAGCTAAGTCCAGATTTGTAGCACTTGCACCTGCCATGGCATTCCTTTTTGCAGCCACACTTATTCAGTTCTTGGCAATTTTGCTACTATTGGCAAATCTGTCCAATACAGAAACCAGGTGCCATCATTCTGTTGCCATCCCCAGTGTCTTGGACTGGGCAAAACTGATGACATACTAAAGACTGGCACCAAATGTGCCCTGCTTGAAAGGCAGCTCTCTTGCAATGCTCTCCAAGAGCAGCCCTTGTAGGGGGAATGCAATCATAAGCTCTTTGCTCTCTTGCAAAGAGATCAAGTCTAGCCTCATTTACATTTTTATATGAGCTGCTTCTGTTGTACATCAGCACCATGGACTCTTCAATAATTTGCAGGTCTTCATCTACAGCTGCTGTTGTTGAACTGAGTTTGGTAAAGGTGGGTGTGGCACGCTGAAACACAGTCCATGTTTGCCATGCAGACTTCTTCCCCTTTCCATGAAAGGCAGACACTGTGTCACACCCGCTAAATGCATGGGAAAAGGGAAGGGCTGAGGCTTTTGGTCCCATAGCTGCTGCAATTTCATGGATAGGTATCCACCCCAGGTCTTTTCCTCTACCAAATTTAATCCATAGTTTGTCCAAACCAGTTTTTTTCTATGCTAGATACTGCTATGATGACGTCAGTGTCTGTACTACATATGATTGCACTTGAGATATCTTCATGCTTTGCAGCATGTAAAAGGACTCTAGTATCTGCCTCTTCGTGAGTGCAGCCTTGTAGGTCAGCAGTGTCTTGTTCAGCTTTGCTACAAAGTGCAGCATCCCCTTTAGTGGCAATTATGCATGATGTATCATCTGCTTGAGATGAAATGATTGTCTGCCAAATATGTAAATAGTTCAGTTTTGTTGTGGTCATTCCTGAGGAAGCTGGCCCAATTGCCACGAGTTTTCGCTGTGCTAATTACTCTCCGGCGAACCCCTGTGCCTCTTTTTTGTCTTGTTTGTGCTTTCATACTGTCTGTCCTATACACATCAGATACAATGTGTGTTTGCTTGTACTTCTGTATGTGCTTCTGAGTCTTGGATAGGACTTCTTCTTTAGCATAAGACTCATATGTAGACCCCTTGGTTGGTCTCAGAGCATTTATAAGAGCTGCACCATCCATTATGATAACATCAGCGGTAGGCTCTTTGTCAGGGATGTCTGATGCATGCTGTTCTAGTAGAGGCAGCAGCTGTGACTTGGTGCCCTGATGCATCTGTCCATTCTGTGCCAGTGATGATGGGCAATTTTGATTTTCATGTTGAAAGAATTCATTTAAATAGCACTGTCTGTTCTGGTGTGATATGAAGAGGCGTGAGAATAGATTACAATCATCTCGCCTTGAGGTCGGCTAAAATTATAAACAACAAAATACAGCTGAAGGCCTTCTTCAAGAGGTGAGTGATTAGATAAACTCTGGGGTTTAACTTAATTAATTATATTTACAAAAGAAGACACATCAGAAGAATGGTAGCGTAATTCTAGTGTAATAAGATGAACATCAAATGACTGGGAATTTGATGGAGGAAACACAATGGGACGCCCACTTCAAAGGGCATTGAAAACGAGGTAGTGGGGTCACACTTATGGTTACTCAACCGAAACTAACACTGTAATGAAGGAATTGAGGAATTGCATAGAAGATGCCTAGACTGAACTCGATTCCAGTGACTCGAATATCATCCGATTATGTTACACTTCTCATCACCGCTTTGCAGTTAAACAGCACAAAATATAAAAAGCAATACAGGTCTCACTGTAGGTATATCGCACTATGAAAAGAGAAGCAGAAAATGGTTAAAGACGAATAGGGAACGTGACTGACGAAAATGCCCATAAATCCTGGTACTTTACCTTATTTAGGAGCTGAAGTTCTCTTCTTATGGGGGCCGGCGAGAGGGAGGGCAAGTGAATCATTCCACATTAAAGGCTACTTTGGTTACTGCCAGCCACGTGTTAGAAATAGGTAGTTTAATGAAGCAAGGGGCAGGATATTTATCATATGGCAGCACCTGAGCAATTCTAAGACTGAGCATTTCTCTCCAAGAGCCTTTATAACTTTCGGGAATTATGTTTTTCTTCTCCAAGGTGACATTGTGATCGTTCTGCCCACACGGCAACGCCGGCAGCATGGCTGCAATTTCAAGACGGCAGAACACACATGTTCCGCCCGCCAGCTGACTGCCTCAGGTGGCAATTAGCTCCAACCGGAATAACACCTGGAATTTAATGAATTTCGGCAGCACTTTAACAAGAAAAGATTAAGTACTTTTCCTCCCAAGGCAGTGGTGGGAGAGATTTTATAGGCGAATTTGCCTACAGTGAATCATACTAAATTAAATACTAAATTAAATGATTTAGTTGCTTAGACCTTATTTCATTTGACTTATTGACTGGAAGATGACGTATGAGAGGATACTCTTGACAATATATATGTATATATATATATATATATATATATATATATATATATATATATATATATATATATATATATATATATATATATATATATATATATATATATATAGAATATAGATGGTGACAATACTGCAACTTGCAAACTTTGTTTAATGTTTCTGAATAAACCTTTATGTTAAAATGTTCCATTGAAAGTCGGAGCAAATGAAATATAACTAAAAGCGAATTTGCTTCTGCGCTTTCAACTGCACCCATTAAAGATCGACAGTTTAATATTTTGTTATAAGGGAAGATTGTTCATTTATCTAAAGTGCCATAAGAAAGACATGAGAGCTTCCGAGCTGAGACCTTTAATGACGTTACTTTGGTAATATTATGAGGTGTATAACAAATTTACAAATTTGTGATTGACATCAGAGGTTACTTTAACCGCCTTCGAACATATATCAAAATATAAAGGAGAAAGATATTTGCTGATTCATTTATATATTCATAAGTTTATTTATATAATTCATAATAACAAGTTAAACAGGAACTGTGGAAGGCCTGTTCCGTAAGGATCGACAGGACCAGACTGCTGCCTTCGTCAGTGTATGAAAGGGTTTATATTTGCATCTTCGAGCAATTGCTAAGTAGTGAATCAAAGTTTGATTATTAAAGAATTTAATCTTCCGTGCAGGTAACGATTTTAAATGTAAGCATACTCGCATGACGCGACCAGGAGGAATTTTCATAAGGCCAGTCTCTCGTTTCCTGACAGACCACTTGGGAGCAGGCTACTGTACCACCTTGTTTCGCTCCTACCTGAAGTAACACCACCACCTAAGTTGCAATGAAACTTCTGATCTGACAAAGGAAACTAATTATAATCTTTTAAATGTACGATACCGATATCTGACTCTCTCTCTCTCTCTCTCTCTCTCTCTCTCTCTCTCTCTCTCTCTCTCTCTCTCTTATCTCCTCATGCTTCCTCAATCCAGTATCTACCCCTTTTACACGATAAAACGAGAAAGCGAACATAGTCACTTTTAAGAAAAGAAAATGAATACACTTTTTTTTATATCAGCAAATCTCTCTCTCTTCTTCTTCTTCTTCTTCTTCTTCTTCTTCTTCTTCTTCTTCTTCTTCTTCTTCTTCTTCTTCTTCTTCTTCTTCTTCCCATTTTCCATGGTAAAACGAGAAAGTGAGTATGGTCACCTTTGAGATGATGATGGTAATAATAATAATAATAGGAAGGAAGCAAACCCTCTTTCAAACAAGTCTTGTTGAAAATTATGGCTGTATTTATATCTTATACAGGATCTTTTCTATTTTCCTTATGATTCGCTTTTCAAGCTCAGCGATGTTAGGCAGCAACTGGTTGATATTCATATTGGAAATGGACAGGTGGAATGCAGGAATTATTTTTATTCATATTGAAATATTCAATAAAAAATCCGTGGTTTCCTTCATAGTCTCGTTAGGTGGTCTGGATTCTGGTTCTTCTCCTAGTTCAGGTACCGTCGACATGTTTCGACCAGCTCTATGGTCATCCTCGGTACATGGTTGAGAATGACCTGGAGAAACAAGGCGCTCAGGTCGGTATTTAAAGGGGGTTCTTGATCAGTGCTGAATTATGATTGGCTGCCCAGGGCAGGTCGTCTTGGGCAGAGCCTTCTTTCCTGTAGTGATGTCCGGGGCTTGTCTTGCATGCAAGCGACATTGTTGTGCTGGGGATGAATGGGAGAATTTCAGTCCTCTGATGCAGAATTTTGATTTGCTCGCTTGCTATGGAGGGCGCTCGGTGCGGGTCTCCTGGTGCCCGTGGGGAGGTCAATTATTTCCATATTCAGAGGTGAACAGGATCATAGAGATGGTCAATGCTGCCTCTAACGCCCTTCACCTGCCATCAATCACGGGGGACTATGACCGGGGGTACATCTATGGGAAGGTCAAAACGTAGATTCCTGCCCCGACGTACCAGTTGGCCAAGAGACTCAATGCCATCCTATTACATCCCGGACAGCCACAGCATGAAGTCATCAGCAGAGTTCCTGGAGGCCCTAAGAGCGACGCCCCCATAGGATTTATTGCTTCAGTGGATGTGGAGTCCCTTTTCACCAACGTCCCTGTTGATGAGACCAACCAGATGATCTTGGACCATGTGTATAGGGACCCCACCACCTAATCCCTGAACATCCCTGAGCATGCCCTCCACGTCCTCATGGAAATATGCACTAAAAAGGCCCCTTTCTCCAACCACCATGGCCATATGTACACCCAGATCGACGGGGTGGCAACGGGCTCTCCCCTTGGAGTCCTCTTCGCCAATTTCTATATGGGCACTGTGAAACAGAGGGTCTTCGAAAGTATCGACCAGCCAAGGATGTACGTGCGCTACATCGACAATACCTTTGTCAGCGCCAATTCACAAGAGGAAATCAAGAACCTGAGGCGTGCTTTCCACAACCATAGCTGCCTCAGTTTCACCATCGAACATAGCAAAGACCACTGCCTCCCCTTCCTTGACGTCCTTGGTGAACAAAGGAGGCCCTACCCTCCACGAAGGTCTACATGAACCGACGAACCTGGGCATGTGAATAAATGGAGCGAGGGAGTGTCCCGAGAGGTATAAGCGCTCGAGAACATCACCGAAGATAATGTCTGCCCCACTGACCCCAGTAATGCTAAGTTCACACATTCACGTATCAAGTCACGCATGCGCACGCACAGCCGGAATTTGTGAAACTTGCGCATACGCGAGAAAATAAGCCCCGCCCAACTGGATACGTGTCACGGGACGATGCGCGTGATGCATGCGTATTATAGTGCGCCGCAAATGTACGCACTGCGTAAGGGTGACGTGACGCTGACCAACAAGCGGCGGCGCAGGCAGAAGTAGTGCGTTGCAGAGCGCGTAACACCAACGTACGTATACCGTATGTGCTATGTTCTGCGTAACTGAGTTACGCAAACGTCACGTTGGCCCCACGTACTGCGGGGGTTAAACCCCAGCTATATAAGGGCCGGCAGCTGCACATGTGAGGCTAGTCAATGCCGTAATACCACAGCGTCAAGACATACTACCAACGTGCTGAAGCAACATGGACAACATAGCTGAAATGCGTCAACTTATAGCTATAGCAAGTAGGGATAGAACAGAAATGTTGCCATATGTCATTGAGTATGTGCACGTCATGTTATTGCTGGAGCTTGCAATGAATGCTGCAAAGCACATAGAGCAAAAAAAAAGGCGGCCAAGGAGGGTGTGGGCGTGGCCGTACCTGCAGAAAAGGATGGAGCAAGGTCATTATGACAACATGATGGAGGAGTTGTCAACCGAAGCCCCAGACCTGTACAGAAATTTTAAACGGATTGACAAGGACCTCTTCAATGAAATTGTTGAACGGGTCACACCCTACATTCAGAAGAAAGTGGCATTCTGGAGGAAACCCATTGAGCCAGGCCTACATGTTGCTATCACCCTACGCTTCCTCGCTACAGGTGATTCATACAAGAGTCTGCAATATTCGTTCCGGGTAGCCCACAACACCATTAGTCACATCGTACCAGAGACCTGCAGGGCCATTGTTGCTGCCTTCGGGGATGAGGAACTGCAGGTGCCACAAACACCTGAAACATGGCAGGAGGTTGCACGGGGTTTTGAGGAACGGTGGAACTTCCCGCTATAGATGGGAAGCACATTAGGCTCCGTAACCCTCCCAAGGGCGGTACGCATTACTTCAACTACAAGAAGTTCTACTCCATGGTATTACTTGCAGTTGCTGATGCTTCATACAAGTTCCTATACGTCGACGTGGGTGCCATTGGGTCAGAGTCAGACGGTGGTGTATTTGCCCAGACCCGACTAGCAGAAATGCTGTTGCAAGAGGAAGCAAATCTTCCCCAACCGGATGCCCTGCCAGGTCAACCTAATGGATCTCCTGTGCCCTACTTCCTAGTTGGCGATGATGCCTTCCCCCTGAGGAATTACCTTATGAAGCCCTACCCCAAAACAAGACTTAGCAAGGAGGAACGGATTTACAACTACAGGTTAAGTAGGACACGCAGGACGGTGGAGAACGCCTTTGGGATTCTGGCAAATAGATTCCGAGTATTCCACACTGCAATATGCTTGAAGCCTGACCATATAGAGCCATTAGCGATGTCTGCATGTGTTCTGCACAATATGATCATAAGAAGAAATGCACGAAGACAAGAAGGAGATCAGGAGCACCCTGTCACACATGCTGTCATCCCTGGTAGCTGGGGGAGTGACCCGTCCTTAAGAGCAGACCTTCCAACTGTGACCGGCAACACTGCAACGAGGGATGCAAAGGAACAGCGTAACATGCTGAAGGAATACTTTTCATCGGCTGAAGGCTCCGTGCACTGGCAGGAGAACATGATTTAGTTACTCTCCTGCATACCTGATTGTTGTAATTACTTAAATGTCTGTTCCTGCATTTATTTTGGACTTATTTAAAATTCAATAATGTATCAATTCAGGATTATTTTGCCCTGTGCATTTGTGTACTTCTGTTTGTTTTAGTTGATTTAATAAAAGATATTGCTCAAATCCATGATATATTACTCTCATCAATACTTGGTAATTGGAAGAGGATTGAGCGGGACATGATATTGCAAATATATGTTTAATCAATATGAAACAAACATACATATAAATAAAAAAAAGAAGATGTAGTTATTTTGCCCTTTTTAATAATTTCTTAACATGGAATCTATTCTGATATGATAATTCTATCATTTTTGAAAGTACCTTCTCTTAACATTGTTTCTATTCTGATATGATAATTCTATCATTTTTGAAAGTACCGTCTCTTCACATTGTTTCTATTCTGATGTGATAATTCTATGTTCTTGAAAGTACCTGCTCTTAGCATTTACATTGTTGATATTCTGATATGAAAATTCTATCTTTTTGAAACTACCTTCTCCCCGATATTTGTGACGTTTTATATGACTTGCTAATATTTGGCCTGTTGTCATTTTGCTTCTGTGCACATATGTTACATAAAGTATTTTGAACTTATTTCAAAGTCAATAATGAAATGTTAGTGTATTTGGGTTCATTTTGCCTTCTTTATTTGTGTACTTGTATTATAGCTACTTCATTGAATACATGATATTTGAGCAGAGGATAGAGCTAGACATGATATTGCAAAATATATTTATTTAATATAAAATAAAAACATACACATAAATACAAGCAAAAGGAAAAACAACAGTATATACATTAGCTCTGTAAATTGTTAAGGAATGTCGTGTCAAGCGACAGGTTGCTGAGATCTTTTGGTGTGGATGTCACCAACTGTGCTTGCAGGAGCGCTAGCTGCTGTGCAGTGAGTGCCCGCTGATGCTGCGATGCCGACAGGCTGGCAGGAACTGCAGGTGCCTGACACTCTGCTGTCACTGCCATGGTGTGGGTCATCATGGCCCTCGACGGCACCGTGGAGCCCTCTTTGGTGACACGGATGTAACTTTGGATGGCACCGAGCACCTCCATTTTCAGTTGCAGACTCAGCTGCTCTGACACCTGTGCGCACTCATCCTCGACCTCTTGAAAAAACTTCCTCCAGTAGAGGACGCGGGGGTTACGAGATGGCTGCACAGTGGTCGGCATATCGTCTTGGAGGGCCTGTGCCCTCGTGAAGGCGACGTCGAACAGCTCGGAAACTTGGTTTTTCCGAGCCTTGGTGCTTGCTGGATCAATCGGAGAGGGCGTGGGCGTCGGTGTCGGGGGAGGAGAAGAAACAGGAGCAGCAGGCAGGTCCAGAGCTTGGGCAGGGAGGGCGGCAGCAGCACAGGTAGCCTGTAAAAAGAGGAGCAACATATATGAGAACATGGTATAAAATGTACATTGAATGCATGGAAACTATGTAATAACGTTATATTCAGTAATAATTATGCATGGAAACACATTAAAACAGACATACCATCGGAAGTCCCAACACCTTTGGCTTCCTTTGACGCACAATGTGCGGCTTCAGGAAGTGGAAAATGTTGAGAATCCATTTCTCCCGGTCCGTCAGTCGTCTGCCCGTCCCTTGGCCACTCTTCTCTGCCATAAGCCGCCCAAAACGACTCCTGAAGGACGTAAACCACGGCCTTAGTTCACGGCCGCTCACGGGAGGAACAAGTGACTGCCCCTTCTCTTCAAAGGCCCTCCACACCTTGGCCTTGTCCTTGTAGGCTGTGAGGCCCTTGTTATAAATAAACTCGGCCTCGGTCTCCAGCCACTTGCCAACAAGCCTCTCGTTTTCCTCCGAAAGGATCACTGACGGGTTCTTCTTTCGTCCCTGACCTGTAGGGCCATCTAGGCCATCTCCTTCAGGAGTGCCTTCGGTGTCGTCGTCGGCATCCCCCTCGTGGGCGTTGTCGTCGGTGGCGGCGGCGAGGTCGCTCTCGTAGACGAGGGCAAGGTCCTCTTCCTCCTCCTCTAGCTCGCTCTCCGTCACGAGCTCGTCGGCCTCAAGCTGCAGCACCACAGCATCGCTGCCTGAAGGGGGACCATCAGCTTCAGGAGGCTTTGCGTAGGGGGCAACTCCAGCTGCCAGGGCTCCTGGAGTTCTCAGGGCCCCTTTCCTGGTCCTCTTCAGCATGGGTCCTTTGGGCATCTTGGCTGCAGTAGACGACGAAGACGGAGGCGCTGATGGAGATAGCAACAGGATGCTGGCCGGAGAAGCACTGACCTGGAAGCGCGCCGCCTGTCCCTTTTATCCCAGGTCAAAGCGTTGCCACATCTCCGTGGTTGTGAGGGATGTGGCAGCATTGCCGCGTCTACTCCCACGCCATTCTGACAGCCACGCGGTGCCCTGGGGCAGCGTGGGCCCCCAGGTAAGGGCGTGGCAGCTGCGCGGTCAACCTGCGGGTGGCGCCATGCTGTACGGGTCGGGCCACGCTACCTGACAGCTGACCTGGCCACCCACGCAGGGTTTTGAGCAGGTCGAAAGGTTCGTGCCCCCCGGCGCACGGCCAGGTGGTCCATAACGGTCGCGCTGCATGCTGCCGCATTTACACAGTACTTACGGTACATTTACGTTGTATTTGCGTTGTGTTTACGTACTTTCTGGCTCCGCCCCGTTCGTGGCCGTGCGTGGGCATGCGTGCCTTGATACGTGAATGTGTGAACATAGCGTAAGACTATTCATCTGGTTATTTATTAACTACAAAAGCAAAAAGAAAAGCAGCCTGGTGATGCGTAACAATCCAGCTTCCCCTGATAATACTTCTAATAAACAATTCATAACGTTTTATACACCTGCATTTACATTTATGAGGATTTATTACTGTATTACCATCTAGTATTTCATATGTGTGTGTGTGTGTGTGTGCGTGCTCCCGCAAATGCGTATGAAATACTAGATAGTGATACAATTAATAAATTCTCGTAAATTGTAAATGCAGGTGCATGAAACGTTATGAATTGATTATTACGAGTATTATCATACATACGTCATGTCTTCTCATATCTTTTTTCTAATGACAGAAGATGCCAGGTACTTGATATTTACAAGGTCACGGTTATTCCCACCAGTAAAAGAAAGAGGAGAAGTAATGTCCAAGTGTCACGGAGGAATTTTCCTCATTCATGACATTAATATACGAGAACAATGATACTACTATACATATGCACTGTTGTCAGTCTTCTTGCCTGGAGACAGGGGTTGGAGAATGGTACTGTGTCATAGTTGACAAGTTGGGTATGAAGACTACTGACGTTTACGCTGCCTGGGAATTAGGGTAGGCCTGTCCTACCTGCTATTACATGATATTCCTTGTGTGTATGGGTCTTATTACTGATGAGGCCAGGTGATGTCTTCCAACTGGGAGGCAACTGATTTCCATTTTTGGTGGTAAGGTAAGGTGGTATTGAAGAAAATCCCTGGTACTCAGTTCCTTTCTTTATTACTCATTACTCAGTTCTTCATTGGAGGAGTGAATAGACCTCTCGGCTAGCACGCTGTTGGCCCAGCGTTCGACTCTCCGACCGGCCAGTGAAGAATTAGAGGAATTTGTTTCTGGTGATAGAAATTAATTTCTCGTCATAATGTGGTTCGGATTCCACAATAAGCTGTAGGTCCCGTTGCTAGGTAACCAGTTGGTTCTTAGCCACGTAAAATAAATCTAATCCTTCGGGCCAGCCCTAGGAGAGCTGTTAATCAGCTCAATGGTCTGGTTAAACTAAGATATACTTAACTTTTTACTCATTACATCATGCCAAAATTCTCCTAGGCTTAGTCTCCTGGACTTGGCCAATTCACATAACTCTTTATGTTGAGAGACCTCAAAAAAATATATCAACTACACCTTACTGTGAATTAATTGATTCCAGGGCTGCTCCACGTTTGATACTTATTCTATTATGAAGGAAAAGCAATTCCCATAGTATGTAGTTGATATAGTTTTAGTGTTACCAAAATGCAGACGAAAGATTCAGGACAGCGCTCCCATACTCAGAGCGAAGAAAAACAAAACAAGGGACTAACTACACTGCTATGCATTCGATGTCCACAACAAAATGAAAAACATGTTTTAGTCCCAATCACTCTTACAACAGTAGTGTAAAGATATTAGAGGATGATGATGAATCAATTCCTAAATAAATCACTAATAATTAAGGAATATTTTTCCCATTACACAAGAGAATAGTTTCTTCTCAAGTACAAATGCAAAGTAAGGTGTTCATTCCTGTGATGGGTCGTTTTACCACCACAACATACACTTGTATAATTATCCAATACTAGTATTCACTAACCAGAATACGAAATTCACAGTAAGTGAAATCGCATCACAAGACAATCAACCAATGTGTGCAAAACCAATTTGGGGGTGAAAATAAACACTAAGAAAAATAACTTAATTTTAATACATGAAGAAATAGACAGAAATGACGCCTGAACCACTAGATACAATAATTATAATGAAAAACAATTACGCTTAATATATATAAAAAAAAAAACTTACCCAATTAATAAATAGAAAAACAACACATTCAAACGCAATATGGAGGGGGCCCAGAAAGGAGGAGAACTTCAAAAAGAATGAATAACCTAACCAAAATACAACACTAAAGTATTCAGAGGTGGTCCTTGTAACAATGCCGTGATCTGGTTAAACTAAGGATCTCCACGTCTGGAGATTGAGACAGGGTGATGTCAAATTATGGGCCCAACTACGGCGCTGGCCTATACCTCCACCAATTCACAGGCCGTGATCCAACTGAGGCGTCTTGCTCAGCATACAAACTAATAAGTCCAAATACCGTACCGTTGGACAGAGAGGTCCCCTTGGCTATGGTAACTGAACCAAGGGCGTAGCAGGATAATAAATGAATAAATCCTCCAGCTGCTGAAGGTAGTGGATCCAAAATAATCCCAAGTTCAGGATGCCAAAAACGTAGCAGTCAACAGCAGCGGCCAAAATCAAGTAGATACGCCCAGGTCAAGGTTCAGAACACAACTGTCCACAACTTCCTTCGGGACGTTGACAACCCCTCGGCCTCCTGGGGCGGAGGGGTGGGGGGGGCTGGGGAGAAAAGCCGAACACCCTCAAAACATGAAAGACAAAACGGTCGTTAGTGAAAACGTAAACACAAGAACCACCAGAGGGGGAAAACTAGCTAATACATTGTAACAATTTAACATTTAAAATTAAAGCTAAGACAAATCAACTAATTAAATAATTAAATGACAACAAGATGACACCTCCTCTCCCAAAAGGATTTAAAAAAAAAAAAAAAAAATTAAAGTAAATAATATTTCAAAATCAAATTTAAAAGTAAAATATAAAATAATCACTTGTTATAACAAAAATAGTCAAACAACAGAAATAATGATTTCATAAAATATGTGAAAAAAAAAAACAATTATATAATTAGAGCATGATACCAAAAACAAAATGAGGGACGGGGTGGCAAAAGAACAAGGATGCAGCTCACAAGAAAGGCACTAACATAATAACAAGATTAACAAAATATCAAAAGTAACCCAATATCATACAATACAAATTCAAAATATTACACAATACAGAAAACCAACACCAAACCAATAGCTCCAAGGCTCTCACATAGGTACATAATCAAGAGCTACATTGCTCCACTCCGGATTCCACATATTTGTTCATAGGCCATAACTATTTTTACACACTTAACGGTTTCTCACTTCATATCTCACATCGCCCATTGCAAAAATGTTCAGCGAACAAGAGTCATTTACATCACCGTGTCAACACACTAAATCACTATAAAAGTTTCCTACCGAGTACACACACCTATAATGGACGACACAGAGAAAACCAGCACAGTTTTCCCCTGCGCAACCTGAACACGCAAAACTTTCGTGAAGCGTAGTTATGCCTGAAAACACAGAATACCCGGATTAGTAGCTATCATTTCATTAAGTAAACTCTCTGATTAACACCTCAACTGCATAATCAATCACCTAACAGTGTTTTACCATATCTCAACGACCATCAACAACCGCCTATGCTACTCATCAGTAGCATAAAAACTATAATAATAATAATAATATCTGCAAACGCGTATTCCAGAAATAACACACCACCAACCTATCTTAAAATTACCATTGCCACAAAATTCAAACGAGTACCATCTTTACCTTCACCTATAAACTTAATATTAAACATAAGTAATTTTACAGTCCCAGACATTTATGGAATTCCTGTAAAGAAAAATTCAGATTAATACATATTCATTATCCTTATACACTCATCTACTTCTAAGAATACAAACCTAACTACCTACTTCAACAGCACACACACCGCAATTAGAACGATACAGATACTACCTTAATATCCGCAGAGCCCCTTGCCAGAATCCCTACCCAACGCTGCGAGAGAGAGCATCAGCCACTACATTATCTCTTCCCGGTATATGAGAAAACTGCAAGTTCCATTCTTGCAACATGATACTCCACCGCATCAGACGTTGATTTTTATTTTTGTATCTGTTGATGAAGGTCAATGGATTATGATCTGTCATAATCTTTATTGGAGTTCCTGTGGAAGATAGATAAACAGAAAAATGATTAATGGCCAAGATTAATGCGAGTGTTTCCTTCTCGACCGTCGAATATTTGCGTTGAGCGGAGGTTAATTTCTTCGAAAAGAACGCTACCGGGTGAGAAACGCCTTGCTCGTCGTTCTGTAATAAGACCGCTCCGACACCGACGTCACTTGCGTCAGTGGCAAGCGAAAATGGGAGGTCGAAATCCGGAGCCCTAAGAATGGGGAAACTGAGTAGTATCCCCTTCAAACTTTCAAAAGCATTCTGCGCTTCCTTCGTCCAAATGAACGCGACCTTCTTTTTCAATAGGTTAGTAAGTGGAACAACGATGTCAGAGAAATTCTTTACAAACCGACGATAATACCCTAGCAAACCTAAGAACTTCCTGACATCCCTTCGGCACTTAGGAACAGAAATCTTTTCAATAGCCTCCACATTTGCTTGTTTAGGGGTAACTTTACCATCTCCAACTACATGACCCAAATAAACAACCTTCGCTTTTGCAAATTCACTTTTATTTAAATTAACCACCAAACCAGCTTTCTTCAATACCTCAAACAATGCCTTAATACGCTTCAAATGTGTGTCCCAGTCGTCACTATAAATAACAATGTCATCAATATAAACCACACAACCTTCTAAACCATACACCAGCGTGTTCATTAACCTTTGAAAAGTGGCGGCGGCATTTTTCATACCAAACGGCATTACACGACATTGAAACAACCCTTGAGGTGTAACGAAAGCTGACAAGGCCCTTGCTCGTTTCGACAAAGGAACTTGCCAATAACCTTTTAACAAATCAAATTTACTTATATATTTAGACTTCCCCATGCGATCAATGCAATCTTCTATTCGTGGCAAAGGATAACTATCGGGTTTTGTAACCTCATTAACTCTCCTATAATCAAAACACATACGAAACTCTCCATCAGGTTTCTTAACCAACACCACAGGTGACGACCAAGGGCTTTTGCTTGGTTCGATCAAACCATGTTTTAACATATATTCCACCTCTTTTGCAACAACTTCACTCTTAAAAGGATTTAATCTATATGGCGATTGTTTCACTGGCGTGGCATTACCAACATCCACGTCATGTTCTAAGACAGATGTTCGACCTGGTATATCCGAAAACAATTCTTTATAATCGAACACCAACTTCTTTAGAGACCTACGTTTATCAAAACTCAAATGAGAAACTGAACTATCAAAATTTTTCAAAGAAGTTTTATTACCTGTTGGAAAGTTACCATCATTACCATATTTATCTTCATTAAATTCTTCCTCTGAAAAAGAATAAATATTATTATTACAATTTACAACCTCCCCAACTGTTGCCACAGGAATGACTTTATCCCTTTCCTTATATTCCTTTAACATATTAATATGGCAAAGTTGAAAGGGTTTCCTCCGTTCAGGAGTTTCTACCAAATAATTAACCTCGCTTATTTTTTTCAAAACTTTCCAAGGACCTGAAAATGAAGCTTTTAACGAATTACCTGGAAGAGGTAACAACACCAATACCTTGTCGCCTTCAGCGAAGTTACGAATTTTGGTCTTCCTGTCAAAGAAGTATTTCATTCTTCTCTGACTACACAACAAATTCTCACGAGCAAATTCCCAGGCCTTCGTCATTTTATCACCCAAATTAGTCAGATAATCTAATAAATTAATATCAGGAATGTCACCTTCCCATGACTCTCTTACAACATCAAGCGGACCCCGAACACAATGCCCAAAAACCAAATTAAATGGGGATAAACCAAGAGACTGACTTGGAGCCGACCGAAAAGCAAATAAAAGATATGGTAATTCTTTGTCCCACTCAGAGCCGTGACTTAGACAATATTTCCTAATCATCGATTTCAGAGTTTGATGAAACCTCTCCAGAGCACCCTGACTTTCCGGATGATAAGGAGATGAAGTCACATGCTTAATACCCAATTCTGCCATTTTCTCCTTAAAATATTTGCTAACAAAGTTTGTACCACAATCAGATTGAACCACCTTAGGCATTCCGAACCTAGTAAAAAAGTTAATTAATACCTCAACAATTTTTACACTTTTGATGGATCGTAGAGGAATTGCTTCTGGATAACGGGACATTTTATCCATCATGGTGAAAATATACTCATTCCCACTACGAGTCCTGGGCAACGGCCCGACAACATCAATGATAATTTCCTTAAAAGGTTCAGAAACCACAGGGATGGGACATAAAGGAGCTTTTGGAATAACTTGGTTTGGCTTACCGACCTTCTGACAGATACTACAGCTATTGACAAATTTCTTCACGTCGGATTTCAATTTGGGCCAGTAATAATCCTTGAGCAATTTCCCAGCTGTCTTGTGGATTCCGAAATGACCCGCCAAACCATTATCATGTGCCAACGACATCAAGCCAATCCTGTGAACATAAGGAGCCAATATCTGTTTTAAAACTTCATGTGCACTATTGCCAGCCTCTCTAGGCCTACTCATCCTGTAAAGAATGTTATTAATTATTTTAAACTTTGGGACAGTTAAATCATCCACTTCGCCCGACTCAACAGGAAGGTCCCGGAATTCTTGTTTCTGAGCTTTAATTAGCTCTTCCTTTGTCCAATTTGGAAGGTCTTTTGCAATATTCCTATCTACAACTAAATTACTACCACTACTACTACTAATACTACGTTCTAAACTACTACAATCTACGTCTGTTGTTGACTCTGCAGCGTCAACAACACTAGCTCTAGAACGAGTAACGACAGCAATTTCACGATTCATTAAAATTGGATCCTGTTTATTTTTATAAGCCACATCATTTCCTAACACAATATCTACATCTTTAACAGGAAACCTATTCACAATGGCCAACTTCAATATTCCTGAAAAAGATGGACATTTTAAATGGAAATTAACGATGGGATAGGACTCAACTGAATCGGGAAAACCAGACAACAGAACAAACTCTTCAAAGTCGTGGGCAAAATCGCTAGGTAATGCCTCTCGTAAAATCAACGACTGAGCCGCTCCCGTGTCCCGCAAAATGCGAACCACCCTTTCTTTGGACGAATCCACAGACGAGACACTACCACGGGACAAATACCTTTCAAAGCAATTGGATAGTCATTGTTCAGTCGTTCTCGTTTGGACGGGCTCTCTCTCTCGCTTATCAATGCCCATAACTGATCTACCCTTAGCTTGTAGGAACTTCTTAAAGGCAAAACACTGACTTTTTACATGCCCCCTTTTATTACAGAAGAGGCATGTCATGCTTCTTAACCTTTCAGGATTATTTATGTTACCTCTGTCAGGAGAAACACGATTATTAGCAGAAAAATTATTACTATTATTCTGCCTCCTGGGCTGACTCCTATTAACATAATTAGGCCTCCCAAAAACATTATTATTATTATTATTATTATTATTATTATTATTATTATTATTATTATTATTATTATTATTATTATTATTATTATTATTATTATTATTATTATTATTATTATTATTATTATTATTATTATTACTCTGACTTTTTCTAACACAACCAGGCTTTATATTACTCATCACCCCTAACTCATTCTTATGTGACAGGTAATATTCGTCACTAGCAATGGCAACCTCCTGCAAAGTATCAATCTTTAATTCTTCTAAATGCACCTTCAACTTATCGGGTACACACCTCTTAAACTCCTCTACAAGTACCAATTCTTTCAACCCTTCAAAATTGTCAACTTCTTTCGACTTCAACCAATCTTCAGCATATTGCCTCTTACCCCTAGCAAATTCTACGTTTGTTCCCTATCTTTCTGTAAATTCCTGAAACGCTGTCTATAAGCCTCAGGGACAAGCTCATAAGCCTTTAGCACAATGGCTTTCACATTATCATAGTCGGATGATAAACTCTCATCCAACGTAACATACACTTTCTGAGCCCTACCTATCAATTTACTCTGGATAAGTGTCGTCCAGTACTCTTGAGGCCACTGCAATTTAGCGGCAATCCTCTCAAATGAAACAAAAAACTCCGCTACATTACACTCTTGAAAATGTGGCACAAATTTGAGTGCCTCTGACAAATTAATAGTAGGCGTCACCCCCCTGGTTGGGGAAGAGGGAGAGGAAACAGGATCCATTAAACGTATTTCCCTCTCAAACTGCCTCCCTCTCTCTCTTTCCTCTGCCCTAAATTTTTCTATATTAAACTATTGTTTTTAACTCAGTTTGCCTATTCAAAAACTCTACAGACACTTCCTCTTTGACTACCTTCATTTCCCCCTCTGTCTTCACAGTTTTAACATAATCATATACCTTCAACAACAATAGGCCCTTCCTTACAGACGAATCAAATTCAATTTCCAAATGCTGAGCCACTTGCTCTAACTCAAGCCTATCCAACTCTGCGAGCCTTGCTTGCCACCCCTCTCCACTAAGAAGCTCTAAAACATCAATAGTACACATTTTGCTCAATCAAACGTCAAAACAATACCCAAAAAAATATCAAATCTGGAGAAGGTGTAAAACTGTTGCCCAAAAATAAAACCCCCAGAATCAATTTTGCACACTAGTGAATACTTGCAGGAACAAAATATCCTGTCAAAACGGTCGCCAGTTTGTGATGGGTCGTTTTACCACCACCACATACACTTGTATAATTATCCAATACTAGTATTCACTAACCAGAATACGAAATTCACAGTAAGTGAAATCGTATCACAAGACTATCAACCAATGTGTGCAAAACCAATTTGGGGGTGAAAATAAACACTAAGAAAAATAACTTAATTTTAATACATGAAGATATAGACAAATGACGCCTGAACCACTAGATACAATGATTATAATGAAAAACAATTACACTTAATATATATATAAAAAAAAACACTTACCCAATTAATAAATAGAAAAACAACACATTCAAACGCAATATGGAGGGGGCCCAGAAAGGAGGAGAAGTTCAAAAAGAATGAATAACCTAACCAAAATACAACACTAAAGTAATCAGAGGTGGTCCTTGTAACAAAGCCGTGATCTGGTTAAACTAAGGATCTCCACGTCTGGAGATTGAGACAGGGTGATGTCAAATTATGGGCCCAACTACGGCGCTGGCCTATACCTCCACCAATTCACAGGCCGTGATCCAACTGAGGCGTCTTGCTCAGCATGCAAACTAATAATAGTCCAAATACCGTACCGTTGGACAGAGAGGTCCCCTTGGCTATGGTAACTGAACCAAGGGCGTAGCAGGATAACAAATGAATAAATCCTCCAGCTGCTGAAGGTAGTGGATCCAAAATAATCCTAAGTTCAGGCTGCCAAAAACGTAGCAGTCAACAGCAGCGGCCAAAATCAAGTAGAAACGCCCAGGTCAAGGTTCAGAACACAATTGTCCACCACTTCCTTCGGGACGTTGACAACCCCTCGGCCTCCTGGGGCGGAGGGGGGGGAGGGGGCTGGGGAGAAAAGCCGAACACCCTCAAAGCATGAAAGACAAAACGGTCGTTAGCGAAAACGTAAACACAAGAACCACCAGAGGAGGAAAACTAGCTAATACATTGTGACAATAATTTAACATTTAAAATTAAAGTTAAGACAAATCAACTAATTAAATAATAATTAAATGACAACAAGATGACAATTATTATTATTATTCATAAGCCCTTCATCATAAGAAACAAGCCAAAATAGCTATGGCTTATTAAGCAAGCTTCCAAAATATATTGTGTCCACTTGGCAAAGAGAGAGAGAGAGAGAGAGAGAGAGAGAGAGAGAGAGAGAGAGAGAGAGAGAGAGAGAGAGAGAGAGAGAGAGAGAGGAGACAGTTGTTTGATTTCTGAAATTGAGGCTCTTTCGACCATCAAGCTCTTCTGACTGAACAGAAGGGTTGGAGTGGTTGGATAGCAAGATAAAGAGAACCAGAATAGAAAGGAGATGAAATATGGAATTGGGGGAAAAGCAGAGAGAGAGAGAGAGAGAGAGAGAGAGAGAGAGAGAGAGAGAGAGAGAGAGAGAGAGAGAGAGAGAGGATGGACAGCAAAACTGAAGAAAAGATGCAGCTACAGAAAACAAGAACAGAGGTCAAGAAGCACAAGGAGAGAATTGTTATGATAAAACTGCCTTACACTAAACATCTGAATGAACAGAGAACAGTTCACACGAAATCGTAACTGCATGTCATTTATACTGTACAAGAAACGAATGTGGCCAATAAGCACGATGGGGGCGTGGGAAGGGTATTGTAAAATGTCCAAGCATTAAATCATTGAGTCAATGAGGTTTCTGACACCAGAAAAAACTCAGATTCTCAGCCCAGCGCTTTCAATATCGAGGCTTTCAGGTCTCCACCAAATACTGGTCCACATTAAGAAATAAAGTTCGTGACCCAATATAACTAGACACATTTTTAAAAGTAAAAGAAAACAAGTAAAAAATGCGCCGAAGTTTCTTTGGTGCAGTCGAGTTTTATGTACAGGGCTACAGCGTATAGTCAAGGCCACCGAAAATAGATCTGTCTTTCGGTGATCTCGGTATAATGCTGTATGAGCAGCGGCCCATGAAAATTTAACCACGGTCCGGTGGTGGCCTGTCCTATAGCGTTGCCAGACGCACGGTCATGGCTAACTTTAACCTGAAATAAAATAAAAACTACTGAGGGGGCTAGAGGGCTGCAATTTGGTATGTTTGATGATTGGAGGGTGGATGATCAACATACCATTTTGCAGCCCTCTAGCCTCAGTAGTTTTTAAGATCTGAGGGTTGGCAGAAAAAGTGCGGACAGAATAATGCGGACGGACAGACAAAGCCGGCACAAGAGTTTTCTTTTACAGGAAACTAAAATACCGAAAGAACTAGTCAAATACAAGACAGCCGTATTTCATAAAATTCCTTACCTGATTTTTTATACATTCTGTGGAAGGTGTCAGATCCCTCGAGCGATGTCTTCCTTCCTTCCTTCCCTCCTCTCAGCTGTGCTTCACTGACGCAAGAGACCTTTCAAATGTGCAGTTTTGGAAAAAGTTTGGCAGTGTGTTTGGACATAGGCCTACTGATGAACTGTCTGGGAAGTTCTACTAGAATGTTACTTCCCTGCTGACTTCTGCGTTCGCTCTCTGCACATTCGATGTAAAACAGCATCAGCTGCATTCTACCTCGTTTGACCCTCAGCTTAGGCCTACAGCTGTTGTGACAGTTCACGGCGTCAACACTCGCCTTTCTGCTGCTGCTTACTGGATTATTCCTCGAGGATTGGAAGTGTCTGGAGAAGATCTTGGAACTTTCATAAACACCAAGACTCGTTTTGGGAAGAAAACACCCACCACCCCTCAGCCTCCTCCTCCTCCTCCTCCTCCTACCAGTTATGATAACGACGAAGCTCTCCGCCCTCCACCGCCAAAGAAGGCTACAGAAAACAAGCAGTCAACACCTGCTGAATCTTCACGCCTTTTCCTTTTCATCCCCTCCTCCTCCTCCTCCTCCTCACCTTCCTCCCCAACTCATATGACGGCTGAAACACCCACTAAATTTAACCCTCGCCCCTTTCAACCCTCACCTTCCACTCCTCTCTCAGGTCTATGGCACAAACGAATATATCTACCGCTGCCGCAGCTTCGAGCGCTACCATCTGAAGGCCTTCCAAATCCCAGTGCAAAACACTACGAGGTCATTCATTATCTGCCTTGACTCAGGAGAGCTCTCTGTTGTGGACCCTCTTTCACAACTCCCACACATCGTTGACGCCCTTCGCAGATGTGGAACCAAGCTCCAAGGTTCTTGCTCCCTTCATACCACCAGGCCCAAGGTCTAGACCTTGACTAGGCCTAGTTCCGTGCCAAGAAGGCTTAAAATGCCCGCCATGGCTGGCTCTCGTTGCTCAGGGAAAGGCAAAGACAAACCCATCAAACTGACACCAGTAGGCTACCTGTTCTTGCATCTCGGAAACGGACTTCCTAGCAGCAAGAAACACGGCCCCAAACAACCAGACAACTCTTAGCAGAAGAAATACAATAAGATGGCGATATGCACCCCAGACGCCAATTAGACTAGCTATAAAATACACAATTTACAATCTCCAACGCTTGCATTAGGCCCACTGGAGGAATATACGCTCACGGGAAACGGACGGACGGAGAGAGAGAGAGAGAGAGAGAGAGAGAGAGAGAGAGAGAGAGAGAGAGATCCTACGGTTTCCAATGTATTAAGAAAGTATGCAATCTGACGGAGCGTTGTTCAGCCACGTAACAAATACACAATTCCCTTCTGAGGTGCGCAAGAGCAAGAGAGCGCAGCCTCGTTCATAAAGAAGCCGAAGATAAAAACAGCAATACAGCGCAGTGTTACGAAAGAAGGAACATGGAATCTTTCTCCGAACGCCAGCAGCCAAACTTCCAGGAAAGACCCAAAAGGAAAGCGGGGTATAATAGTATGCATGAAAAATGGGGCGACGGCTGCAGGAACAAAGGCTACAAAAAAGTTAAGTATACCTTAGTTTAACCAGGCCACTGAGGAGCTGATTAACAGCTCTCCTAGAGAGGGTTGGCCCGAAGGATTAGACTTATTTTACGTGGCTAAGAACCAACTGGTTACCTAGCAAAGGGACCTACAGCTTACTGTGGAATCCGAAACACATTATAATGAGAAATGAATTTCTGTCACCAGAAATATATTCCTCTTATTATTCATTAGCCGGTCCGAGATTCGAACCCGGGGCCAGCAGAGTGCTAGCTGAGAACGGAACCCGCCCGCCCAATAAGGAACTACAAAGGCTACAGTATGTAACCTCCAACAGGGAAGAGGCTAGAAGGACGAATAACATGAGAATTAAAATAGAAATGAAATACTGGAAAGCCTCTCCCTCTGTCGCATTGCAAACCATCTTGTACATGATTGGTGCTTGGTATTCACGCCAGGGAAACCTAGCAAAGTGTCCTAATCACCTTGATGCGCTTCCAGTGATGGACTAGACATGGCCCAGTGGAACATACCTGCGTAAAGGCATTGGTCCTCTAGCAAGCTTTGGCAACTGCAACCGACTGACTGACAAGGTGGAAAAGAACCAGAATGTGTAGTCGGGAGCATTTCTTGGTGACAATTCTGACTAGTTATTGAAAAACCCAACTCCAATCATTTTAACAAGTCACAAAGCACAGGAATCTATCATCATTGCAACCTTTCAAAATGACCAATGGACGCCTAAACCTAAAACCAAACATTCCACTAACTTTTCTTGTCTCCAATAATAATAATAATAATAATAATAATAATAATAATAATAATAATAATAACAGGCAGCTCATTGTCTTTGTATAAATCAGGCATGAAATAATAATAATAATAATAATAATAATAATAATAATAATAATAATAATAATAACAATAATAATAATAATAATAATAATAATAATAATAATAATAATAATAATAATAATAATAATAAAAACGGGCAGCTCATTGTCGCTGTGTAATCAGGCATGAAATAAAAATAAGGTAAACAAGAAACGAATTTAATTGTAACTTAGATTAACTGTAATAGTGATTGATCTGTGGCATTGATGTTCCATCTCACTGTCACCTAAAATAACAATTAAAAAATGCGCCGAAGTTTCTCTGGCCCTGTCGAGTTTTCTGTAGAGCGTATAATAATCAAGGCCACCGAAAATAGATCTATCTCTCGGTGGTCTTGGTATAATGCTGTGTGATCCGCGGCCCTTGATGATATAACTTACAGTGATCATTCTTACATTTCTCATAATAATAATAATAATAATAATAATAATAATAATAATAATAATAATAATAATAATAATAATAATAATAATAATTATTATTATTATTATTATTATTATTATTATTATTATTATTATTATTATTATTATTATTATTATTATTATTATTATTATTATTAAATAATAATAATAATAATAATAATAATAATAATAATAATAATAATAATAATAATAATTATTATTATTATTATTATTATTATTATTATTATTATTATTATTATTATTATTATTATTATTATCATTATTATTATTATTATTATTATTATTGATACTGATATGTCATACGGTATTATATAAAGAGGTATTGACTTATAATTTTTTTCCGTGGGGAAATTTGTTCTTAGTTTATTTATTGACACAGAATCGCCTTTTTTTTTTTTTTTTTGTAAATGGTGTAAAAAGAGAATGTTGGCAGTCATGTACCTGCAACCAAGTATACTTCATATATTGAAAATTTTTATCATAATTAGTTACATTCAGGTATAATTCTTCGCGCCACGAGGCCAAGGGAATATATACTGCCTCTCGATCGAATAATAAATACCCATTTAGAAACTTGACACAAAATATTTCCATTCAGACAATACGGCATACTTACTATCCTTGCATTCATAATGGTTCATAATTCGTCACTACTTCAATGCTTAAGTGTTTGACCTACAATTGACATTTCTATGTCAAATTCTCACGTTTGGTCATTTCTGGCCCGCTAGTTCTTGAGATGGGTCATGCTAAATGACCACCCTCCCTGTTCTCACGATTTTTAATCATCGCCCCCTGGAAAGGGGGCGTGGCCCCAAATGTACAAGCTTAAGTCACCTTTACACAAAAATGTTTTCCATTATTTATGTTTGAAGAAATCCTAAATGCGGAAAGTTAACGTTCTCCACACACACTTATGTCTGGTAAGTTAAAAAATTATAAACTAAAACCGATAAACACAAACACACACACACACACACAGAGGGAACCAAATGAGGGCTGATAATAATAATAATAATAATAATAATGCTCCAGAAATAAAGGCAGATGATCTAAAGGCAAGGACGGAAGCGCCTTGAGAATTTAGGCCGAAGGCCAAGCTCTGGGACCTATATGGTCATTCAGCGCTGAAATGGAAACTGACAGTAAAAAGATCTGAAAGGTGTAACAGGAGGAAAACCTTAAAGCAGATGAAGCACTATGAATCTAATGTTAAGAGAGGGTGGACAGTAAGATGGAAGAAAGAGAATACGAAAGTAGGTACAGTAAAAGCAATGAAGGGGTTGCAGCTAGGGTCCGAAGGGACGCTGCAAAGATCCTTAAGTAACGCCTGCAGTGCAACGAGTGAGGTGCACTGACAGCAATATCACCCTACGGGATATATGATAACGGAAGAAGGCCAGCGAGAAAGAACTCCAAGGTAAGCAACCACAGACCTGCAGATTCCAGAAAATGTCTACACACACACACACACACACGCACTCTGACAGTTCCATAAAATTATGAAAATGAGGTGACGCTTAGCACGAGTAAAACAACCCACTTCTTGAGAAATGTATCAAAAAGGGTCACAAAAAAAAAGTCAAAACTCAGTACAAACCGGTGACACGAGATTTGACCTCTAGACTAATGCAACCTCTCGGGAAATAAAGGTGACTTCGTCGAGGTCCTCCTTAGCAGAACGAGGTCTAATAGCAGCTTGTGTAGAGAGAGAGAGAGAGAGAGAGAGAGAGAGAGAGAGAGAGAGAGAGAGAGAGAGAATGGTTCTATGGAAAAAGGCAAGTCTTTATTGGAGGAAACAATTATATGGAACATTCGAGCCATAACTTCTCGTCCATGAAAAAGGTACAAAAAACAAGTGAGAGAGAGAGAGAGAGAGAGAGAGAGAGAGAGAGAGAGAGAGAGAGAGAGAGAGAGTTACCTCAATCAGAAAGAGCAACAGCTGGTTCGGTCAGCACCAGTATAAATAACCCTAAATGGATGACGACTGCCCATGACATTTATGTCCAGTGACATTTGAATAAAAACCGAACTCCGACCCAGAAGAGAATTTCCACCTGTGCCGCCATCCAGAATTGTTGTTCACAACCGAAATATTCAAGACCCCTCAAACTGGCCTCAGATTAGTCAGGAATCTACCGCTGACAGAATCGTGTCAATGCTTATTATATTAACATTAAAAACTTAACTAATACCTATTCAGTAGGAGAAAAACTTAAGAGCAGTGTAACATGCAGATTCCACTCTGTAACTTCGAGGGAAAGTTATTTGCTTCTTGTTAAAATAATAGGCAGTTTACGAAGACAAAACGTAGAACAGTTGCTGGAGAAAAAAATTGATATCCTTAAAAAGAACAAGGAAAGGAGCATTAATTGAGAGAGAGAGAGAGAGAGAGAGAGAGAGAGAGAGAGAGAGAGAGAGAGAGAAGGGGGTGCCGTCTGGCAATATTGAGTCATTATTTACAAAACTGAGGAAATACGTTGGTTCAACACACAAACGCTCTTGAACTTGACTCTTTCTTGGCAAAATCTGTCGATAATCCACCATCAGAGATTATTTCAAAAGTTTAACCTAAAATCTTTCCAGTCAGTAACCTCTAAAAAGGGAGCACTGAATTTTGAAAGACAACAAAAAACGCTCCACTTTAAACCAAAATCAACACCATTAATCTGAAACTGGAGAGAGAGAGAGAGAGAGAGAGAGAGAGAGAGAGAGAGAGAGAGAGAGAGAGAGAGAGAGAGAGAGAGAGAGAGAGAGAGAGAGAGAGAGAGCGTATTGCGATATAAAGTTACTAACCACAGGTCACTGCACTAAGCACCTTCAAAACTTGTTACTTGTGAATGTCCTCACCTGGATAAGCACAAGATCAGACCTGCCATTTGCCCAACAGCAGCCTCCTCACAAACGAAAACCCAGCCACCACCAGTCAAAAGTTGAAACCAAAATCAGCATCATTTCTAATCTTGACAATCACCATCCTTATTGTGGCAGCCTAAAGAGGCCTCTAGGTTATTCCCAGGCTGAGGCTCCCGAGACCAGCCAAAAATATTTGGCCTTCAGAGGAAAGTGACGACAACTGGAAAGGCTGCTGGTCAGGAAGGCCCCAGGCGCCATGACTCCTTACAGAGAACTCGTGAAAACCATCAGACAGAAAACCAAGACTGTGTCTGTGGCCGAGGAGGAGGCGGAGGAGGAGGAGAAGGAGGAGAAGGAGGAGACGCTGTAAAGACCCTCTGGCCATGCTGACCCCCACAGGAGGTCCCTTCTCCTCAGAAGGTCTTTCCTATCTCTCACGGAATCCAATCATTTGATGCAAACGACGAGGCCAACCAACTGGTAATATTACCACAAAAATCCACTAATTTTTTAGTCATCTTGTGAACCAACAGACGAACAAACAAAAAACAAACAAAATACTCATTGGCAAAAGTAATGAAGACATCAAGTCACCCCCTGAATGACTAGATACTATCACGGATGTCTCATGTCCTTCCCAAATGTGGCACCAGAAGTTATGAGGAGCCTGGGACAGGGAGGGGCCCTCAATGTAACTGCATCGTTATTCCTACAAAAAACTGAGAATGAGCCACCTGATTCGTGCCTGTGTGCCCCAGTGCAAAAGATTAACAGCATTTCATACCTATGTGTCCTAGAGCAAGTAAGCAACAGACTTCTTAATATGTAAAAGAAGGAAAAAAGGCCAAAAACAGCCACAGGAAGACTCACTTCAGCCAAACTTTTTGTTGGACGACGGGATGCCAGACAGATGCGTAACTTCCACTGTAGGCATCAGCAACCTAAAAAGAAAATAATACAGGTTAATAATGAGAAAAACATACACATCCAGGTACACAGATAAGAGCAAACATGATACACACGAGGCTGGTTTGTCAGAGTAGCAAAGGCAAAAGCTGATATTTGAGAACATAATGGGAAAACAAATAAAAATGATAAGAGGGATACTTACCGTTATTTTGACAACCTTCCCGAGAGAGCAGTCCTTCCCTTCCCAGGGGTCTTGATGCAAGCCGGAGGGGAGGCCAGGTCTTCTTCATACGGGGCTCTTCTGCATCACCCTGCAAATAAAAAAATCCTTATCAAGAAATTTAAATAAAAGATTATGACAATCCTCCCAGCAAACACACACCCCGTAAAATACTAAAGAGTAAATAAGCACATCATGTGCTTGGATTAAGAATTATACGAAAAATCAAATGATAGATTTCCCAAGAGGAAAGGCTATGAAAAGTATAATACACACACATACATACACAGACATAAATATGCGCGCCTTCGTCCTCACTCGGTAACTACCGACAATAATCTGAAGTCCACAGAGAGCATAAACTTGGAGCTAAACCTGACTGAAAATGTTCAAATCTGCCGTGTTCTTTTCTGTTCTGTTCTGTTCTGTTCCCCAGCAACGGAAAATTGCAGCAGCATAAGATGAATGCCTTCCTAAAGACACCATAAGCCTCGAAAAACACAACAGGTCCATAAAGCTAAATGTGAATGAGACGCCCACATCGCCTCGCGAAAACGTTTTATCACAGCCGCCCACGGGGAACCATCTAATCTCCTCCCCCTGTTGTATTAGTGGAGGGAATAAACTGACGGGACAGGAACGGACGGAAGGACAGAGTCAGGCAGCAGGCAGGGCGCGCTTACACACGGCAACACTAACACCAACACACGCAGCAACAAACAAAAGAGTTATGCTAAGTTCACACATTCACGTATCAAGGCACGCATGCGCACGCACAGCCGGAATTGGTGAAGCTTGCGCATACGCGAGAAAATAGGCCCCGCCCAACTGGATACGTGTCACGGGACGATGTGCGTGATGCATGCGTATTATAGTGCGCCGCAAATCTAAGCACTGCGTAAGGGTGACGTGACACTGACGAACAAGCGGCGGCGCAGGCAGAAGTAGTGCGTGGCAGAGCACGTAACACCAACGTACGTATACCGTATGTGTTACGTTCTGCGTAACTGAGTTACGCAAACGTCACGTTGGCCCGACGTACTGCGGGGGTTAAACCCCAGCTATATAAAGGCCGGCAGCTGCACATGTGAGCTAGTCAATGCCGTAATACCACAGCGACAAGACATACTACCAACGTGCTGAAGCAACATGGACAACATAGCTGAAATGCGTCAACTCATAGCTATAGCACGTACGGATAGACCAGAATTGTTGCCACTTGTCATTGAGTATGTGCACGTCATGTTATTGCTGGAGCTTGCAATGATTGCTGCAAAGCACTTAGGGCAGAAAAAAAGGCGCCCAAGGAGGATGTGGGCGTGGCCGTACCTGCAGAAAAGGATGGAGCAAGGTCATTATGATAACCTGATGGCGGAGTTGTCAACCGAAGCCCCAGAGCTGTACAGAAATTTTACCCGGATTGACAAGGACCTCTTCAATGAAATTGTTGAACGGGTCACACCCCACATTCAGAAGAAAGTGACATTCTGGAGGAAACCCATTGAGCCAGGCCTACGTGTTGCTATCACCCTACGCTTCCTCGCTACAGGTGATTCATACAAGAGTCTGCAATATTCGTTCCGGGTAGCCCACAACACCATTAGTCTCATCGTACCAGAGACCTGCAGGGCCATTGTTGCTGCCTTCGGGGATGAGGAACTGCAGGTGCCACAAACACCTGAAGCGTGGCAGGAGGTTGCACGGGGTTTTGAGGAATGGTGGAACTTCCCGCACGTAATTGGAGCTATAGATGGGAAGCACATTAAGCTCCGTAACCCTCCCAAGGGCGGTACGCATTACTTCAACTACAAGAAGTTCTACTCCATGGTATTACTTGCAGTTGCTGATGCTTCATACAAGTTCCTGTACGTCGACGTGGGAGCCATTGGGTCAGAGTCAGACGGTGGTGTATTTGCCCAGACCTGACTGGCAGAAATGCTGTTGCAAGAGGAAGCAAATCTTCCCCAACCGGATGCCCTGCCAGGTCAACCTAATGGATCTCCTGTGCCCTACTTCCTAGTTGGCGATGATGCCTTCCCCCTGAGGAATTACCTTATGAAGCCCTACCCCAAAAGAGGACTTAGCAAGGAGGAACGGATTTACAACTACAGGTTAAGTAGGGCAAGCAGGACGGTGGAGAACGCCTTTGGGATTCTGGCAAACAGATTCCGAGTATTCCACACTGCAATATGCTTGAAGCCTGACCATATACAGCCATTAGTGATGTCTGCATGTGTTCTGCACAATATGATCATAAGAAGAAATGCACGAAGACAAGGAGATTAGGAGCACCCTGTCACACATGCTGTCATCCCTGGTAGCTGGAGGAGTGACCTGTCCTTAGGAGCAGCCCTTCCAACCGTGACCGGCAACACTGCAACGAGGGATGCAAAGGAACAGCGTAACTTGCTGAAGGAATACTTTTCATCGGCTGAAGGCTCCGTGCACTGGCAGGAGAACATGATTTAGTTACTCTCCTGCATACCTGATTGTTGTAATTACTTAAATGTCTGTTCCTGCATTTATTTTGGACTTATTTAAAATTCAATAATGTATCAATTCAGGATTATTTTGCCCTGTGCATTTGTGTACTTTTGTTTGTTTTAGTTGATTTAATAAAAGATATTGCTCAAATCTATGATATATTACTCTCATCACTACTTGGTAATTGGGAAGAGGATAGAGCGGGACATGACTTTGCAAATTTGTTTAATCAATATGAAACAAACATACATATAAATAAAAGAAAGAAGATGTAGTTATTTTGCCCTTTTTAATAATTTCTTAACATGGAATCTATTCTGATATGATAATTCTATCATTTTTGAAAGTACCTTCTCTTAACATTGTTTCTATTCTGTTCCTGTATTTATTTTGGACTTATTTAATAATCAATAATGTATCAATTCAGGATTATTTTGCCCTGTGCATTTGTGTACTTCCGTTTATTTTAGTTGATTTAATAAAAGATATTGTTCAAATCCATGATATATTACTCTCATCAATACTTGGTAAATGGGAAGAGGATAGAGCGGGCCATGACATTGCAAATGCATGTTTAATAAATATGAAACAAACATATATATAAATAAAAGAAAGAAGATGTAGTTATTTTGCCCTTTTTAATAATTTCTTAACATGGAATCTATTCTGATATGATAATTCTATCATTTTTGAAAGTACCTTCTCTTAACATTGTTTTTATTCTGAGGTGATAATTCTATGTTCTTGAAAGTACCTGCTCTTAGCATTTACATTGTTGATATTCTGATATGAAAATTCTATCTTTTTGAAACTACCTTCTCCCCGATATTTGTGACATTTTATATGACTTGCTAATATTTGGCCTGTTGTCATTTTGCTTCTGTGCACATATGTTACATAAAGTATTTTGAACTTATTTCAAAGTCAATGAAATGTTAGTGTATTCGGGTTCATTTTGCCTTCTTTATTTGTGTACTTGCATTATAGCTACTTCATTGAATACATGATATTTGAGCAGAGGATAGAGCTAGACATGATATTGCAAAATATATTTATTTAATATAAAATAGAAACATACACATACATAAAAGCAAAAGGAAAAACAACAGTATATACATTAGCTCTGTAAATTGTTAAGGAATGTCGTGTCAAGCGACAGGTTGCTGAGATCTTTTGGTGTGGATGTCACCAACTGTGCTTGCAGGAGCGCCAGCTGCTGTGCAGTGAGTGCTGGCAGGAACTGCAGGTGCCTGACACTCTGCTGTCACTGCCATGGTGTGGGTCATCATGGCCCTCGACGGCACCGTGGAGCCCTCTTTGGTGGCACGGATGTACCTTTGAATGGCACCAAGCACCTCCATTTTCAGGTGCAGGCCCAGCTGTTCTGACACCTGTGCGCACTCATCCTCGACCTCTTGAAAGAACTTCCTCCAGTAGAGGACGCTGGGGTTACGAGGAGGTGGGTCGACAGTCGTCAGCATATCGTCCCGGAGGGCCTCTGCCCTCGTGAAGGCGACGTCGAACAGCTCGGAAACTTGGTGTTTCCGAGCCTTGGTTGTTGCTTGATCAACCGGAGAGAGCGTGGGCGTCGGTGTCGGACCAGAAGAAACATGAGCAGGCAGGTCCAGAACTTGGGCAGGGAGGGCGGCAGCAGGGAGGGTGGCAGCAGCACAGGCAGCCTGTAAAAAGAGGAGCGACATATATGAGAACATCGTATAAAATGTACATTGAATGCATGGAAACTATGTAATAACATTATATTCAGTAATAATTATGCATGGAAACACATTAAAACAAACATACCATCGGAAGTCCCAACACCTTTGGCTTCCTTTGACGCACAATGTGTGGCTTCAGGAAGTGGAAAATGTTGAGTATCCATTTCTCCCGGTCCGTCAGCCGTCTGCCCGCTCCTTGGCCACTCTTCTCCGCCGTAAGCCACCCAAAACGACTCCTGAGGGACGTAAACCACGTCCTCAGTTCATGGCCACTCACGGGAGGAACAAGTGACTGGCCCTTCTCTTCGAAGGCCCTCCACACCTTGGCCTTATCCTTGTAGGCTGTGAGGCCCTTGTTATATATGAACTCGGCCTCGGTCTCCAGCCACTCGCCAACTAGCCTCTCATTTTCCTCCGAGAGGATCACTGACGGGTTCTTCTTGCGGCCTCCTGTAGGGCCATCTCCATCAGGAGTGCTTTCGGTGTCGGCGTCGGCATCCCCCTTGTGGGCGTTGTCGTCGGTGGCGGCGGCGGGGTCGCTGTCGTAGGCTAGGGCAAGGTCCTCTTTCTCCTCCTCTAGGTCGCTCTCCGTCACGAGCTCGTCAGCCTCGAGCTGCAGCACAACAGCATCGCTGCCTGAAGGGGGACCATCTGCTTCAGGAGGCTTTGCATAGGGGGCAACTCCAGCTGCCAGGGCTCCTGGAATTCTCAGGGCCCCTTTCCTGGTCCTCTTCAGCATGGGTCCTTTGGGCATCTTGGCTGCTGCATTGGACGGCGAAGACGGAGGCGCTGAGGGAGATAGCAACAGGATGCTGGCCGGAGAAGCACTGACCTGGAAGCGCGCCGCCTGCCCCTTTTATCCCAGGTCAAAGCGTTGCCACATCTACGCGGTTGCGGGGGGTGCGGCAGCGTTGCCGCGTCTACTCCCACGCCATTCTGACAGCCACGCAGTGCCCTGGGGCAGCGTGTGCCCCCAGGTAACGGCGTGGCAGCTGCGCGGTCAGCCCGCGGGTGGCGCCACGCTGTGCGGGTCGGGCCACGCTACCTGACAGTTGACCTGGCCACCCCCGCAGGGTTTCGAGCAGGCCGAAAGGTTCCTGCCCCCCAGCGCACGGCCAGGTGGTCCGTAACGGTCGCACCGCAAGCTGCCGCATTTACACAGTACTTACGGTACATTTACGTTGTGTTTGCGTTGTTTTTATGTACTCTCTGGCTCCGCCCCGTTCGTGGCCGTGCGTGGGCATGCGTGCCTTGATACGTGAATGTGTGAACGTAGCATTATTAAGAAAGCCCCTTATCGAAATCACAGGAAGCTCTCGAGCCTGACTGACAATAGGACTGGTGGTTAACTATGAACACTCCCCCAATACTAACTGTTCACTTATCTTTAGGGGGATGACAGCAACGCTGTTAAAAACAACGCTGAAATTATCATAACAGCCTCTGGTTATCCCTCAACAGACTAAAAGCCCCTAAGAGAGAGAGAGAGAGAGAGAGAGAGAGAGATCGCTGTAACGGAGACAAACACTGGCTTTAACCCTCAAAGGACACACCTGAGCGTGCTTTAATATTCTCACAACCTAAAATAAACTCCGTCCGTCGAAGAGATCGATCCAACCGAATTTCGCGAAGTCTCATTCAGGGATTAAGGAAGACCTGTGTATATACATACACATATGGGGACTTATTTCACGAGGCATAAACTGGTGTCGTTACTCTGAGTGTAGGCAAGTGGGCCCTTTCAATATAATAACACGAGTACCTTTCAAGGACCTTGACTCTGCGATGAAGCAGCCCCCTCGGTGGCCAGAGTCAGCGAAAAAGAACCCGGGAAATATTCGAAACAACAAAAGACTGCCGGCTACAACAGCTCCGGGTCTTTCTTTGATTACTCAACATTCTATTTCCCAATTAGTCGAAATCCTCCCCACCCCACAACAGAAGGGGAACGAAATGTCACACTCGGTCACTGACCTCTGAAAATCAAAGAACGCCAGATGCAACATTTCATCGAGTGGAAAAACAGGTCCTTAAGCAGAATGGCTGTTCATCACTGTTATCGTTCGATTATGTACCTTTCACTCAAAGTGAATGAAAATGGCGTTGCATTTCAAACAGTGACAACGCTTGTATGAATATATACTTTTGATCACTGCCAGGCATACTCAAAGAGGAGTCCCCACCCCGTCCCGTCAATGTCAATGTCAGTCTATGCAATGATGAGACACCTCGCAAGGTGTTATAATGATGTAAACCTCATTAATATGTCATTTCATAGAATCCAGCTTCGGTTTAAACAGGAAATTTCACAGTGACACCTGCATAGATTAGGCACCTCGGAATAACAACTAGTAACACACAAAAAAGGAGAGACAAATTGAGAGAGAGAGAGAGAGAGAGAGAGAGAGAGAGAGAGAGAGAAACGCCAGAAGACTCGTGTATGACTAACTTGGGTGTGACTGCAGTTAGTGTTGCGCTTTCACAAAAGAAATGAAGGCAAAAGCATGTGATCCTCGGGCACCAAGGGCCATAAACGCACGCATAAAGCAAAGACTACAATAGAGAGTGAAGTCCTTGCTAAGCAAGGAAGTACTGGGCCACAAAATCGACATCTTTGTCACCTTACCCAAGCCCTGCCAATCACAGACTGAATATTTCACAGAACTGACTGATTAACAATCAGATTTTCATTACAAATTTCTCTGTTTGTCCCACAATAGAAGATTCATGTCGTCAACAGGGGCTTTTCTAGACATTTCCACCTTCAGTTGATGACATTTAACCAGCTGGAAGGAACCACTTTCAGCCCTAAAATAGGACTGCTTCTCAACAGTCATGCCATAAACACAAGGATTCCTGCTCAAACAATCTTAATTGTCTGTACTAATTAACCTTCGGCCGGATAAACGCCACCAGATGAGCCAAAATTGGGCAGAAATGCTGTCACGAAGAGGGTACTTACGGGGTATTGCGGAAACGAGAATTGCAAATGGACAGCTGCAGAATTCCGTCGTTTCTCGTAGACAGTTGACCAAAAACTGCTCAAGAGTCAAGACGTCGACCAAGACCTTCGCTGAGCCAATCAGAGACCTCCCCCTCTTCCACCACTAAGCCCAACTAAGAAACCTCATCTATCTATCGCCTTCTCTCACAGTCTGAAGCTTTCACCTTTAGCTAATGGAGGGAAGGCTTTGAAAGTGATTTCCGCATTGGCTGGTGGGACTGAACTCGATTTCCAAATTTATTTTTTTTTCTCAAATGATCATTGGCACCTTCAGTAACAAATGCATATTCCATAAACAGACAGACATAGAGTAAGATACCTGAAAATATGAATTAAAAAGCAGATGAATATAGCAAAAGAAAGTAATAATTTGAAAGTCCTTCACAAGGAGTAAAACACACAAGATGGAACAGCTTAGGGGTCGACTGCACCTTGGAACTGGATATGCTGGCAGTCCTTACGATCAATTCTTCCATCTGGGAGCAGCCATTTATTATTTTCGGGGGGATGGGGGGGAAAAATAAACTAATTTTCATAGACGAATACTTTCACTAAGAAAGTTGGTATTCAGTCTACCAGGTAATAACAGTAATGACCATAATATCTAGATTATGAAAACCTAAAAATGATTTTCATAAAGGATTTAGACGTTGCTAAACATTACCGAGGAGAATTATTTTTTAATAACCCATTTTTTCTTCGGAACAGATTCTGCTATGTTTAAAGAAGGCAGTACATAACACACCGCTAGTGACATCTAGAGACAAGCAAAAGATTAAAACAAAACTATTAATAAAAGCAATTGAAGACTTGCTTGATTGCGCAAGAAGATAATGACTTTTTTTGTTAATTATTAATGAAAGCGATCTCAGGGAGACAGAGTATTCTAAGTCATCGTCAATTCATGAACATTCAGGGCTGTGTAATTATTGGTCTGGAATCCGCTTTGGTCAAGACAGAACGAACGAAGAAGTCAAACTGCCATATCTCAATCTGAAAGAAAATGTCTATTGCTCCTGTTTTCAATAATCAAACTCCTCTCTGTAAACCTCACTTTCATCTTAAAATATTACAAGAGTAGTTATATTCATTAATAAATAGGACACATTTTGCTGTCAAAATTATGAATATTCGAGGGGATTGGCCCACTGGTTGGTTTAGATGAAACTGGCCTTATGCCAGCATGGCCACTGCAGAGTGGCGGTCTGC
>JANJGK010001012.1:35000-37500 GCA_039081455.1 Macrobrachium rosenbergii | reverse complement strand
ATGAACCCAATTCATACGGGACAAGCCTACAGGGGCCATTGACTTGAAATACAAGCCTCCAAAGTATATGGTAGATAGGTTTTCCAGGAATGTTGGAAAAGTTTTCCGTGCGTCTTTAATTGTGTTCTTGAAGAATCTAAAAATTATTTCTTTTCCGGAGAAGAATGTTTCTTTAAATAAGACAAGCGATTTAAACTACTCTGTATCCATCAAAAGATCTACTATTATAATTTGATGCTGGTACCATAAAAAAACTATATATTTATAACTTACTCTGCTATGCGAAAAAACTTAATCGTTCCTTGCTGGAGGCAGCCATCTCTCTCTCTCTCTCTCTCTCTCTCTCTCTCTCTCTCTCTCTCTCTCTCTCTCTCTCTCTCTCTCTCCCTTAATAAGGTGATCAATGGCAATGGAGAAGCCTTGTTAAAACAAAAGAGGTCACTTTTCTCTTGAAGCTGTCTGGATTACTGGACGCTATGTGATGACCATTTCAGGAAACAGAAATTCTTGAGACCACCTTATTTCTAACTATTGGGAAAAATTAACGCACAAACCAGTGTATACACACACACACACACACATATATATATATATATATATATATATATATATATATATATATATATATATATATATATATATATATATATATATATATATATATATATAAAATATATGTATATATATATAAATATATATGTACATATATATATATACTTTTATATACATATGACTTTTTATCACATCACCGGGATTCATATACAATCAGTAAGCTACAAACGTCCTTTAATATCCAGTTCGCTCTACCTCGGAAATAATATATTTTCATATATGTTACCGAAGGGGAATTTTTTAGTTGATAATAAGTTCGTCGTCCCGTGGGCTCGAACCAGAGAAGGACAAGAACTCAGGACTACAGTGGACGCATTGAACCAACGCGGCCATGTATATGTATCTATCTATAATAATAATTTCCAAGTTGATCTTGTCCTCCCCGGGGTGAAATTTTCTATAAAGCTTTATTGCCACGAAAATAGCAATTGTTTTCAAGAAAGAAATATAAATTTAGCGAAAAATCATCATCATCGTATCCTTTTCCCTCGTCGTCGGGAGGAGATATCTATCTATCTATCTATCTATCTATCTATCTATATGTATATATATACATATATATAGATATATACATATATATAGATATGTAAATATATATGGATATATACATATATATATATATATATATATATATATATATATATATATATATATATATATATATATATATATATATATATATATATATATATATATATATATATATATATAATATATATATATATAATATATATATATATATATATATATATATATATATATATATATATATATATATATATATATATATATATATATATATATATTTCTCCCGGCGACGAGAGAAAAGGATACGATGATGATTTTTCGCTAAATTTTTAATTTCTCTCTTTTTTTAAAATATTGATGTTTTCGTGGCAATAAAACTTTCAAGAAAATGAGTGGCACCTTTGAATGAGGTGGCACTGTGGAGGAGTGTGCCTTGCGAGGGTCACACTAGAGGAAAAGCGTTCCTGAAGGAAGTCTGAGTCCTTATGGGCGGATGCACTGTTGATGAGGTGTTCCTGAAGGAGCTGCGGTCCTTATGGGCAGGAACACTGGTTGTATGGCACTCTGTTTCTTCACCACAGGTGCAATGACTTGTAAGAGGTTGCTTGAGTTGGGTGGCACTGTGGTGCCGGTGCGCTACGTGGAGCAATGCAAAATGTCAGTGCATGAATTGGCACTGAAGGTGAGGTACTCTGCCTGAGCAGAAGGTAAGTAGGGAGTAGAAAGGTAAATGAGAGACTCCAACAGAATGGAAGAGATAGGAAAGTGAAAGGAGAAAGATAAGTGCTTCAGTGTGATTGGGTGCTTAGCAGTGCCGCAGACTAGTGGCACTGAGAGAAATGGAACTGGATGTGACACGAGTGGGTCGCTAGTTATGAGAACTAGTGGGCGCTGCCTGACATGAGGACAGGTGGGCTACGAGGGGGCACTCAATGTGCAATGGTTTGGCACTTGCAACACGCAAGTCTGAGATAAAATCACCCACTCCCGCACATCAGTTGGAATACGTAACAAGATATACGATATATATGGGTTATTGTGTACACTAAAGGATTTGGATTGAAGCACTTGGAAAGGAAAGGTGGGTTTGCTTGATTAATCCCCTAAGCACAAGTGTGCAGAAATTTCGTACTGAGTATATGATAAAGTTTTTTGAATGGGTTTGAAATTTGAAATTTCAGATTTTGTTATTACTCTAATTCCTTGTATCTGCCTGTTATAATTTATTAATTGATCCCCAAATAAAGTAAATTACGTTTGTCCCGTGAGAAAAGAAATAAAAAATGCACTAATACGAGATGCGGCGAGAGGATGGGAAGAGGAAAAAAAAAAGATCTCTCTCTCTCTCTCGGTGAGCGAT
>JANJGK010001012.1:0-30000 GCA_039081455.1 Macrobrachium rosenbergii | reverse complement strand
GACCTAGAGGCTGCTTCCTCGGAGGAAGGCAGGTATCCTGCCAGGCTGGGGAAGCAGGCCTGGAGGGGGCCCAAGAACTTCAAGGATGAGGCCCAAAGTCCTCCAAGACTGGCCACTCTCTTGAGGGCAGCCTTGAAGGGAAGGGTCCAACCCAGAGGCTGCTTCCTCGGAGGAAGGCAGGTATCCTGCCAGTCTGGGGAAGCAGGCCTGGAGAGGGCCCAAGAACTTCAAGGATGAGGCCCAAAGGCCTCCAAGACTGGTCAGTCTCTTAAGGGCAGCCTTGAAGGGAAGGGTCTGACCCAGAGGCTGCTTCCTTGGGGGAAGGCAGGTATTCACTTATACCTCTCTTGTGGCCGATTTCGTTAGTGCGTCACTGTAGTCCTGATTCCTCGTCCGTCGCTGGTTCGACCCCACGGGACGGTGGACTTATTATCAACTAAAAATTCCCCTTCGGTAACATATATGAAAATATATTATTTCCGAGGTAGAGTGAATTGGATATTAAAGGACGTTTGTAGCTTTCTGATTGTATATGAATCACGGTGATGTGATAAATAGTCATAATATGGCTACGTGCGACAAACGCACTACACGGTCAACATGGCTGAGGTGGGTGGATATCGTCTCCAAACGCAAAACACCTGAGTTCGACGGGTGAGTTGATGGGAGATGTTATTCACTTATACCTCTCTTGTGGCCGATTTCGTTAGTGCGTCACTGTAGTCCTGATTCCTCGTCCGTCGCTGGTTCGACCCCACGGGACGGTGGACTTATTATCAACTAAAAATTCCCCTTCGGTAACATATATGAAAATATATTATTTCCGAGGTAGAGTGAATTGGATATTAAAGGACGTTTGTAGCTTTCTGATTGTATATGAATCACGGTGATATGATAAATAGTCATAATATGGCTACGTGCGACAAACGCACTACACGGTCAACATGGCTGAGGTGGGTGGAAATCGTCTCCAAACGCAAAACACCTGAGTTCGACGGGTGAGTTGATGGGAGATGTTATTCACTTATACCTCTCTTGTGGCCGATTTCGTTAGTGCGTCACTGTAGTCCTGATTCCTCGTCCGTCGCTGGTTCGACCCCACGGGACGGTGGACTTATTATCAACTAAAAATTCCCCTTCGGTAACATATATGAAAATATATTATTTCCGAGGTAGAGTGAATTGGATATTAAAGGACGTTTGTAGCTTTCTGATTATATATATATATATATATATATATATATATATATATATATATATATATATATATATATATATATATATATACTCGTATATATATATATATATATATATATATACATCACGAAGGAAGCAGTAGGGAAAGGCATCCTTATCATCTACAGTTTATTTTCAATGCCGACGTTTCACGACGAATTCCAAGTCGCATTTTCAAGGCTATAAAATATAATATAATTTGCGAACATCAATAACAAATTAATGCAATGGCAACAGCTCTTTATGTAGTAAAAATATTTAAAACAAAACAACTCATTCCAAGACAAGTCAATAAAGAGTAAAAGGAGTTCACTAAAATCTTAAAACAACCTACCTATATGAAAGAAAGAACAAGACTAACATAAATAAGTAAAAACAGAGTGAGGAAAACCAGTTGCCCAAACTAGGCTATAAACAATTTCACTGAGGACGATTGAGTATTTAACGACGGTACAGTCTTCCTGATAATTATGGATTCTAGGATGGTTAAGTCGTTGTTATGAGTTCCAGAAACAAATAGTCCTACAAGATGGTGATCTACACATGACAAGCTTCGATGTAGAATCTCTTTTTACAAATGAGCCTCTGAATCAAACCATCAGCATTATTTTAGACAAGATTTTTTATGACGATCGTGTAGTATTTCATGGTTTTAACAGACAACTTTTTAAGACTTTTCTTGAGCTTGCTGTGCAAGACTCAATGTTTGTTTTTAATGGTCAGCTCTTTTCGCAGGTCGATGGAGTTGCCATGGGCTCCCCATTGGGACCTGTGTTTGCTAATATTTTTATGGTTTTTTAGAAGAAACCTTTTTAACTAACTGTCCGGATGTGTGTAAACCTGTCTATTATAGAAGATATGTTGATGACACTTTTGCGTTGTTCAAGGAACCTTGGCATAGAGAGATGTTTCTGGAACATATTAATAAGCAACATCAAAATATAAACTTTACCATGGAAAAAGAAAGCAACACTCTTTACCTTTTTTAGATATCAATGTAAGCAGAGACAATGGTGAATTTACTACATCTGTGTATAGGAAAAAAACATACACTGGACTTGCTAACAACTTCTATAGTTCATGTTTTAAGAACTTTAAGCTAAATTCCATATACACTTTAGTTTATAGGGCTCTTCATTATTCTTCGAGTTGGTCTCTTTTTCATATTGAGATTTTATTTTTAGTCAAATTTTTCTTACAGAACTCCTATCCTGAAAACTTGGTTTTTAAAGTCATTAACACACTACTGTAACAACACTTCTCTAATCCGTCACCCTCTTATAATGTCTTAAAGAAAAATATATATGCAACAATCCCGTTTATTTTTGACAACAAGTTTCCAGCCAAACTTAAACAAATAATTGAACAGGAATTTGGCTGCCTTAAGATACAATTGATCCCAATCAATCCACTCAAGATCGGTGTATTCTTTGGCTACAAGGACAAACTGCAGACCTTCATGAGATCTAACGTTATTTATAAATTCAAGTGCCCAGGATGTCCCGGTATCTATGTTGGATCTTGCCGTAGGTTACTGCAGGTGAGATATTGTAGCCATGTGGGATACAGTTTTAGAACGGGTCAGAAACTGAGTAAACCAGAATTTTCTAATATAAAGAACCATGCCTCCATATGTAAAATCGAAATAAATAAAAAACATTTCTCTATTATTGGTGGAACAAGCCATAGTGATTACCTAACCACCCTTGAGTCCTTATACATCAAACGGCTTGTTCCGTCTTTGAACTCTAACGTTTCCGCTTCTCCTCTTTATCTAGCATAACTGAAGCCGTAGGGTGGGGTCAGGTCTTGGTCATTCGTTCTTCTCTTTCTCCTTTGAATGGTTTGTTCAGCTCTGGTTTCTTTTTACTGTATACGTTTCAAGTTTTATTAATTTTAATTTTTGTAAATAATTTTTTTTCCTTTTAACTTTATCTTTTAAAATAGTTTTTTGTAAATTTTAACGAAATTTGTTATATTTGCAGATTGAAGATGCACATAGTACATGTGCGAAACGTCTCATATAAATAAATTATGGCCTTTCTTGATGTGTTTTGTGGACCCCGCTGTATGCCTTCATATATCTTCGCCTGGAATCCTATATATATATATATATATATATATATATATATATATATATATATATATATATATATATATATATATATATATATATATATATATATATATATATATATATATATATATATATATATATATATATATATATATATATATATATATATATATATATATATATATATATATATATATATATATATATATATATATATATATATATATATATATATATATATATATATATATATATATATATATATATATATATATATATATATATATATATATATATATATATATATATATATATATATATATATATATATATATATATATATATATATATATATATATATATATATATATATATATATATATATATATATATATATATATATATATATATATATATATATATATATATATATATATATATATATATATATATATATATATATATATATATATATATATATATATATATATATATATATATATATATATATATATATATATATATATATATATATATATATATATATATATATATATATATATATATATATATATATATATATATATATATATATATATATATATATATATATATATATATATATATATATATATATATATATATATATATATATATATATATATATATATATATATATATATATATATATATATATATATATATATATATATATATATATATATATATATATATATATATATATATATATATATATATATATATATATATATATATATATATATATATATATATATATATATATATATATATATATATATATATAAGAAATAATCAACACACAATCATGTGTGGAACAGAAATAAACTTCTGACTCACGTCGGGATCGAACCCAGGTCTTTCAGGTGGAAGGCAAGGGCACTATCCACTAGGCCACACAAGTCTAAAAGAAGTTGGAACCTGAGAGCAGCTGCACCCAAGGAATTACCTGGGCAAGCTAACTGCTTGCATACCAGCGAGTTTTCCCCAACTTCCCGAGCAGGCCTTACAAATCTTTGTGGTTGGTGGGCGTGGTGAGTTAACTTCAAGGGGTGTTTGCGTCATGACCCAGGAGTGTTTAGGCCATATATCACTCAGCCAATCAGAGCTCTCCGTTATCCACCCATCCATCTGCCAGTGCATAAACATTCCTTTATAATAATAATATGTCTGTTAAAAGGAAAAATAATTAATTTTCTTTGTGAAAAATCTGATATGAATTATTTCTGATCCTGAATTTTCATTTTATTTCTTCCTGGCCTAGTTGTGCTTTGACGGAAGTTACCGTCTCTCAGTGAACTATAATTTCTTTACTAGGCGAGGTGGGCAGGGACGTGGGTCATGTCACCCTTGTGACGTCAGAACCTTGCCTCAACCGAAGGTGTCCATTGGTCAGGGGATTACTGGTATTTTAATCCCGACTCCACCACTGCGCCACCCTGCACTGGTATAAATAGACTCAAAATGGTATCAAATTTCACTTTGGTCTTTGCACGAGGTGTCGTGATAAGTGGCTTTCGGTTTCCGAGTCTCGTCGAATCGAAGACTTTAATTTCCACCGCTGATTATTTTAGTGTACAATTTTCTTTTAAGAGACAGTATACAGAAATGGACGGGACCGTGTGGGCTTTCGTATGCGTCGCCCAGGTGAGTAGAATTATAATGGTAACATTTAATCTTCAAAATATTTGTAATTTTGTCAAATCTATCATGTTGCCTGCCTCTCCCGCCGCCCACCCCCCACCTCTCTCTCTCTCTCTCTCTCTCTCTCTCTCTCTCTCTCTCTCGTCTCTCTCTCTCTCTCTCTCTCTCTCTCTCTCTCTCTCTCCAAACTAAATTTGTTGGATATTTCCATGTGGTTTTTCATAACTGAGTTTGAATAAGAAAGGGTTTAGTTTTTATCAGATTTCTAGTTTGAGTGCTATTGCTTTATGGTTTAGTGTTTTCAATTACTTTCCAGGGACTTTTGTTACACCTCAACACCACTGATTTGTATATGTCCATTCTCCTGGTCGGATTTGCACTTTTACAGTTTCCCTTGATTTTCATATATTCGATGTACATCACAATATAGATTGCTAATGAAGGTAAATAAGGATGGGTTTGACACTTTCCCAAAAGGATATATTTACTACTTAATTTTGACATGAAACTCTTGACTTCTTATAGTCAGGCAATGGCTGGTTGCACAATTGTATATAAGCATTTTTAACTTACCACATTTGGATAGTTTTTGTGAAGGTTAAAATAAAATGTTCATAAATGACAGCGCTTTATTCTCATAACCGTAATATTATTTTTGCTTTCAAGTATCAATCCTATTTAGGTTTTCTGTCCATCCAGTTCCATATGTTCTTCAATATTTCCATAATTTTTGTACCAATATGTTCAGTGTAGTCCATACCCAAGTCAAATTCCGTATTATCTTCGAAAACATTACAATTTATTTCATTTTTCCATTTTTAATCATTGACTGTATACACTAAATTATGTCTGTTCTTCGACACTGCCTTGTGGCACTCTTTTCTGGAGAGTTTTTGTCCAAATCAATATTGAATTCCTGAATCAAACGACATTTTGGGTGAATAGCATTAGCATCACACATTTACCATTGGTTACATATTTTAGTTCATTCATCACAGAAGGAAATACTATTTCGCTAAAGAGGTAAAATATTGCACCATTCAGCATGTTCAACAACGCTTCCATAAATTCGGTTTTTTTATGAGATGGTAAAAAATGTTGTACATGATTTGAGGATAACCTTGATCATTGGATTCTTTTCAAATGTCTAACTCTCGAAATGGGTTATCATTACAGCTTGTATTTTCTCCTTACTTTATTTTTCTAAAATTTTCCTCGTGCCTCATATAAAAAAATACTTCTTGGAAACATTAATTATCTTATTATTTACATAACTTTCATATTTTCTGCAAAAAAAGAACGATTTAGAAATTTATTACTTTCACTTTCTTTGACGGTAATTTACACAGCTTCTGCTTATTTTTGTTAAGGTACCGTAATTAAGTAAACTATATCATTCTTTCTGTAAATTTATCTTAAACTTTATTTAGCTCTCTCCCCACTTGCGGTTAGATGAGCTGGTGTTCTGGCTTGTTGAGTGATCACAGATATTTCAGTTGTTCAGTGTGATCAGGACTTAATGTCTAATGTATGGGAAGATCTTGCGATTATATTTAAGGAGCTTATATAGTTAGAATGGTTTTGTACCAAGGTTTGAACTTTCAGTATTCTGCAAACTGTCTTCTCATATAAGAGTTTCACTGCAACATTAAATACATTTAAATAGTCTTTTGGTTCGCTGACTATTTTCTATTGCCTAACCGAATAATTTTTAACATGAATATATCACATTTGTTATCGTATTTCAATATTTTTCTTCTCACTGACTAAACCTTGAAGAGGCGCTTCTTACATCTATGCTGTGTTTGTTTTGCATGGTCAGTTCTACGAACTACTATATACTCGTATAGTATGATGTGTGTTCTGCATGTTAGCCATGACAATGAATACCCTTTTTCTCGACATAATATTCTTTCAGTTGATGGTCTTTCTCACATTTTCGTTATATAGTTTCCCCTTAAGCTTCCTCCGCTTATTTTAAAGTTTTTGCCATTGAAAGTATTTTGTTACAAGGCACCGGTCAAGGACACTGCAAATTTGCTGAATTTTATCCTGCCCTCATGCACAGCACTGCTCGTTTTGTCGGTTTTGAACATTTTATGATGTAATTTCCATCACTTCGTCTTTTACTTTGTCTTGTGTCAGTTTGGTTCTCTTGCCTGATTTGTGGTTACTTATTTTGGTCTTTCGTTCATCATCTTCTAAAACATTTTCCATAAGTTTGTTGCGGGGTCTCTTTTAACTTCTTCCCCAGTTGCGATGTTTATTATGAGATACTTTTTAAGATTATCGTTTTTTGCAACTTGTAACACATTTTTTTTTTTATCAGAAAACTCGTAAAGGGTCTTACTTTTGCTTGCTAATCGAATTTCCGGAATCACTGACATGTTTTTCTTCTTCAAAAGCTTTCGTTTGAAGAGTCAAGCGATTTTAGAATTACTTTACTTTAATTTGATTCTGATGCTTTAAAATAATATTGTAGTGTTAATTTGTCAAATTTTCATTGATTTCTATGACTGTCTTCATATACTTCCCTTCACTTCGTGTCTTTTTTTTGACATAACTTTCGTGAGAGGCTCTGCAACTACATCGAACATGTCAGGCGTCTTCTTAAAATCCTCGTGTCTAAAAATGATGTATTTTTTTCTCTGCCTAAAACACAACAAATTTCAGGGTTTTTTTTTCGTTCTATGTAATAGTACCTAGACTTCACTTTTTTATTTTATTTTACTTTTGATATTCACAAAAGTTTTATTGGTCTTAATTTTCCCTAAAACTGTTAGCATTTTTTTATTTCTACCTAAAACCTTGGCCCATTTCACCTAGCTTCTCATCTGCTGAGGCAACAAAGAAACTCCAGCGATGAAAGATAACCTGAGAGGACAAGGCATCAGGGAGTTAGTGGGCTAATTCGTCGTAACTTGTAAAATACCAAATGGAATCTACGCGCAGAGAAAAAATATTTAAATAGTCTTTCAAGCCTAACACTTATTTCCCCCGGTCCTAGAGAACTGTATTTAAAACAAACAATGACACCCCAATAAACGATTAAGTTTAAGCGTTCAAATATTTATTTTTATGCCTGGTATCTAGTGGAATACACCAACAATTAAAAGAAGGACGCATTACATTTGTAACCTTGAATGAAGATACCCTAGAAATGGCCCAACACAGATCATATTCGCTTCCTCCGGGTAACTGTTTAATTGAATTGAATGACTGTACGTAAATATCGAGGACGGAGTAAAAAAAAACTTCAGATTCCTTTTGAAAATGTTAAAATTAAAACACAGTAAAATTGATTTAAGTCTGTTTTTCAGCCTTACAGATTGCCCAAGGCGTCTTGTGTTGAGAATGCCGAGATGGGATGGGATTCCTTATTGCATACAGCGGCAATTCTTGGACATACAACCTGTGTCAGGATCCTCGTCGATTACCACAATGGAAATACCGAAGGACTGGGGTCAGGTATGGAATGATTTACACGTTTGTTAACTGACTTGAAATGTTTGAGCTATCTAATATTTAATATAATCACCTTGGCTCACAAGTGGCCTACTTTTACATGAATAGTGTAATATATATATATATATATATATATAATATATATATATATATATATATATATATATATATATATATATATATATATATATATATATATATATATATATATATATATATATATATATATATATATATATATATATATATATATATATATATATATATATATATATATATATATATATTTATATATATATATATATATATATATATATATATATATATATATGTGTGTGTGTGTGTCTGTGTGTGCATGCACGTACAGTGTATGAGTGTGTGTGGGTGTGTTATAAAAATTTTTCCAATAACTGACAAGTTCTCTTTTGCAGTGTCAATAAGTGGACGATATATGAATGGAGTTAACCCTTTATGGTGTGCTGCTTCCAAAGGCCACTTAGGCCCTGTCCACACTAGCGGGCATGCCCGTCGGGCACTTCCAGCTGTTTATATTTTCTCTCGCTTCTGAAGCAGTGTTACCAGACATTCGCATCGTTTTGGCTCCATACTCGGTCGGTCAGTATAGTGGAACAGTTATGGGAACAGTGTTTGCCCGTCGGGCAGTGCCCGCTAGTGTGGACAGGGCCTTAGAGATCGTGGCCTTTCTCCTTTCCAAGGGTGCTGATGCAAATGGCATCACGACCTTCAACAGCACGCCCTTGGCAGCAGTGTGTTCACACGGACACCTCATATTGCCAGACTTCTTGTGGAACACGGAGCTTGTGAGTCTTTGGGAAGCATTATATTTTGTCTTTGATGATCGTTCGTACAACAACTGCTCTGTATTTAACTAACTGTTGTTCAATCGTTGCCATTTACAGATAATTGTTTCTGTCTGATGCCACGTAAAATACTGTGCCATCTAGTTTTTTTAGTTGACAATGATTTATTTAAACATATTAATTTATTTGTTAGTTTGTTATTATTTATTTATTCGCTTATTTGTTTGTTTGTTAATCATTAACTTATTTAATTTTGCATTTATTTCTTTGTTTCTTTGTTTATTTACATATTTATGTATGTTGTTATTTATTCATGTGTTATTCCAGACATTGAAGCTGCCAATCACCACGCGGACACCTACCTGTCTGACGCTCACTTCTTGCAACGGTCATCTGGAGACTGGGAAGTACCTTTTATATTTTGGAGCTGACGTGAATAGCAAAAATATATAGGGGAAAGGCGCTTTGCATGGATGTGCAGAATCAGGATATCTGGAAATAATGAAGGCGTTGCTGGACCACAATGCTCGTTTGGATGCTGATTATTCTGGTAAGTTGGATGGAAATACTTATGTTCAACTGAATTATTTTGATGGTCTGCGCTAAATACAAATTCCCAGTGCATAGCAGTATAAATTAACTTTTAGAATATGAGTCCACGTCATTTTGTTTATAAAATGAAATGTACCCTTGCACAAAACCTTAGTACCAAATGCACTGCCATTAAAATGAATTCAAGTCAGTCACTTTCTTCTGGAGTGATTTATCCATTGTCTTCTTTCCAGGAACAACACCCCTAACGGCAGCGAGCTCTGTGGTCATGCAAATTTCGTCGAATATCTCGTTTCCAGAACAGATATATCCAGGATGGAGAAAATCGAAGCACTGAAGCTTCTTGGATCCTCAGTTTTAGACAAAATGAGAGATGCAGTCGGTTCTGTCGAGCACTGGAAATCAGCCCTGAGTCTGAGGTGGGTTTTAATGAAAAGTCCAAATGATTTATTTTTTGAGCTAATTAACAATTTTTAATTTTGTGTATTGGAAAACAGATTAGATTCACTCGAATATTGTTTATATATTTAAATGATGATGTGTAACTGGCCTGATATTTGTTTTCTTATTCTTAAATCACATATCCCTGAAAAGAGGAATAATTTGGTTATCCCAATCTCTTTTGCAATGCATTTTCAGGTGAGTCAATGGAGCGCTGATGTACCCAAAACCTGACCATCATCTGTCAGTCCTTTGTGTGACGAATTCAGTGAATTCACGACCTTGCAACAGCTGGAGGCTATAGAAAACAACAACAATGCAGTACACATACAGTCCCTGCTTGTGAAAGAAACGGTCTTAGGACCTGATGATCCTGAAACAATGAGAAGTATCCGGTCGACAGGACTTGATTATGCAAGAAGTGGCGCTTTTAAATGGTGCATCAACTTATGGGTCCACGCCATCAGTATGCAACAGCTTCAACTCAAGCTTCAACGGAACAGACTGTTTCACCTGCTGTCATTTGTTAGTTTATTTGCAATCTTGACGAACAGTGATCACAAACGCAAAGGGAATTGGGTACCTGTGATCTACTTTGAAGATTTAATGTGCGTTTTCGAAATATGCACTGAGGAGATGGGAGTGATTATTTATACACTGAATGAAGCAGACATTTGTGAAAGAAAGTGGCACGATTCCCACCTCGACCAGATTGCTGCTATAGTAATGAATTTGTTAGCATCATTAACGCGGTTACAGACCGATTGCTCGTCCAGTCAGTGGTACACAGTGAAAATGGCAGTGAGTAGGTTGGTGGATATGGATCCAAGGGCCTCCACAGGTTCGACTCTGCTCCATCTGGCATGTTCCATGACAATCTCTGCCTCACTCAGGGCAGAAATCATATATCTTCTCCTGGAAACTGGGTCAGATCCTTGTGCCAGAAACCATGCGGGTAACACATCCTTGCATACGCTTGCCTTAAATGAGGAGTTTTCAGGGCACACAGTAGATGCTCTTCTGTCTGCTGGAGCTAAATTGGACGATGTAAATAACCAAGGTGAAACTTTTGGATCATTAGTGGCTTCCCGGGGACAGCCACTTGGTCAAACAGTAGATACTGTAAGTCATACCTCTGTGCAATGCCTGGCTGCTGAATGAATTTTGAAACAATTTTTACAGGGGTATCTTACATCCCAGACTTTGTTAATTGTTGACATTTACTGGTTTAGTGGACAATTTGTTCAGTAGATACGTCAGATTCATGACTGATATAAATTGTACGTCTTATAATGATGTAATTAATTTCCGTATGAATGTATGTATTTCATGTTATATTTTTATTGTACATACTGTATATCCGCTGTATATATTGCTTTTATATTTATTTCTCTGTATACTCGTTCACTAATTGAATAGGTCATGTTGATCTTATTGGTTTTGTTAATCTACGTTGATGGAAAAACAAAATATCTGTTTTACAAGTGCTTTGTAGTAATGCCTTTATTTTCTGAATTACTTATGGAAATATATGCCTTTGAAAAATGTTATGATTGTCCTTTTACCTCCAAGTAACCGTCTTCTCAAAATTCACAAGAGTTTAATACCTTGTTTTCTATATTATACGCTTCATTATTTCTTTCTATTTTTCCACTTTCTTCTCTGTTTATCTATGCTTCTCTCTCGTTCTGTTTCTCTCAGCTCAGCTACTCTGCAGGCAAACTGTGCCAAAGCCCTTCCCTTGTCTAGTTAAATAAGCAAGGTAGTTGTCATAATAGGATCCATTACTCAGTAAAACAAAGTACATTTTATGAAGCTTTGTTTTAGCTTATTTCTGTATGATTGACCCAATGCAACTATCGACTTTGTTATATTTTGTTGTGAAAGCCGCCTACCGATAAACACGAATGAAGGAAATTCACAGGTACGTCATCATTTTTAGGATTTTAGGACAAATATTTTGCAAGTTAGTTTTAAAGATTATAATATCCTGAAATATTTTCAGCCTTTATTTTGGTGATAATAATCATACAGAAATTTTATTCATACGTTCTTATGCTTTATGAATTGACTATGCAATTCGATATTCCTGATTTTATTGGTGAAAAGGACTGAGTTAACTAATGTAAAATGGAGAGAACATCTTCAATTAAAAGCTTAATAAAAACGGGAACGTATATTTTTCTTGACACTAATTTCCGTTTTGTTTCATATCTACGTAATTTTTATCAGAATAATGAATGTATTATGAGACGGTGATAGTTAAAGGTGTCCTTTTTGTTAAATTTGATATAACTGTCTTTTTCCAAGGAAAGACGAATGATTTTAACTATTTTTCGATTTTGTATAAGTGCCTTCCTTCCAATTCCAGGTTGGATTTCTTTCCTGTTTTAAATAGCCTATTTGTCAAATTTGTCAAATGCAAGGAAAAATATATTGGTTGGGCAAACATACTATACACGTCATACTGTTGACTTCTGAGGGGAATAGTACAAAAGGTAGTGTTTACGGCATGACAGAAAGGAAATGATAATTGAAATAATTCTATAGCGACTTTTCCCTTGAAATTAAGTTCCCAATTTAACTTCCGTTGTGAAGTACGCAACTCCACCATACAACAGATTTGCTGGCATCCTAACCCTTTGTTTTGAAATGTGGTATCTCTGCGTTACTTTTAGTAAACATGACGATTATTCAGGCCATATATGCTTAGCTTAATACATGTAAGATATCAATTATTTTTCATAACAACTCCTAATGTTGTTTGAAACTTATTTGGGAAAAGATAAAAATAAAAGACTAACTCTGTTTAGGTATGACGTACTGTATATACCTTGCTTTGCAAATAAGAAATTCTAGATAAAATCTATTTGCTGAGAAAAAATATTATTTAAAAAATCTATGATATTTTTAAATAGAAGGATTTCTGAAGATCGTTTCACAAGTGAATTTCATTCTTCTCGCCTATTTCTACCTCCAATCCCATCTCTCTCTCTCTCTCTCTCTCTCTCTCTCTCACTCTCTCTCTCTCTCTCTCTCTCTCTCTCTCTCTCTCTCTCTCTCTCTCTCTCTCTCTCTCATGAAAACTTTATAGTCAATTTCCTATCAATCAAATTAATTTCAAATTAACGGCTGCTAACCCGAGGTGCGGTTGTGGAGCGAGACGGCACAGGGCTCCCGCAAAAGAATACAAAGAAAATGAATAATTCATGCTTGTCATGACACATGCTTTATGACACATAGGGCATAGAGGGGAATTTATAATGGTGATAATAATCAATATATGGCTGTTCTATATTGTTCTTTGATGGATATGGTGATGTTAAGCAAAATGAAATAGTTATCAAATCAAACAAGTAGGAAATCATATATAGTTGTTTTAGTAACGACGGGTGTGACCGTTCAACACCGTTACTAAGCTGCGTGCTCTCGGTGCCGATATGGCATTAGGTAGCCAGATTTATATAACTGATTTAAATTGCTTAGTCATATTCAGACTGAAGAGTGTTGATGATTTCGCGAACACTGAGATATGATGCAGAATTTTCATTTCCTGTAACATGATCCAAAATCAAATCAATTCATTCATTTTACCTGACTGTGAGCCTGACCCAGGTGTGGCCCAGTCGTCGACATCAGCTGGGCGAGTCATCTGTAGTACTCATTTCTGGCTGCTGCCTCAGCCAGTCCTGGGAATAAAACAAAGGATGTGTACATACTGTAAAAATACACACACGCATACACACGCACGCACACACACACACACACATTATCATTGGTATGCCTTATACTACGGGGGTGTCATTTGAAACGGATACATAGTGAGTAAATATTCATTTGTATAAACAAAGAGCTATACATTTGAGGCCTGGCATGGCTCCCCGTACCCCCAGAGAAGAGAAGGAAAAATGAATACATGTGACTTATGGCGAGTTGCACTTCGCCAATTCTAGACATGCTTGAATCTGTAATGTATCAGGCATTATGGGGAAAACTATAATAGTGATAACAAATACGTAATTGTTATATATTGTACATAGATGGGTATGGTGATGAGGCATTGAAATATGAAAAGTCCTAAAATGGAACGACAGTGAAATCATTGTTTGTCTGAACACGTGACCAGGGCAACCCCATACTGTACTCCATAATTTCTAAGATCACTAGGGTGGGGCGAATAAGGAATTCCTGTGGACTTACATGAGCCTACTCATATGAAAGTTTCCTAAAGTAGAGCCATATGTTTAAAAACACTTTTGACTTTATATATTTTCACTGGTAACCTATATATATATATATATATATATATATATATATATATATATATATATATATATATATATATATATATATATATATATATATATATATATATGAGATGTTACATAATTTTTGACCTGCGCTGCCAAATCTGGGTTCATGCCACACGTGGTTCGGCATAGTGCATTCAAAAGGTGATTGGTCACTTTAAAGTTAGTCTTAAACCAGCCATCTCCATAAAGAAGTATAGCACTCAGCCTTCGACTGTGACAGCACAATGGGGAAAACCAAAACCAGGAACGAGGGATTAGCGTCAACGGACAGGCTTAATTAAATGGCTAAATAGGTGTGGCTGCCTGCACACTAGACTGTGGTTACGGAAGGCTGAGGCCCACATATTTGCAAGGGAAAATGGGAGAATATGGTATATTTGACTTTTTCTTTTTTTGAGCGGCGGTGACATTTCCTTTTGTGTGGACGATTAAGTGAAGTGACCGTGGGTCACACAAGAAGCGGATTGTCTAAAACCTCCTTCCAATCATGAGTACATAAAAAAATACAAAGACCAAAGCGTTTGACATGGACCATGCTGTACATTTTATTTTCACATGGGCCCATACACAAATTTTATTAATTATATATGTATATATATATATATATATATATATATATATATATATATATATATATATGTGTGTGTGTGTGTGTGTGTGTGTGTGTGGGTGCGTGTGTGTGTTCGCGCGCGCATGCATACGTATGATTGAATACTTTACTTGAGAATGAAACCACTTGTAAGTAAAAACCAAACAAATTTACTAAATAGTATTGATTTAATCTCTGTGATAACTTGTAACTCAAATCAGCACTATTTCTCAATGTACTGAAAAACTAGTTGAGAATTACAAGAAAGTATTACTCCTCTCTGAACCTTATAAAGATATCTGGTATTGAGAAATTTCTCTTTAGATAAATGGGGTATTTATCTCTTACTTGATTCAAATTTTAAACTTCCTGAACAATGGTAGGTCACCATTCTTAAGGTTTAAGTTCATAATATCAGACCTATCACTGATAGGTGATATGAAACGTGATGTGGTTTCCAGATCCCTGAGTCCAACAAACCCATCTACCCAAGACGTCTTAAGAGCAGAGCATTGGCCCAAGATTTTGATAGTATCTGAAAAGCATAAATGACACGTGGCCTAATATATATATATATATATATATATATATATATATATATATATATATATATATATATATATATATATATATATATATATATATATATATACACACATTTGTATGCGTGTATGAATGTACGCATGTATAACTAGTATAAACTATAGTACGGAAATGTCATTCGACACGGAGATATATACAGTGAAAAAAATAAGTATATTTTAGTGGTATACGAAAGAATAAAAATGGGGCATATTATATTATATATTACATTATATTTAAGGAAACACTGGTAAACAATATATATAAAAAAAGCATTGAAACTAATGTGGAAATGTTAAAAACCTTGAAAGAAATATAAAATGTACTGAATTACATTCAACTGTACAAAATAACAGAACAAGGGAGTACCGGTCAATGCAGGGATAACCCGACCTCCACCAGCAACCCCACCCCCCATCCCCCCAACCCCAACATGCGACCAAAACAAGGCAAAGGAAATGGAATACACGAGTTTTATGACAAGAGCTTCTACGCCACTTAAGCAGCTGAACAACTAAGTAAATTTTTTAATCTGTAATGTACCAAGACTTGTAATTAGATAGCTAAGGATATAACGGACAGAAATGAGGCTAGTTTTAAAATTAGTCAAAAAGGACCAAATTCGAGCTGCAGGGCGGAGCCTTGGAGGAATAATGGGAGGAGACGCCTTGCTGCGGGATAAATGAGGCCACTCAGGTCGCTGGCCGCCATATTGGGACTGGCAACTTAATCCCTGGGTGGACCGATGCAATGAAGGGGTCGACCGATGACGGTGCGCGACCTCGCGATGACTAAGATGTCACTCAATTGTTTTTAGTTAACTTGAAGCACTAGTCGTGACAACATCTTCCAGTGAGTTAACCTTATTCATACATAATGCCAGTATCTTGTGCTGCTTATGGCTGTACTGCAAGGATGAACAAGATCAGGGATCTTAAAATCACGTTTCATCGGTAAGTCATTTTATGATACAATAGGGATACAAAATTTATATGATTAATTTCTAACAACCCACGTGTAGCCAAAAGTCATTACCAGCCACTCTTGTGTGTAAGCCCTCGGCTGCACTCGAGTTTCCATAAAGTTCAAAATCCCATATTCTCATTTCAATGATTTTACAGCACTAGAATAGCAAAATATCTATACAAATAAATGTCGAAGGATTTGCACCATTACAATAGCTGCTTTTTAAAGGAAGCTTTGCAATTTTCTGTGTATGTGTGTGTGTGTGTGTGTAATTTCTTTCTCAACTGAAGGACCAAATCTTAAAGAACTTGCTCTTATTTCGCAGGTTTCCGAAAGATGAGGCACTCAAAGACAAATGGGTTAGGAAGATGCGGCGAGAAAACTTTACTCCTACCAATTATTCTCGTTTATGTTCGAAACATTTCAGAGAAGAAGACATAGACCGGACATCTTTGTCATGTGTACGACTTCATAGTGGCGCCGTTCCTAGTATCTTTGAAGGATTTCCAGAATATTTTAAGGAAAACGTTGCTCCAAAAAGAAAGCTGCCAACGAATCGTTCTGCCACCGACACATCGAATCATGCACCGGGGAATGAAAAGGAGTCTTTATTAACAGTTAAAGAGCCCTCTCAAACAGTTTGCTATAATGTTGCTAATGAAGTGAAAAATCTTAAACGAAAACTTGTGCAATCTAAAAAGAAGATCAAAGTCCTACAGCAATCAAAGAGGCGTCTCGTGAAAAGAAACAGTGATCTTGAAAATGTAATATTACAACTAAAAAGAAAGCGTTTCATATGTGATGAGAGTTTAGGTTTATTAGAGAATTGCACCAGTGGTGTACAAGATCTCCTCAAAAGACAGACTGCAAAGCACAGTAACCAACCACGTCCAACTTCTTATTCACCTGAACTACGAAGTTTTGCTCTTACTCTTAACTTTTATTCCCCGCATGCTTACCGTTACGTGAGAAAAGTTTTCGATACATGTTTGCCTCATCCAAGAACTATTCAGAAATGGTATCAAGGTATAGGTGGCAGGCCAGGTTTCACGGAATCTGCTTTTTCAGCAATGAAATTACGTTCGGAAGAATGTGCTAAAACAGGTAAACCATTGTTGTGTTCATTAATGATGGATGAAATAGTGATAAGAAAGCAAGTGGAATGGGATGGGAAAAGGTGTCATGGTTACATCGATATGGGAACAGAACTGGATAATGACAATCTCCCTGTAGCAAAGGAGGCACTGATATTTATGACTGTGGCAGTGAATGGCAGTTGGAAAATGCCTGTTGGATATTTCTTAATTGCAGGGCTAGGTGCTACAGAGAGAAGTAATTTAGTAAAGCAGTGCTTGACTAAACTTCATTCAGTAGGCATTACAGTTATATCTCTTACTTGTGATGGGATATCTTCAAATCTGTCTATGATAAAGAATCTTGGCTGCACCTTTGAAAAAGACACCATAGAATCGGCTTTTAATCATCCTGTAACACAGAAACCAGTATGTGTACTTCTAGATCCATGTCACATGATAAAACTTGTTAGAAATTGTTTTGGAGATAAAAAAATTTTGATTGATAAGAATGGAAATTATGTGAAATGGGAGTACATAGAACATTTGTACAGACTCCAAGAAAAGGAGGAACTTCACTTAGGTAATAAGCTCAGGACTGCTCAGGTTGCGTGGATGAAAAAAAAGATGAACGTTAAGTTAGCGACACAGCTCCTTAGTGAGTCTGTTGCAACTTCTTTAAAATTCTGCCTTGATGAAAAAATAAGTGAATTTGAGGGAAGTGAAGCTACTATTGAATTCATTATGGTATTCAACACCTTATTTGACATATTAAATTCTCGAAATCTAAATGCCAAAGGATTTAAAAGCCCAATTCAGAAGAATAATGCAAGTGACATTAAAGATTGTCTAATAAAAGCAGAAACTTATATCAGATCTTTGAGACTTCAGGATGGTAAAGACATCTTAAAATCAAATAGAAAAACTGGTTTCATTGGCTTTCTCTATTGCATACGAAGTCTTCAGATTCTGTACGAAACCTGTATTGCATCAGATGATGGGCCTTTACAATTTTTGATGACCTACAAATTCAGTCAGGATCATATTGAACTATTCTTTGGTCAAGTAAGAAGTATGGGAGGCCATAATGATAATCCCACAGCGAGACAATTCTCTGCTACTTACAAGAGGCTACTTGTACATAATGACTTAATGGATACCATTCGTGGCAACTGCTTGCCATTAGAGTCCGTGTCCATATTAACTGCTTCAAGCAGTATAAGGAATATAAATACTTCTGCTTCAAGACTTCGAATTTTAGATGTTCAAGAAGCATATTCAGATGACAAGGAAGATGATTATGAATATATTCCAAACCATTACCACTTGTCAAAATGTTCAAATAAAATAGTAGCTTATATTGCAGGCTTTGTTGTTTTTAAGTTAAAAAAGTCTCTACAGTGTGAAGTCTGCAGTGATGCATTAACGTTAACAGACGCTAATTTTCGTCACACCATCATCAAATTAAAAACCAAAGGAAAATTGGTGTATCCATCAAATGATGTTATCGATATATGCAATACACGTGAAAAAAATATGAGGGAAATGTTGTCCTGCAACAAATCACTGGTGAGAGTTAACTTCCATAAATTAGTTAGTTCAGTATTGGCAGCTTTCAGAGGCAAAACAATATTTTCAGAGTTCGATTATCACATGTATGATACTCAACCATTGGACAATCACTTGCACTTATTGATTAAAGCAATAACTGAAAAATATTTGCAAGTGAGATATAATTATGCTGGTAAGCAGATTACTGCTAAACTTCAATCGCAGGTCGCAGGAAAGGGTCGCCAGATATATACTAAGCTAATTCATTTTAGCGGTCAATAATTCCTAATAGTAGGCGATAAAAAACAGTAAGGACTAAGGAATTAGAAGACATAAAGAGAATAGCTTTAAATTTGTGCCAGTAATAGGTTATATGTATATAAGATTATGAAAAATTTGTATTGTATTTCTGAGTAATAAATTAAGGTATTATGTATGATAAAATAATTAACTATGATTTTTAAAACAATGATAAAATATCTAACACTTTTCGCCTCCATTTATGCCATGAAAAGGACGCATTATGAAAATAAAAGATGGGAAAAGTAACTGAAGCGTTTCTATTAATCCTTATGGTTTGGTCCCTCTTTTGCCAGTCCTGGGCGTGGCTGCCACGCGGTAAACTGGCTTCACTTCACTGAACGGTCTGACCCATGCGTGGCGTCTCCTCCCATTATTCCTCCAAGGTGGGTCTAGGTCATCTTCTTCGTCTCTCTTCGACCATCCAGCTGTCGTTACCTATTTCATTATAAACCCGTATTATATTTCTAAACGAAAGAAAAACCAATTGTTAAACCTCAGGGGTTTAAATCGAACAGGATTCGTCAAACCTCTCGCCTGACAAAGTCAGGTTTTGAAGGTAAAAAGAGACATTTCTTTTTATAATATTGAGGCATCGGTCTAATGTCGTACGTCATCATTTCCTGCCTTCGTTCCTGTAGCCTCCTCCTCTGCCTGTTCCCGATGCTTGACTGACTAAAGGCTTTGACTGAAGGTGGTCCTTTCTTTCATCATTTAATGAAGTTATTCCCATAAACGCTTTAGTACTGGAGACTCTGCCTTGATAAGTACTTGAAATCAAGTTGGAAGTCAGGATCAACGTATTGTATATGAATGCAGCATTCGTCCTTTTTCTTCTTGAGCCACCCTGTCATTCTAGCTCGCCCCGGCCCCCAATCACCCTGTGGTGGAGGACGTCTAGCCTCAGACAGGCCTCAGTGAGCCAAGGACTGATCTGAATTAAAAACAAAAAGAAGCCTCGCAAGAAGCCGCCACCATCTGCAGGGGCAGGTGCGTGGCTAGAAAGGTTCAGGGCGCCCGAAAGGCTTTCGTTTTCTGTCGCGTCTCTTTCAGCTCCGATTCCCTCGAGGACAGGCAACGGGAATTCCTCTGTGTCTCTGAGGACTGATTCTGTGAACTGAACCAATGGCGACTCTTGGAGGAAATCGGGACGAGTGTCAAAAGGCGCCGAAAATCGTCGTCAGGATCCAAAGACTTTGAAAGTCCGATGATGTCACGGCGGCTTCTGGACGGTCCTGCCAACAGGCGCAGTTCAGGCACACTTGGAGAGATGAATGAGGGAAATCAACATACGCTTCCAGTCTTTCCTCTTTCCTCCCATCACTGAATGTGCTCTCTCTCTCTCTCTCTCTCTCTCTCTCTCTCTCTCTCTCTCTCTCTCTCTCTCTCTCTCTTAAAAATCGCTCCAAGTTTCTGTTTTTACTTTAATGAAAACAACAAGCCGAACGTGAATGCTTTAGAGAGAGAGAGAGAGAGAGAGAGAGAGAGAGAGAGAGAGGAGAGAGAGAGAATTAGCTATGAAAAGCGCCCACTTCCACGACAAACTTAAATGTTCTAACTGTCACATTATAGGCCTAAATGTCTTCAGTTTGTGGCTACAAAACCTACTGTATCCGTTTACAGTTGTAATAAAAATATTCAACGAATTTAGATGAATTATTTATTTTTTCTATTCCATTCCTCATGTATATCCATCGAAGCTTTCGTTCAAATTGCAAGTGAAAACGGATGAACTTCAGACCTTTACAGTGGGAACCAGAACGACTAAAAATATATGAGGCCTTATTCATTCAACGGCAGTTTAAAACTGAGACAGGAATGACATACGTCTAGTGTTCCTTTCACAGCAACGACATTTGCAGGTTTATTTTATAATTGATAATACGAGAGAGAGAGAGGATGAATACTTCCCTCAGCGACCATTGCAAATGCTGACTTTATGTAGATTTATAACGAAGATGAAAATTAACATCGCCACCAATACAAACTAAGCTAAAATTAGTCTGTGCTTACTGGAATAGGTCTAGGCAGGCTCACTCTCTCTCTCTCGCTCTCTCTCTCTCTCTCTCTCTCTCTCTCTCTCGCCTCCTCGAGCTGTGGTGGTGCAAAGTTGAACCGCTTTCTGAATCACGAACAGGGATTGATTGTTTGGACACTACGACTTAGGACTGTAAGTATCATGCACCGAAATAATGTCTGTATACTGATTTGAGCAAAAATTCATACGATAAATAAGGTGATGGGATCACCTAAAGTATTTCGCTTTTGCTGCACAAAAGATTGTTGGTAATGAGACCTTCCCTCACTCACTCTCTCTCTCTCTCTCTCTCTCTCTCTCTCTCTCTCTGTCATACGAAAGTTCGCAGGTGAACCAACGTGATGGCATAAAGCCAATCTTGACATAATAAAAACACAAAAGCAAATAAATCATGAACAGTTTCTACAATCTCGTGTGGACAGAGACACCATTAGCCATCTGACAAAGACAATCAATCATCAATCAATCAGCTTGTTAAATGGTCTGTCCTGCCCACTATAACATAGGCCTAGGTCTTCTTCGTCTTGGCCTCTCTTAAACCAGCCTCAGTCATCACCTGTTGTTGGTTTATTTGAGCATGAAGCCGCGTCTTTGCCTTCGTCTTCCTACACAGTCAACAGACCATATATATCACAAGGTGGTCTTTACTTTAATACTTTATTAAAGTCATTCGTAAGAACACTTAATTATGAATCATTTCATTCCTCGTTCCTCTATCAAAGACAAGTGCAGTGATAATTATATGTGTCAAGTTGAAGTCAGGACCAAAATCTTGCTTACGAACGCAGTCTTCGTATTTTTTTTTTTTTTTTTTTAGCCATCCTGAGGTCATTCTAGCCTCGCCCCGGCACCCAGTCACCGTGTGCTGGAGGACGTCTAGCCTCGGACAGGCCTCAGTGAGCCAAGAACTGATTTGAATTAAAAACAGAAAGAAGCCTCGCAAGAAGAAGCCGCCATCTGCAGGGGCAGGTGCGAGGCTAAAAAGCAAATCTCGCTAAGTCTAGTGAGGTCGGAATGCTTCCGTCTTCTGTTCAGTCTCTTTCGAGGACAAATCCCGCGAGGCCAGACAACGGAATTCCTTCTTCAGGGATTCGGAGACTGATTCTATGGAAGGAACCAAAGTAGATTATGAAAGGAAATCGGGACAGTCGTCACAAGGCGCCGAAAATCGTCTTTCGGATCAAAAGTCTCTGAAAGTCTGATGATGAAGAATAAAATGATTATTGGCTGTCGTGTCATGACGGTTTCTGGACGGTGCTGTTTCATTTTCACTCTTTCTCCCCTCTTTCTCCACAACACTGAATGTGCTCTCTCTCTCTCTCTCTCTCTCTCTCTCTCTCTCTCTTTCTCTCTCTCTCTCTCTCAAAAACTGCCTCGACTTCCCTATTTTTCCCATTTCAGTGAAAAAGTCAAACCAAACTTCAATAAATTAATGAACAACAGAGAGAGAGAGAGAGAGAGAGAGAGAGAGAGAGAGAGAGAGAGAATTTGCAATAATAAGCATCTATCTCCGATACAAAGTTAACAATTGCTGTAACTGTTACATTGTAGGCCTATTGTTTTCATAATAGATGTATCTGTACATTTCTAATTCATTATAACATAAAATTCAGTGAATTTTGCTATATATGATTTCTGAACTTTTTCAAAAATCCTCATTCCCAATATATAGCCGATGAAGCTTCCGTTCCGTTTCATAATTTGTAACCGATGAACTGTAGACCTAATGGCTGTGGGATATGACCGAAAGCTTTATTTTCTTAGAAACAAAAGCACCTAAAGCCATCAAGTATCACCTAACAAATGCATGAATGACACCTTAAAAGAGTAGGCCTATGAACAGAGAGAGGAAGGGGTGCAACCGGAACTTCTTCTTCAGAAGTTCAAGCGAAAATGCAATGCATTACTACCCTAATACTATTCTTCTTCCATTCTGATACATTTCTGTATATTTACCTATTTACTCATTTATTTTTTGTTGAATAAATAGTTTCTCTTCTTTCTGTACTTCCCTTTCGTTCCCTTCCCCTGCCTCCTTCCTTCTAAGGAACACCTCAGTATTCTTTGGAAGCTTCTTCTGGAATCTCGAGTCAGTGGCCCCTGTGGTGGGCCTCTTCTTGTTCCATATATATGAACAGGTTTCAGCTACTGAATAATAATAATAATAGTAATAATAATAATAATAATAATAATAATAATAATAATAATAATATCATTTGTCGCCTTTGTCTCAGAAAGAGCAAACCTGCATCACGTGACTTTCCAATAAGATCCTCCTCCCGAGACGAGCGGGAGAGAGAGAGAGAGAGAGAGAGAGAGAGAGAGAGGCGTCTATGCACAAATGGCCGAGGTGACTTCGCCCATATTCCACGCACCAAAAAGGCTGCTTTTTGCACCACTCGTTGTGCCGCTGCAGGCTTTTTTTTTTTTTTTTTTTTAAGAGGTAGCTCTCGTGATCTGTTAGCAGTTAGTTCCTCTTTGACGGATAATTTTAGACAAAATTCTCTCTCTCTCTCTCTCTCTCTCTCTCTCTCTCTCCACGTGCAAGAGACGGATACGCGCAACGGTAACATGGCAGAAAGGGGAGAGATTGAATTTGAAGCCTTCATCATTCAGTGACTGACCAAGTTGAAATTAAATTCCGTATTTCAGGTGGCAAATACAAAGCGACATAATCACAGCCTCTCACCCACCCACGCCCATCTCTGGAATGATATTCTCGCTTATTATCATAAATGTCTCTTTTGAATCTCTCCTCAGCATGAGGATAGAATTTGGGTGAAGAGTTGAGGAAGGATAGAGATTTAGCTTCAGATTCACCACAGGACTGATGAAAGCTTCTCCTCTCGTGGCTGTTGCCCTCTTCTGCAAGGCTGACAGAGAGAGAGAGAGAGAGAGAGAGAGAAGAGTTTCTGTCTATTTTTCTTCATAGGCCTATTCCTGAATCCCCTCCTCGCCTGAGGTGGAGATGACGTCACTGATATCAACTCCATGTTTGTGCATGTATGTTGTAAGTGGTCACATGTTTGTGCAGCAATAATGATAATAATAATAAATTAAATAAGGATTCCAAGTAAACTGTAATAATAATTATTAATTTAAGCCATTCATCAGTGAATAATTCCTGTTCCTGGTATTAAAATAATTCTCTCTCTCTCTCTCTCTCTCTCTCTCTCTCTCTCCCCAACCCCGGCCAACTCTGCTTAATCCCCCACAGGCCGAGTTCCCCGTTTTCGCATAAAGTAAACTCCCACAAAACGGCTGCATTAGGCGTCGACTTTTTTTTATTAGTAATTTCTTTTCAAAAGTACAATTCGTCTTTTTACATAATAATAATAATAATAATAATAATAATAATAATAATAATAATAATACAAGAATCTGACAGCTTTGAGGCCCAGAGGCTACAAGGCAGACTAATATTAGGCCTAATGCTCCAATGATCATTAGAAATAAAGAAAAATATTTCTTCAACTTATTTAAGTGACATAAGAGGAGTCTTCTCATGAAAATGGCTTCTCCTCTAGATTTCACATTGCACACATTGCAGGAGCAGGAGGAGGAGGAGTTAAGATTCCACCTCAACCCTCTCCTCCTCCCCCAGCTCCTCCTACAGTGTGAATTACCTCCCCCTTCCCCTGGGGAGTACCCCTTCCCCGCACAGAACAACTTGCCAGGGCGCTACGCGGGAACTTTGTCCTTTTATTATTATTATGTAATTAATTAAATGTTATTATTATTATTGTTATTAGTATTATCATTATTAATGTTGTTATTAAGGGTAAATAAATGTCAGACTTAAACTGTAGGGCTCGGGGTCCGTGGAGGAGGGGATAGGCACCACCCTGCTGGACCCCACCGACCTTCAGTCTCCAATTTCGAACCCCGATTTCGGACCTCGAATCTCGAACCTGCAAGCTTGATCTTCGCATTTCGAACTCCAAAGCTCAAACCTCAAACTTCAAACCCCGAGTTTCAGACTTCGAAACTCGAACCTTGAATTTTGAACCTCAAAGCTCGAACCCCGTTTTTCAGAGCTCGAATTTCGAACCCCGAACCTGGAATTCCGAACCTCCATGATCGAACCTCGAATTTCGAACCCAGAATTCCGAATCTCGAATTTCGAAGCTCGAACCCAGAATATCGAACCCCGATTTTCGGACCTCGAACTTTGAACCCTGATTTTCTGACCCTGAATTTCAACCTCGAGCTTTGAACCCCGAATATCGAACCCAGATTTTCGGACCTCGAATTTCGAACCTCGAACCCCGAATTTAGATTCTCTAATTTCGAACCTCTGACCTCGAATTTCAAACCTCGAACCACGAATTTCGAAACTCGGACCTCGAATTTCGAACCCCGATTTTCGGACCCCGATTTTTGAACGTCCAAGATCGAACCTCGAATTTCGAACCCATATTTCGAAGCTCGAACCCCAAATATCGAACCACGATTTTCGGACCTCGAATTTTGAACCCTGATTTTCTGACCTCGAATTTCGAACCTTGAAATTCAAACCCCAAATATTGAATCCAGATTTTCGGACCTCGAATTCCGAACCTCGAACCCCGAATCCAGATTCTCTAATTTCGAACCTCAGACCTCAAATTTCGAACCTCGAACCCCGAACCTCGAACCCCGAATCTCCAACCTCGAACCTCCAAGCTCGAATCCAAGAATTTCGAACAACAGTGATGACGTCACCTACTGCAACAACAGAGGTGATGTCACCCACTGCAACAACAGAGGTGACGTCACCCACTGCAACAACAGGTGTGACGTCACCCACTGCAACAACAGAGGTGACGTCACCCACTGCAACAACAGAGGTGACGTCACCCACTGCAACAACACGGGTGACGTCACCCACTGCAACAACAGGTGTGACATCACCCACTGCAACAGCAGAGGCGACGTATTGCATCAACTGACGCAGCCCTTCCGGAAGCTCTTTGGTTGGTGGGGGGGATTATTTTACAACGTAATGAGTGTATAATAAAATGTATAAAATGTATGATGTCTGCATCACGATCTTTTCTGCATCTTGCAAGTCACCTGCAATTCATGTCATTCATTTTCCTTTGTCCTGTCCGTAAGTGGAAGGTGATTGAAGCAGGCATTTAGGAAGCTCTTTCGTGAAGTGGGGGAGGGGGAGAGGGAAGTTGTTTTACAACGTAAATAATGAATAAAATGAATAAAATGTGTAAAATGTATAGCGCATAAAATCCATGACGAACCCAAGCGGCAATGAGAACGGGACGTAAAGACAAACAAAAAAAAAAGGAACCGAAGGTTCTACCGTGTGCCATTTGACCTCGAACCCTTCACCACTAAATAGTGAAGGTCAGAAAAGCGATAAGGGAAAGCTCAGCCTCAGTGGAAAGCTCGGGCGCTCTTACGAAAGGGTGCGCCATATTATCTCGTGTTAAATTTTTTGTGTTAAAAATGCTGGATTTCGTCAATATACAGTTTAAGAAAAAAGTCTAAGCACAGTCCTATAATACGATGCTAAGTCGATGGGGTCGCCTTTATTTCTCTCTCTCTCTCTCTCTCTCTCTCTCTCTCTCATAGAGAACGCAGGGAAGTGTCTGATAAAACGAGTTGTGATGCATTCACAGCTTATGCAGATTCCTAAGGAGGAATGTCTTCGGGGGAAATCTTAGTCTCATGTGTCCTCCGCCGTCTCTCGTGTGAGTAAACAGAGGTTGCAGCCAGAGGAGGAGGAGGAGGAGGAGGAGGTGGTAGCCCGAAACAAGCTCCCAGGAATGTTTTCACATTGGCAAACCGACTCTTGAGTTTTCGATGTCCCCGGGGGGGAGGGGGCGGAGGGTGCACGGGCGAAGAATATGTGGCTGAGCACAGGCAGCCCAAAGGAAATGGGAGGAGAGAGTGACAGAATAACGGAGAGAGGGAAGGGAGCCATTGCAATGCTGAATAATCCAGAAATGAAGCCATGTCATTTGAAGTGTTGGTTTTAAAATACTCAGGTTTTTTCCCCAAAAATGCGCAATCTATATTCATTAATATTCCTCACTGTTACCACGTAAGGAGAGTGAATATTCGGATTGTATTCATGGAGTGAATATTCCGTGAATATTCGACTGAATCTTCATAATTTCTGGTCCGTTGAACTTGCATGGAACAGTAATTCCCTTTCAGACTCTTGATATATATTATAATAAAAGCGTTTCAGTTCAAGTTACTGGATAAAATTCAGCGTTGTTCTGTTCCGTTATTTAGATTCATCAAATATCAGACTCGGATTTTTACTGATGACTTTTGTGTGTCTGTTAAGTACCATTGTTCTTCTTCGTTAATGGAAGACTCCATTTGCTGATCACTTACAAAAAGGGGCCTGTGGTTTACAGTAAGTAGCAGCCGTTATTTCTTGAGGGTCAACAAAAAACCTCTTTTTTTCCAGAGTGATTCTATATATTCATATTTATTGGTATCTGGTGGTCATCCTTTGATGCTGGTTGCAGTCACATGAAGTAAGAAATATAAGCACCTCATCGAGGTAAAATAAGGAGAGCATGTGAGCACTCGAGGTAACCTCGGAGAGGTCATTTCTAAACGGATTCTCTCACTATTCTGCCGCTGTCTGTAAAGGTCACTGAAACCATTGATGTCAGACCAGTTCATTCGAATTGTTAACCTCTGCTTGAAGACTGAGTTAGTCCCGTGCTTGCACGGGCTCTTGCTTCCAAAAACAGCCCGGGAATTATAATCGAGGGGACTTTGATTCAGCCCACTGGACACAAGAGCTACACTGAATTCATTTGAATTGTTGCATTTGATGTTAGATGGAGTTTGTATTGTCATTGCACGGGCTCTTGCTTCCCAGAGCATATCCTTTGGCCCAAATTTTATATTCCTTTTCCGTTCTCTGTGGACTAATACTTATAGACTGGACCAAATGTATTTTGAATTCAATGGTTTTTTGGCTAGAAAGTTTTATAGTTCAGTAATGCTTTGAAGCAGAACTTATGGCAAGTATCTGAATTTAAATGTGTTCGTTTAGATGAGCCTATTTTGGAAAGTTTCATGTTGACTCGAGTTTCCAATAAAGTTTTTTTTTTATTTTCACGCTGAGAACTTTCAAGTTCCCAATGAACTTATCCATTTATCTATCTATCTATTTATTTATCTATTTATGTATTTTTATAGGGAAGGTAACAAGTACTGAAAGATTAATGTTTCTCCCACTGTGCTAAAACGATAGTGTCGTTTTCATTTAACATTCATTTCCATTCATTCCAGGTTGCCTTGTGTTCTCCAGGTTCATTCCGCTTCAGGAAAGGTCAAGGTCAGGTCACCAGTTCGTGGTCTCCTCTTGGGTTGGTGGTCAAATGCACTTTCATATATTATGCACGTGGGTCTGTGTATGTATGAATATGTATGTATAATTTGTACTCTTTATATGCCTAGCCTTTAAATCTCTCTCTCTCTCTCTCTCTCTCTCTCTCTCTCTCCCAGTCCTTGAGAGGAATATATAGAATCACTCTGCTTCTATATATTCCCGAAGGCTCTCATTGTCTCCGAGAGAGAGAGAGAGAGAGAGAGAGAGAGAGAGAGAATGATTATCTCGCTCACCCAGGGCGACAGATGAGATGTGGCATAAGGCCTAGGATGACAATGAATGGGTAAAAGGGGAGATGAGGGGGTGGGCCTCGTAGAGGAGCCAGGGTGCGGATTTGGGCGTCAAGGATGACCTCCTCTTAAGGTTCTTTGGAGTGTCCCTTCCATGGGCCCTAGCTGCTGCTATAACCCCTTTCCTTCCTTTTGCTGTACCTCCGGTCATATTCCGTCTCTTCCATCTGACTTATTCCACTCCCTTCTCATGACTGTTTCATGGTGCAACTTGAAGACCTTCTTGCTCTCGAGAACTTCCCTTTCAGATCTGAATGACCTCACAGATCCCAGCCCTTGGCCTCTGGCCTAAATTTCATGTTCCATTCCAAATTCATCACCGTCTATTTTCCCACCATCATGATGGCCTAGATTCTCTATTCCTATTCCCGTTCCAAGAATGAGTTGTAACGTTGACGGAGGTTTGCGCTTCCTCATTCCTTTATTCTCTCTCTCTCTCTCTCTCTCTCTCTCTCTCTCTCTCTCTTGTTAATTAGTAACTGAATATGCTCAGGGTCTCATAATAATCTTGGTGTCTTGTCATAGAATACTCAAATATCCACTATTTCATACAGAGTATTTATATACCTGCGTGTTTATCATTGCAGTATATATGTACTTTGAGGATCAGAAGAAAATTCTGAGTCATTTTCCAAATGATCTTTTCTCATTTTGTGTTGTTTT
>JANJGK010001009.1:232500-257602 GCA_039081455.1 Macrobrachium rosenbergii | reverse complement strand
GAAGGATCAGTCTAAAAAAAATCTTTATATTCGGCAACTACACTTGTGTATACAGTATACAGTTTTGTTATTGAAATGAAAAATAAAATAAAAAAACAGTAACAATCCTGTATACACTTGACACATTTCCTTTAAAAGAAATAATTTAAATCTTCCTTTTCCTGTAGATCATCATCAGTCTCATCACCTAGTTTGAATGTAATGAGTCGGATACAAATTTGTTTAGCAAACAATTACCTTTTAAATATTGAATTTTTTCTTGAAGATACTCTTAGAATTATGAAGTCTATTAAAAATAAACACTATCTCTAGTAAATCATTATTTTTTAAACGTGATTAACTTTGTCTCTTAGGGAAGAGTTTACTAAAACCCCCGTCAAGTCCGGTTGTGGTTGTTTATTCATGATTCTAGTTATATAACAGGCAACTGAAATTCATATCCATGCATTGTTTTTTGTGACGTTCCACTCATAAAAATTGATGACAAGGTTCGAGAATTTATCAAAGCAAACAAAAGACGTAAGTGTCGAAAGGCCTCGGAGCACTCCAGTGTTTCCGCTTCCTTCGTGGATTTTATCTTTATATATAAATATATATATATATATATATATATATATATATATATATATATATATATATATATATATATATATGTGTGTGTGTGTGTGTGTGTGTGTGTGTGTGTGTGTGTGTGTGTGTGTGTGTGTGTGTGTATGTGTGTGTATACATACATATATATATTATGGTTCTCGCCTACCAGTCGAGAGGGCCGGGATTCAATTCCCGCCACCTATAAAACCGAAAGGTTTAGTAGGTGAATAGGTACCAGGACTCGGGCCGGTTGAGGTAAACAGTGGGCTTGGCAACACACTGGCCACGTGTTATAGGCACAGATCTGTCCTCCACTGGCCGTCTGCCTAAGAAACAGTAGACAAAATAAGAAACCGATGCTGAATGAAGCGAAGAAGATAAGTCTAAATTTCCATCCTAAGGACAAAAAAAAAAAAAAAAAAAAAAAATTGCAACCGGCAGTATTTAATTCATTAAGAAATGTGCCCATTACTCTCCATAGAAAGATAAGCTCCAGATTACTACTAAAGGAATAATGATCTGGATAACGTTTTCTGTTGTCGGAACACTTAATTTTAAAATTTTATATGTTTAATGGGAGTAGAATTACCCGAAAATTCTTTGTTCCGGTTTTAATCATTATGTTTCTAGCGTTGTTTTTTGTTCTCTTTTGTTTAGGAGAACCTTAACGATGTCTGAATCAACCATTTTTTGGAAAAGGAAAACCTTTTCTGCTCACAGGGGTTTTTGCTTCAGGTCATCAGTGTTATTTGTTGACTCAGAGCCATAAACTTCAACCCTTTTCATGATGAAAAAGAAAAACATTTTCGGCGACAGAAAGAACAAGAGCAAAATTAAAATTAACAGAGGATAATAACGATTTCTTATAATTGTATAAGTAAATATAATTATTGTACAGTTATATTTCGGCAAAGCGTCCATTTACAAGAAGTCAGTTCCTGGTTGCATTTAGTATAACGCACCGAGTGCCAAATGTAAAAAGATATTTTTGCCTATAAATACATTTTATTACGCCATTACACAGAAAAAAAATAATAAAAAAGTCAATAAGTCTATAGTTGGTTACTGAACTTTAATCTTCGACTGAAAGTTAAATTACTAGAAATCAACAAAAAAATAATAAATTTTAATTATGCAATGGATTCCTTTGAATCTTTCACATGCATGCATTATGCATACAAGGAGAGCCTGAATATTTTTCGAAATATTAATTTCAGTTAATTTCCGCTGGGAAAATGGAGTGCAATGGCTGTGGGAATGCTTCTCTGGTGAAGCCGCATGAAAATGTTAACAAGCAACCGATGGAAGCGTTCACTGAACCGTTAGGTTGATCAGTGTCACTGCTAAGTTACCAGAAACATAATACGCAGTGAGTAGGTTTACAGTATGTGCGCTAGTAAGGTCTTTATCGTGACAGCTGAAAGCTTTGCAATGACTAAATGCATGAGGGGAGGCGAAAATTAATTTCACTGAAAAGCCCAAGAACTTTGCTTACACTGACTTCAAAATGTCTCAAGAGAGGTCTCGAATCGATTTCATACTTAAAATCCTAACATGGACCGCTCTCAAAAAAAAAAAAAAAAAAAAAAAATACAAAATGCGCAGAAGTTTCTTCGGCGCAATCCAATTTTCTATACAGTGTTATAATGCTGCATGTGCCGTGTCCCTTGAAACTTTTTGCCACGGCCAGGTGGTGGCCTGTCCTGTAGCATTGCCAGGCGCACGTTCATGGCTAAATTTAACCTTAAGTAAAATAAAAACTATTGAGGCTAGATGGCTGCAATTTGGTATGTTTGATGATTGGGGGTGGATGATCAACATAACAATTTGCAGCCCTCTAGCCTCAGTAGTTTTTAAGATCTGAGGCCGGACAGAAAAAGTGCTGACAGACAAACAAAGTCATCTCAATAGTTTTCTTTACCGAAAACTACAAAGGAACAGAAAAAACACAACACTTAACGCATATTGATGATCTCTCCTCATGGGCTGTTCAGACACGTTTAAATTTGATTTAATTATGAAAATAAACAGGAGTAACTGAGCCAGACTACACTGACTAGTTCTACTCTAGAGGTTCAAAAGTTGTAGAGTCGCAGAATCACTCTCAGAAAGAAGAGACCAAAAATTATTCCAATTGCTGGAGGTAATTGTTCTCAACTTTTACATCGGAGAAAAACTATAGCCCGACTCAAGGGCAAGTAACGTTATTCGATCCGCGTTCAGGAGGTGTTTTGATAATTGGCAAATTAATATTAGGAAAACAAGTCTGGAAAATGAATACGGAAAGAGTGAAACCACAGTCTAAACACTTTTGCCCATTCGTGAAAAAGATCACGAGCACCACGACACTGGATCAATTAACAAGGAAGAAACGAAGCTACAATGTAAGCAAAGAATCAAAGCAGTTTCGTCACAAAAGAGAAAAAATTCTCTCACAGAAAGTCTGTTTTGTAAATTCCAAAAACTGGGCCGAAAGAATCTAGCAATGGAAAACTCTGAAAAGAGAGTATCCGCGAATATCCCAAGATGCTTCTTTTCTATCAGTCACATTGTTGGTAACTAATATTTTTTGGCGAATATTGGCAAAAGATGTTACGAAATTCTTGTGATTAGTCTATACTTTAGTCCTTGTTTACAAACTTATAATGATAGGAGTTGAGGAAATGCTTTTCTCAGTGTATCTATATTATTTTGAACTAATCTGAGGCAAAAGTTTGTTGGTAACGAGCACAACAGTAGTTTAGGCCTTGATTTTTGTTTGTGTGGAAGGAAGAGGGTGGGGGTTGGGTGGGGGCCTATTCAGATGGCGCTACACTATTTCAATTCCATTTTCTGAGACAAGACCTACAGAGATTTGAGTAGGATTAGCGCATGGCGCATATTATGTGGAAAGAAACGTAGCTGAAGCAAAATATAAAGTGTTATTAAAAGGAAGTGTAGGCACTGACCCTACCTGGATGTTTTAATGTAAGTATATACAAATTTAGAACTCTAGGTGTCATTCGTATAGGAAATGATATCACTTACACAATTGCACATAAAATCGGCATTTTTACACACACACACACACACACACACACACACACACACACACACATATATATATATATATATATATATATATATATATATATATATATATATATATATATATATATATATATATATATATATATATATATATATATATATATATATATATATATATATATATATATATACGTGTGTGTATGTGTATGCTTGTGTTTATGTGTATGTGCTTGTGTGTGTGTATTTGAAATATGTGTTTTAATGCATTGCCTAGTCTTAAGCTGTTTATTGATTAGCTATTGTTAAAACGCATAGTGAAGAATGATATTTCATAGCTTTGTAATGATGATCTAAACCGTTTTCTTTATAGACATGGTCAAATAGGGCGCATACGGTACATTTCTTATAATATCCGTAAGTGAGGACATCAGTAAAAATCGAATTTATAAAGCCTATGGAGACAAAAAAAAAATTTCTTTTCAGTAATATACCTTGCAAGATATTTCATGAGAAGTGTATCTAAGCAAGTGAAAAAAATGCGCCGAAATTTTTTCGGCGTAATGGCGTTTTCTGTACAGCGTATAATGCTGCGTGAAATTCTCAGCCACGGCCCATGAAAGTCTCAGCTGTGGGCCATGAAACTTTCAGCCACGGCCTGGTGGTGGCTGTGTTGTTGGTACCTATAGTGTTGCCAGACGCACAATCATAGTTATATTTAAACTTAAATAAAATAACAACTACTGAGGCTAGAGGGCTGCAATTTGATATGTTTGATGATTGGAGGGTGAGGGATCAACATACCAATTTGCAGCCCTTTAGCCTTAGTACTTTTTAAGCTGTAAGGGCGGACATGAAAAGTGCGGACGGACAGACAAATAGCCATCTCAATAGTTTTCTTTTATAGAAAACTAAAAAAAAAACTCATCTAAGCGCTCAGTAAATGGAGTTAACAATTTGCTAAATGTTTTTTACTTTGTTTTATTTACGAAACGCTTTAATGAAATCATTGTATTTACCTTTATATATATATATATATATATATATATATATATATATATATATATATATATATATATATAATGTGTGTGTGTGTGTGTGTGTGTGTGAGTGTGTATAAATATATAAAGGTTATTTTAATGTCTGCGATAATAAAAGTGGTTCTGATTCAGTAGTATCAAAAGAAGACAATGCAGAGAGAGAGAGAGAGAGAGAGAGAGAGAGAGAGAGAGCTAGCAGACGAGCCTCAAATTAAAGACTTGTGTCCGTGCGTCTTCTGTGTGTGTGTGTGTGTGTGTGTGTACGTAAGTACCCATGTACGGGCGTGTCCGTGCGCGAGCAATTGTGTACATGTGACTGGTAGTCTTATTTTGCTCTCACCTAAAAAAACGAATGACATACATGATGCATAATACGCTTATTCTTGAAAATGAATAGGCTCATTATAGCCCTATTCACAAGTTGTTCTACTTTATATCACCATAAAGAATATTTTTTATTCTCTCTCTCTCTCTCTCTCTCTCTCTCTCTCTCTCTCTCTCTCTCTCTCTCTCTCTGTATCAGAAAAATGAGCATGCGTAGGCCTAGACCGATAACATCTTCTGTTGCATCCCCCGTCGTCTATTGCATCCCCAGTCTTCTATTGCATCTCCCATCTTCTATTGCATACACAGTCTTTAATTGTAGCGCGCATAATCTATTACATCTTCCATCTTCTTTTTCAGTGGTTCCCAACCTATGGTCCGCGGACCGGTGCTGGTCCGTGGTGCATGATTTGCTGGTCCGCCAAATTGCTTTACCTGTTACTTATCATTTTATTCATAATCTAAGAAAAATAATAATCTGTCAAACTAACTTTATATATCTTTATCTCAAGTAAGTAGCTATTATAAAAAAAATTAAATATATTTACTGTGACTATTAATTGTACAGGCATATAAGGCCAGGCTAACGCGCGGCTATAGGACAGACACACTACATAGAGTTGTGCAATCAACGCCCTCCCTCTCCCACCCGACTGGTGAGCAGTTTTCCGCCTCAGTACGTCTGATCTTGAGGTATCGGGAAGCAGGACTTACCGAGGGTTTGTTTTGTCGCAGTCATGTCTAAACACATTTCCTTAATTAGTTATTTCAACAAACCAAAGGCAGTTCCAGCAATTGAAATTGGCCACAGGGTTAATAGTACTAGTGATGATGAAGACAGCGCAACGGAATGTAACGCAACTGCCGACATTACAGGTCACTCCGCCAGTGATGAGATGCTCACGTGAACAGCCGCGAGCGATGAAGGAACAAGTGAACCTCCAACTAAAAAAGTAAAAAAAACGAGCTAACCGAAGTTTTGTTCTGAAATATGATTCTTCATATATAAACACTGGGTTTGGGTTTGGAATTTTTTTTAATCAATTTACTTTTTATAATGTGAAACATATAATCTACAGTATGATTACATGGCATTCTCGCATATAAATTTGAATTGCTAAAAAATAAATAAAATATGTTGAGGATATGTGCATTTGTTATGCCTTTAGTTGTTTTTGATGATTATTTGGACTAATTAAATGCCAGTATATGCCTGGATGTATGTAGTGGTCCGCAGAATTTTTGTACTCTCTTGATTGGTCCGTGAAGTTGAAAAGGTTGGGAACCACTGTTCTATTGCATCCCCCATCTTTTATTGCATCCCCATATTCTATTAAATCCCCCATATTCTATTTCATCTTCTATTGCATCCCCCCATTTTCTACTGCATCCCCACATCATCCATAGCATCCCCTGTCTTCTGTTGCATCCCCCATCTTTTTTTGCATCCTCCATCGTCTATGTTATCGCTCATCTGCTATTGCACACCGTGTACTATTGCATTAACCATCTCCTATTGCTTCCCCACCTTCTATCTCATATCCATATCCTATTGCATCCTCCACGTTCTGTTTCATCATCCATCTTCTTTTGCATCCTCCATCTTCTATTTCATCTTCCGTCTTTTATTTTATCCGCCATCGTCTTTTGCATCCCGTCTTCTATTACATCCCCCGTCTTTTATTACACGCCGTCTTCTATTGCATCCCCCATCATCTATTGCATTCCCTACCATTTATTGCATTCCCCGTCTTCTATTGCGCCCCATCTTCTATTGCATCCACTATCTTCTATTGCATCCCCGTGTTTTACTGTATTCCCCGTCTTTTATTGCATCCCCATCATCTATTGCATCCCCCGTCTTCTATGGAATCCCCCATCTTCTATTGCATCACCCTGCTTCTATTGCATCTCCCATTTTCTATTGCATCTCCCCATCTACTATTGCCTCTCCCATCTTCTATTGCATGTCTCGTTATCCATTGTATCCCCGTCTTCTATTACATTCCCATCTTCCATTGCACCCCAAAATGGGACCACTCTGATCTTACATGATGGGTGGATGAAGTGGAGGCCATCTTCGACGAGTACCACCAAACGCCCCAGAGAAGACCCTGATCCTATCTAAGCACATGCTGGTTAAAGGAAAGGACTCCTTCCACGCCCTGGAGAACGGGGAAAGGGGAGATCCCACAGAACTTAGGAAAGCCTTAGCTGTAGCTTACAAGCTCAGCCCCGAAAGTTGGCATCAGCTGTGGCGTGGTCTTCCCAAAGCCATTGGTCAATCCTGGTCTGAATGGTCCCTCTACCAACTGGCTAGAGTCTATGGAGTGTACAGAGTTTCATGATAAGAAGAACATAATCATGATCGAGGATTCCAAAGTTACGCCCATGATCCACAAGCCCCTTACATTAGTGAGGAGATGCCTACCACTTTCCAGGAGTGCTGCCAGATTGCTGGCGAGTACAAGCTCCAGCATCCTCATTCAATCTCCAGGCACATAACTCACTCGAGGTCCTACTCTACGTCGGTTAGGTTCAAGCAGCCTCCTCTTCCACCAATTACCACACCTTTTGCAACGAAACCGGCCACTCAGAACTAAACTGCCGGAGCAAGAAGGCAGCGCTGACGGCTGCCCAATCCAATCAGAGCCCTACACCTAACCCTACTGTTATGGCACCTAAAAGGGACTGGGGCCAGACATTCTGCCAGGCGTGCCAATCAAACGGGTATAACTAGAACCATAAGAATTTCCCCAACAGGGCCTCTCTGGCCTTTGTTGCTCTAGCATCCACGCCACACTATAATAATAATAATAATAATAATAATAATAATAATAATAATAATAATAATAATAATAATAATAATAATAATAATAATATTATTATTATTATTATTATTATTATTATTATTATTATTATTATTATTATTATTATTATATATCTTTTAATGGTCAGCCTTTCATTCTATCAATATCATCTGCATCAGATCTGTTGACAAATCTCTTGTGTTTACACTCTATATTCATTCGACTGGTGTTTGTTTTCCATCAGGTTGCAACAAAAACTGTTGCAGGATGAATAACTGATGAATAGCTGGCAAGGTTACGGATTATGGATAATAACCAATGTTTTCATATTCTCCCAAATAAATGTCTTTGGGATTAGGGTTACGTCAGCATTTGAGGGTTGGTTAGGATTTCTGTTACAGTGACTCTCTTGTAGCATTTTATAGGTATAGATGTATTAAAAAGTTTGTTTGGCTTTATGAGTTACGTATGCATGTATGTATGTAAGTATGTAAGTATATATGTGTGTATGTATGTTTGTAATATTAATCTATTGATTCTTGGTACGTGGCAGAATTCTGGCTATACGCAGATTTTCTCCTTATAATCTAAATCAGCCCGTCTGAAACATAACTGATTAGTAAGTTTGAAATACGTGATTTTTTTTATATATGAATATAAAGTTACTAATAACCCACTAATATAGTATCATTTAACGTTGTTATTTTGACATTTATATATTGTTCATTATAATGACCCTCTAAGAAACTATTCAAGAAATAAAATGATTGCATGTCATGTTCACAGCCTTATTTGTAAGTTAATGAAATGGGTACAAATATAGTCATTGTTTATAGTCTTGATTCAGTTATATATATATTATATATATATATATATATATATATATATATATATATATATATATATATATATATATATATATATATATATATATATATATATATATATATATATATGAAAGAAAGCTGTAATGATCAGGTGATTATAGGAAGTTATCATGTGTTAACAGGCAAAATATTTCGTTTAATTTTGAGTTAACTTTCATTCTTCTATATAAAAAACCATCGATGGGAATTTTCCACTTATCGTGTTATGAAATAGTATCACAACGATCCATTAATGAAATCGTACTTTAATCATGTCTTCAATTCTACGTGTACTCATCTGTACTCTAAGGCGGCCACGTGGTCACCATGCGGTCCTTTCTCCACAGAACAATTTAGAGGATTTTTTACTATAAGCAAGTCTAACGCCATTTCTTGGCCACCTAAGAAAATCAGCACAAGTGAACAAATGCATTTTCAAAGATGGGTGAGGAAACTAGTTAGATTATTCTTATTCCCATCTTTTTCTCATAATTTTAAATGATGATTCTATTGGGATATCTAAATTGAACTTCAACTGGAAATGAATATTTCATCTAAAGGAAAAATGACCTAAAATTCGACTTAAGGGAAGACGATAAGAATCAACTTGCCTACGGTCCTCCCCAATAGCCAAAATGCCGCCGCCCGTCATAGGCGATATGAAGATCCAGGCAGACCAACAAAATGAAATGAAAAATTGTATTTTGGACAAGAACTTTGAAGTTCTGAGCATAAAATGATCGAATCAAAAGTGATTTACTTAAATTCAGGTTTCTGGATTTACGACAATCTAAATGAAATAACAAACTATCTTTAACTCAGCTGCTTTAAAACTATATAATTGATTGGCGGTTCAGACAACCCTTCTGTTACTGTTTGTATAAATGAAGTCCTGGCATGTTTTACTCTGACCAAATACAAGCAAGAAACAAATATATACATACTTTTTAAAAAAAAATTCAGGATATTCTTCGAAAATAAACATACTCAGTATTATTGAAAAATAACAAACTGTAGCTAAATTGTTTAAGACATATTTTTAATATTCATCATAACCAGATCAAATACAGATGCTTCCTAAACTCAGCTGTAGATATCGATGTGCGAAGGAATCATCATTTCATGATACCAAATTATCTAACAAGTATTGGACACTGCTTGAGGCAGGAAGGACTATTGTGGTCATACGAATAGGAATTGAAAATGAACGGATTAAGTATAGTCTATGTAACTGCAACTGTAAGAAGGGGGGAGGGGGGGATAGGATAGAATGAGGGTTCGATTACAAATCGATTTAAACCCCTAAGGGCCCAACGGAAGGAAGATGAAGTTAAGTATACCTTAGTTTAACCAGACCACTGAGGTGATTAACAGCTCTCCTGGGGCTGGCCCGAAGGATTAGATTTATTTTATGTGGCTAAGAACCAATTGGTTACCTAGCAACGGGACCTACAGCTTGTTGTGGAATCCAAACCACATTATAACGAGAAATGAATTTCTATTACCAGAAATAAATTTCTCTAATTCTTCATTGACCGGTCGGAAAAACGAACGCGGGCCCAGCAGAGTGCTATCCGAGAGCGTTACCAACCCGTCCAATGAGGAACTAGGAAAGGCTTGGAAGTGGGTAGAAGGGGGGTCGTGTGAAAGGAAGGTATAAGGGGAAGGAAAAAAGAATGGGACAGTCTGATTTGTAGATTATAGCCTACGATGACTGAAACATGTTATTATTATTGTTCAGAAGATGAACCCTATTCCTATGGAACAAGCCCACAGGGGCCTTTGACTTGAAATTCACGAAGCTTCCAAAGGATGTTGAGGTGTTCGTTAGGAACTAGGAGAAGGTAAAGAGAAATACAGAGAGAGATAACACTTAATAAAAAGAAAAACATTAATTAATAAATTAATAAATAGATTAAAATGAAGCAAAATGCAATGAAAACAGCATAAAGTGGTAATACTGACGGCAAACTTTCATTTTGTTCTTCATGATTACTGAGAAATACCGCTCATTAATTTGACGATTTAGAATATCAAGGCAAAACTGCTTTGATTGTGGAGCGTTATGCTATAAATCAATAACGTTATGCAACTTAGACTACAAAGTACATTCGTCACTGGCGGGCCAATAAGCTGCGTTTTATTCATTTCGAAAACAAATCAATTTGGCTTACGAACAAATCCTTAGCCTATTGGTTTGCTTTCTGACGAATCTTAGTCTGATTGCAACATTGTCTTATTGTAAGGAAATTACGATATATTGCAATTTCGTGGGCACATTAATTATCCAGTCTGAAGGAGAAGTTGATTTGTTCGACGTTGATTTACATTTTTTTTTTTTGAGACATGGAGGATCCTATGAAAATAAACTCATAACTAAAGGAATGACTTATCATTATTTACGTACTCAATATCCTTCAAGATTAACAAGCCGTATAGATGGTGTTTAAGATAAAACGCTAAAACTTATCATATACAGATCAAATACAGATTCTTCCTAAACTCGTCTGCTGAAATTGAAGACTAAGTCATCATAATTTTATGATACTAGAGCATCTGAAAAGTACTAGGCAATGCATAAGGAAGGAAGGACTATCGTGGTAATAAAAACATGAATTGTCACATAGCCGTTACAGTTAGTATATGACGACAGAAACAGATGTTGGAATAATAAGTTTTATTTAAAGCAAATAGCACCAAAATTAAAAATATTTCAAATTTGAAAATAACTATAACTCATCATTAATTTCATTCTGAAAGAATTCATTGATATTATTAACGGCAAACATTCTTCTTATTCTCCATAATTACTGAAAATCACCGTTCATTGATTTCACAATATTTAAAGGATTAAGGCATAATTGCTTTGATAATGGGAGCCTAATGGTATAAATCAGCAATAATCTGCAATTGCAATGTAATGCATATTCGCCATTGGCGGACCAATAAGTTACATTTTATCCATTTCGAAAGCAAGATCAATTTGGCTTACAAATAAATCCTTAGGCTATAGCATTGCTTTTAACGAATCTTGGTTTGATTGCAACATTGGCTTATGGCAATCACACTGAAATATATTGCAACTTCTCAAGAATTTGTGATCAGAATGTCAATATATTGCATTTCATCCAGTCTGAAGAAAAAGTTTGTTTGCCAAGAAAAAATCCTAAGGCTATAGCCTTGCTATTTTGGCGATGTATGCCTTGCTTGAAAGATTCTTATTGCAAGGAAAGAGCAATAGATTGCAACTTCCTATGAATATTGGATATTAGTAGTACATGAATTTGTATTGAATGAATTTTGAAGTAGAAATCGTTCTGGCGTCTAAAAATTTCCAAACGCTATAACCTTGGTATTTTGATGAATAATGCCGGGCTTGCAACACTGCAATAAAGCAATAAAGTTGCAATATATACTAAAATTTCGACCATATTTTTTTTGCATAACAGACCAATCGCTTTCCATTTTTTTTTTATTTCAACCAAAAGCTGGTTCGTCCCCGAAGACACCGTAATTATCTTGCGGTTTCAGATGTTATCAGTTTGCTTGCAACCTTCCCGTATTGCATGAAAATTGCGATATATTGTGACATCGAAGGCATATTTGTCGTTCAAGCGCCATTAGACTGCCTTTTATTTAGTTCGAAGCACCAAAAGTTGGTTTTGAACTCTCAAAATCCAATAAAATACATTTTATGCACTTTCAAGTAAAATTTATATATTCCTTAAAAAAACAAAAGGCTTGCAACATTGCGTACTGCCCAAGTTATTAGCATATTGCATATTGAACCTCCGTCTGGGACATTAAAATTAGTGTGGAAATTTATTGTCCTTTATAATATTTTCCAGCAAAAGTAATTCTAGAATTAGATTATTGCATTACCTGTTCATGTCTTTCTTTCGTAATTTAATGATTCGGGTCTGAATATAGTATTTGTCCAATATTCTTGATTTAGTTTCATATACATGAAACTAAACTGTAATGGTCATGTGAATATAAGGAGTTATCATGTGTTCAAAGGTTAGATTACGCTTCAGTCTGAGTTCAGTTTCAGTCTCCTGACTAAACCAACGGAAACTGGGAATGTTCCACTAATTATGTTATGAAATAGTATCAAAATGATCCATTAATCAAATCGTACTTTAATTATGTCTTCAATTCTACGTATACTCTAAGGGGGCCACGTGGTCACCATGCGGCTTTTTCTCCATAGAACAATTTAAAGGATTTTGGACTATAAGCAAGTCGTTAACGCCATCTATTGATCACCTAAGAAAATCAGCGCACGTGAATAACTACATTTTCAAAGATGGGTGAGGATACTAGTTAGATTATTCTTATTCCCATCTTTTTCTCATAATTTAAAATAATGAGTCTACTGGGATATTTCAATTCAACTTCAATTCGAAATGAATATTTCATGTAACGGAAAAATAACCCAAAATTCGACATAAGGGAAGACGATAAGAATCAACTTGCCTACCGTCCTCCCCCCGTAGCGAAAATGCCACCGCCCATCATAGACGATATGAAGATCCAGTCATACCAACAAAATGAAATGCAACTTCGTATTTTGGACGAGAACACTGCAGTTCTGAGCATAAAATGGTCGAATCGAAAGCGATTTTCTTAAATACGGGGTTCTGAGATGACTACAGACTTCGTGAAATAACAAACTACCTTTACTTCATCTGCTTTAAAACCTATATAGACTGGCAGTTCCGACAATCCAGGCATACCAACAAAAAGAAATTCAACATATCGCATTTTGGACAAGAATGATGTAGTTCTAAGCGTAAAATAATGTTATTAAGGTTTATTTATAGTATACGCAGGTTTCTGAATTAACTGCAGTTTACTTGAAACAATGAATTATGTTTAATGCTTCAACTTTGAAAGCCGTATGGATTGGCAGTTCCGACAACCCTGCAGTTCCTGTTTATGAAGGTAAAAGTCTCAGGCCAAATATCTAAGGGACACAATTGCATGTTTTTTTTTTTTTTTTTTTTTTTTTTTTTTTTAGATTTCAGTGGAAAATGGTACGCAAATAAATATAAACATGACCAGTATTTGATTACATACATAATATCCTTCAAAAATGACAAATCATATTGTTTAAATGTAAAACGCTTCCCTTACATTCATCGAAAAGGATGAATATAAATGCAGATACTTAATAAACTTTTGCGCTGAAAATGTGTGGGAGTGCACAGATGATTTTACCTCAGTCATTTTCGATGACATCTTTGCTTGCATGTTTAACTCATTCGTTCTAAAGACGATTATCATCATTGCCTGGATATACATTCATAGTATAATTATCTAAAAAAAAAATTAAATATTCTATGACTGCGAATTACAATCATGGTTTGATTACAGTATTATGATTATATAGTGGCAAAGACAGCACTGATATTGTCTTAGTTTCATGACACACACACACACACACACGTGTGTGTGTGTAGCGCCTTCTGATGACACCTGCTTGAACGAGGCTGATAATCCTCTTAGAGACGCATCGTGGGGGTCATCACAATGTAAGCGCCGGGGCATTTTGGGAACATTTCGTAAAAAATAATCGTCTTCTTTAGTTTCCTTAAGGGCGTCGTGTACAGGTGGGCGCCGTGTTGTTCTTCATCAAAAGGCTAGACCATTTTTTATTTATTCTAATCTAAAATGATAAGATTTTAATATCGTAGCAGTTAGAGGAGTGTACCATTCCTCGACGATCTTTGATTTTCCTATTCGATTTGATCGTTAAAATGACCGTCATTGATGAACACCTGGGCGGCCCTGTCTAGTTCTTTATTTGTGGCGTGCCATGAAGAGCAGTGTGGAAGAGCCCTTTCAATAAAAGCAGTCGTGGCACTGAGCTTCAGTCTTTCAGGGCACTCACTCCGACCGTGAGGGCAGAGGCCAAGTTGGATCCCTTCGTTGACACTTCAGTCTCCAAATGCCCCAAGTTTGCGAGACGAGGGTGTCAAGGACGGAAATTTTTTTTTCCGTCTGTGAATAAGGCCAGCTTCTTCATCTCCCACAAACAACAGCCTTACAATTCGGTACATCTCAGAATTAGTTGAGGCCGTTATATGATGAACTGCAGCAAAACATTATCGGCTATATTCTACTTTTCCTGTGCTTTTTAAGTTTTTCTATATTTATCTTATTTAAGTGGAAACGTTCTTGAATGTGTCTATTCCCTTCCTTTGATGGAATGAACCAGAAACAATTATTTCCTAACCCTTCTACTGTAGAGAGGGGAATTGTTTGAAAAACAGAAACCATTCTGGATGAATCCGTTATTTATAATAATAATAATAATAATAATAATAATAATAATAATAATAATAATAATAATTTGGTAGAAGACCTTCCTTCCGACTTGTCTCAATGAAAACAATCGCTTCCTTTGTGGTGTTTACTTCAAAATGACTCTTTTCCATTTCTTATCACTTAAGTCTCTGGGGGATCGATCTTGCCAGTATCTATCCTTTATTTTTAAGTCTCTCGTTCTCTAGGACAGAGGCACACACACACACACACACACACACACACACACACACACACACACACACACACACACACACACATATATATATATATATATATATATATATATATATATATATATATATAGATAGATAGATAGATAGATAGATAGATAGATAGATAGATAGATAGATAGATAGATAGATAGATAGATAAATAGATAGATAGATAGGTAGAAAAATGTGTGTATGTAATTAATTTCTCTAAATTATATTATGTTTGCAGGGTACTCTGCAGTATTTAATTTTCCCTGCAAGGAAGAATAAGACACGGAAATCTATAATTGGCGGAGGATCAGTCTAAAAAAAACCCTTTATATTCGGGAACTAAACTTGTTTATATACAGTTTTTTTTTTTGAAAAGAAAAATAAAATAGAAAACAGTCACAATCCTGTATGCATTTGACACATTTCCTTTAAAAGAAATAATTTAAATCCTCTTTTTCCTTTAAATCATCATCTGTCTTATCTCTTAGTTGGAATGTAATGAGTCATACAAATTTGTATAGCAAACAAAAATAAACATGATCTCTATTAAATAATTATTTTTTAAACGTGATTAACTTTGTCTCTTAGGGAAGAGCTTACTAAAATCCCCGTCACGTCCCGTTTTGGTTGTTTATTCATGATTCAGGCACCTGGAATTCATATCCATTCATTGTTCTTTGTGACGTTCCACTCATAAAAATTCATCACAAAGTTCGAGAATTTATCAAAGCAAACAAATTTTGATGATACTGGAATTGGGCACTGATGATATATATATATATATATATATATATATATATATATATATATATATATATATATATATATATATATATATATATATATATATATATATATTATATATATATATATATATATATATATATATATATATATATATATATATATATATATACATACATATATATATATATATATATATATATATATATATATATATTTATATTTATATATATATATATATATATATATATATATATATATATATATATATATATATCATCGGTATCCAATTCCAGTACTCCTCACAATTTATTTGCTTTCATAAATTCCCAAACCTTTTAATGAATTTTCTTCAGTGGAACGTCACAAAGAACAATGCATGCATTCATATGAATTTCAGTTGCCGGTTATTTCACTTGAAACATGAATAAACAAGCACGAACGGACCTTATGGGGAATTTAATAAACTCTTCCCTCAGACACAAAGTTAATTATGTTTAAAAAATAGCGATTTAATAGCGATAATTTTTATCTTATAAAACTTCCTAATTCTAAAAATATCTTAAAGAAAAACTTCAATATTGCCTGCATCATCAAAAAGATGACGCCTCCATTAAAAATGCAAAATGGGGGAAGTTTAAATCAGAGAACGTTTCGTACTTCACGTTTCTCTCCGCGTTTGTCTCCCTTCTTGCTGAACAGTAATTTTATAGCACGATGAAGTTTTGCATATTTAATTTTCAATATCAGATAATAAATTTACAGTTTCAGAAAACATTCGTTGACTTTCACTTTTGGTGAGGCTCCCTTTTTTCAGTTGTGATGAGTTAAGACACTGTATGCAGAGAAATAGCGAAGGCAATAAACTTCTCTGAGAGAGTGATAATGATAATATTTCTCTATCTGAAATAATAGTACTCGTGTTCGCATCCAGTTAAGAAAGCCGTTCATTAAAGGAATAAATACACATTAATTATTATCTTATTTTGCATTTCGTTTATATTTTATCTGATATCACTGCGATAAACAATCATAACAAATCTGGAAAATCCCGTTTTCTTCATCTGAAAGTGCATAATTTTTATTGGTATCCTTCTTTTGATAAGGACGCGACACTATCCCCAGAACTAAACTGCCTAAAAACCACTTGAAAGCTTAGCTAATAAATCTTCTGAAAACAATATACCATCAGCATTTGGTTCCTTGATTTGCTTTATAAATCGCTACAGTCACACAATATGAAGAAGCACCGCAATTTCCTGGAACATGTAAACGTGACTAATAATGTAATGACTAGAATTTGTTGATGTTGCTTCGTGAACATCGCCAGGCGGCAATATTCTTTGTTTCTGTCGTTGTTCCAAAGGAGAAGGGCTCAAAATTATTCAAATTCAGGTTGTCACGACTTTCACTTCAATGAGCCAGTTTAGGTGATTGTACACTGGGTATTAATCAATTTCGGACAATAGTTACATTCATCTTTTCACTGCTAAATCAAGAACCCTAAATAAAAAAATAACTATGCAATATCAGCTGGTAATACCTATAGCAAAGATTTAAAAACTATACTCTCTCGACCGCTTCGTTAACGAGGCTGCAGACCCTGGTGGCTAAAAAAAAGGTGCAGTAGCAGAGCGTGGGTCTCACGGTAGCATAGTGGTCAAGCCAGAATCCTCGAGCATTTTGACCACATTTCAACTGATGATCCTGTTAAACTGACACATATTTAAATCACTATTAATTAAAAAAAAAAAAGTAGTGAAGTGTTAATACTCAAAATTACGGAGACAATCGAAAGTTTTATGCATCAACAAATGCTTATCAATCATGCTTTTTATTGCTTGAAAAAAGATGGACATTTTATAAATACTATTGTACTTTTAATTAAAGTGAGGTTTTTGTCAAACAAAACACTGATGACGACTCCTTGAAAAGAAGTTTCACTTAAATGGCAGCTGAGCCTCTTCTTCTTTGGCCAAGGGCAGCCATCTTTAAACTTTTGCGGGTTATGGCACTAGGAAACATTGGTATCCTCAGAAATAAGCTCTTAAAAAATCCAAACTTTTCCCAGAGATTTAGTCAAGACACATATGAAGATATTCATATGTATTATTTGTATATACTGTATATATATATATATATATATATATATATATATATATATATATATATATATATATATATATATATATATATATATATATATATGACTATTTATCACATCACCGTGATTCATATACAATCAGAAAGCTACAAACGTCCTTTAATATCCAATTCACTCTACCTCGGAAGTAATATATTTTCATATATGTTACCGAAGGGGAATTTTTAGTTGATAATAAGTCCACCGTCCCGTGGGATCGAACCAGCGACGGACGAGGAATCAGGACTACAGTGACACAATAACCAGTCGGCCACAAGAGAGGTATAAATGAATACCATCTCCCATCAACCCACCCGTCGAACTCAGGTGTTTTGCGTTTGGAGACGATATCCACCCACCTCTGCCATGTTGACCGTGTAGTGCGTTTGTCGCACGTAGCCATATTATGACTATTTATCACATCACCGTGATTCATATACAATCAGAAAGCTACAAACGTCCTTTAATATCCAATTCACTCTACCTCGGAAGTAATATATTTTCATATATGTTACCGAAGGGGAATTTTTAGTTGATAATAAGTCCACCGTCCCGTGGGATCGAACCAGCGACGGACGAGGAATCAGGACTACAGTGACACACTAACCAGTTGGCCACAAGAGAGGTATAAATGAATACCATCTCCCATCAACCCACCCGTCGAACTCAGGTGTTTTGCGTTTGGAGACGATATCCACCCACCTCTGCCATGTTGACCGTGTAGTGCGTTTGTCGCACGTAGCCATATTATGACTATTTATCACATCACCGTGATTCATATACAATCAGAAAGCTACAAACGTCCTTTAATATCCAATTCACTCTACCTCGGAAGTAATATATTTTCATATATGTTACCGAAGGGGAATTTTTAGTTGATAATAAGTCCACCGTCCCGTGGGATCGAACCAGCGACGGACGAGGAATCAGGACTACAGTGACACACTAACCAGTCGGCCACAAGAGAGGTATAAATGAATACCATCTCCCATCAACCCACCCGTCGAACAAATGCCGACTGAAGCGAAGCAGAAGATAAGCCTAAATTTCTATCCTGAGGACAAAAAAAAAAAAAAAAATACAAACGGCATTATTTAATTCATTAGAAAACGTCCCCTTTACTACTACAGGAATAATAATCTGGATAACGTATTCTGTTGTCGGAATACTGAATTTTAAAATTTTATATATCTGATGGGAGTAGAATTCCCCAAGAATTCTTTATTCCGGTTTTAATCATTGTGTTTCTAGGGTTACTTTTTATTTTGTTTTGTTTAGGAGAACCTTAACGATGTCTGAATCAACCATTTTTAGAAAAGAAAAAGCTTTTCTGCTCACAGGAGTTTTTGCTTCAGGTCATCAGCGTTCTTTGTTTACTCAGCGCTATAAACTTCAGCCCTTTTCATGATAAAAAATAAAAACATATTTTGTGCGACAGAAGGAACTAGGGCAAAATTAATGTTAAGAGAGGATAATAACGATTTCTTATAGCTGTATATGTGAAATATAATTATTGTACAATTATATTTCGGCAAAACGTCCATTTACAAGAAGTCAGTTCCTGGTTACATTGAGCATATAACACAAAGTACCAATTGTAAAAAGATATTTTTGCCTCTGAATACATTTTATTACGCTATTTAATACAAAAGTTAATGAAAAAAAACACCAATAAGTCTTTAGTTGGTCACTAAACTTTAATCTTCGACTGAAAGTTAAATTACTAGAAATCAACAAAAATAATAAGTTTTAATTATGCAATGCTTCCTTTGAATCTTTTTGCATGCATGCATTATGCATACAAAGAGAGCCTGAATATTTTTTTGAAATTTTAATTTTAGTTAATTTCCATGGCAAAATAGAGCGTAATGGCTGTGGGAATATTTCTCTGGTGAAGCCACATGAAAATGTTAGCAAACAAACGATGGAAGAGTTCACTAAACCGTTAGATTCGTCAGTGTCACCACTAAGTTACCACGAACGTAAGGTGTAGTGAGTAGATGAATGCTCACTAGTGAGGAAAAGCATAATTCAATTGGCAAAGGTCGTTATTGTGACAGCTGAAAGCTATGCAATGACTCTGAATGCATGAGGAGAGGTGGAAATTAATTTCGCTGAAAAAGCCCAACAACTGTGCTTACACGATCATTAGGCAGCTCATGCGTCACTGACTTCAAAATTTGTCTCAAGAGAGGTCTCGAATCGATTTCATATTTAAAATCCTAGCATGGACCGCTCTCAAAAAAAAAAAAAATTAATAAATAAAAATAAAAGTAAAAAATGCGACGAAGTTTCCTCGGCGCAATAGAGTTTTCTGTATAGCGTTATAATGCTGTATGTGCCGCGGCCCATGAAACTTTCTGCCGCTGCCCAGTAGTGGCCTGTCCTATAGTGTTGCCAGACGCACGATAATAGCTAAATTTAGCCTTAAATAAAATAAAAACTATTGAATCCAGAGGGCACCAGTCTGGTATGTTTGATGATTGGAGGGTGGATGATCAACATACCAATTTGCAGCTCTCTAGTCTCAGTAGTTTTAAGATCTGAGGGCAGACGGAAAAAGTGCGGACGGACAGACAAAGCCATCTCAATAGTTTTCTTTTGCAGAAAACTAAAAGAACAGAAAAATTCAACAATTAGCGCATGTCAATGATTTCTAATAAGTTGTTCAGACACAGACACGCTTAAATTTGATTTAATTATGAAAATAAACAGGGTAACTGAGCCAGACTACACTGACTAGTTCTACTCTAGAAGTGCAAAGGTTGTAGAGTCGCAGAATCACTCCCAGAAAGAAGAGACCAAAAATTATTCCAATTGCTGGAGGCACTTGCTTGCTTGCTTGCGGTTATTGTTCTCAACTTTTACATCGGCGAAAAACTATAGCCCGACTACAACGGCAAGTGACGTTATTCGATCCGCATTCCGGAAGTGTTTTGATAATTCACAAATTAAAAATAGGATAACAAATCCGGAAATTGAATACAGAAAAAGTGAAACCACATTCTAAACACTTTTGCCCAGTCGCGAAAAAGATCACGTGCACGACGACATTGGATCAATTAACAGGGAAAAAACGAAGCTACAATGTAAGCAAAGGATCAAAGCAGTTTCGGCACAAAACAGAAAAAAATGATCTCACGGAGAGTCTGTCCCGTAAATTCCAAAATCTGGGCCGAACGAATCATGCAATGGAAGATTTTGAAAAGAGAGTATCAGCGAATATCCCAAGATGCTTAATTTCTGTCAATCACATTATTGTTAACTAATGTTTTTTTGGCGAATATTCGCAAAAGTTATGGATTCCTGAGCTAAAAACAATTATCGGTTCCTTTATTTGTGGATTAGCTTGAACAATGAGCATGGTGCTTGCGATGCTCTTCTTTCCGTGTCCAGTATCGCACTGAAATTCCCAGACTCTGGTTATGAAATTCGTGTGATTAGTCTTGACTTTAGTCCTTGTTGTCAAACTTATACAGACAGGAGTTAAGGTAATTCTTTTCTCAGTGTATCTATATTATTTTGAACTAGCCTGAGGCAAAGTTTGTTGGTAATGAGCACAATAGTAGTTTTAGGCCTTGAGTTTTGTTTGTATAAAGCGGAGCGGGAAGGGGGGTGGCGGTATATTCAGATGTTGCTACATTATTTACTTCAATTCCATTTTCTGAGACAAGACCTGCAGAGATTTGAGTAGAATTAGTGCTTGGCGCATATTATCTGGAGACTTAGCTGTAGCAAGAAATAAAGTGTGGTTAACAGAAAGTGTAGGCACTGACCGTACCTGGATGTTTTAATGTAACTATAGGCAAATTTAGAATTCTAGCTGTCGTTCGCATAGGAAATGATATCTCTTAAACATTCACACAGAATCGGTGTATTTATTATATATATATATATATATATATATATATATATATATATATATATATATATATATATATGCATATAAATATATATCAAGGTAAATACAATGATATCATTAAAGGGTTCCGTAAATAAAACAAAGTCTGAAACATTTAGCATATTGTTAACTCTATTTACTGAACGCCTAGATACATTTTTTTGTTTTCTGTAAAAGAAAACTATTGAGATGTCTATTTGTCTGTCCTTTCACACTTTTTCTGTCACCACTTTTCCTGTCCGCCCTCACATCTTAAAAACTACTGATGTTAAAGGGCAACAAATTGGAATGTTGATCATCCACCTTTCAATCATTACACATATCAAATTGTAGCCCTTTAGCCTCAGTAGTTTTTATTTTATTTAAGGTTAAAGATAGCTATGATTATGCGTCAGGCACGGCTATAGGCGCTAGCTATACAGGCACCACTAGACCGTGGCTGAAAGTTTCATGGACCGCGGCTAAGAGTTTCATGGGCCGTGGCTGAGGGTTTCATGCAGCACTATACGCTGTACAGAGAACTCGATTACACCGAAAAAACTTTGGCGCATTTATATATATATATATATGTATATATATATATATATATATATATATATATATATATATATATATATATATATATATATATATATATATATATATATATATATTTATATATATATATATATATATATATATATATATATATATATATATATATATATATATATATAAATATATAATATTTTTCGCATATATATATATATTTATATATATATATATATATATATATATATATATATATATATATATATATATATATATATATATATATATATATATATATATATATATAAAGGGTATTTTAATATCTGCGATAATAACAATGGTTCCGATTAAGGAATAGCAAAGGAAGAAAATGCCGAGAGAGAGAGAGAGAGAGAGAGAGAGAGAGAGAGAGAGAGAGAGAGAGAGAGAGAGAGAGCTAGCAGGCAAGCCTCGGTAGTGCCCGACATCACTCCTTTAATAAAGTGCCTTAACCATGTTATAAACTAGAAAATATACATCAGCAGTCTTAAAAACATAGGAATCCACACTTAGATCATGCAATTCAGACAACTATAAATATTTCTAAGCAAAACATCAACTTTGTGTGGTTATTTTGGCCGCCATTTTGGATTTTCAATAGGGCAACCGGGCTGATTTGATTAGTATCCCTTGGAGAACAACTGGTGCCAAATTTGATGCTTGTATCATCATTTGCACGATTCTTCTAAAAAATTATTCTTATCGGCCCCACTATTAATATCCTTCAAGATTAACAAGCCATATACTCGTAGATGGTGTTTAAGATATAATCGTAACAGTTATCATAAACAGATCAAATACAGATTCTTCCTAAGCGCATCTGCTGAAATTGAATACTAATTCATCATAATTTTATGATATCAGAGAATCTGAAAAGTACTAGGCAATGAATAAAGGAGGAAGGACAATTGTGGTGATAAAAACATGAATTGTCACACAGGGGTTAAAGTTAGTATATGACGACAGAAAAAGATGTTGGAATAATAAGTTTTATTTAAAGCAAATAACACAGAAATTAAAAATATTTTTAAACTGAAAATAACTATAACTCATTATAAATTTCATTCTGAAAAAAAATCATTGTTATTAATGACGGCAAACATTCTCCTTATTCTCCATAATTACTGAAAATTACCCTTCATTAATTTTACAATATTTAAAGGACTAAGGCATAATTGCTTTTATAATGGGAGCCTAATGGTACAAATCAGCAATAATCTGCAATTGTAATGTAATGCATATTCGCCACTGGCGGGCCAATAAGCTGCATTTTATCCATTTCGAAAGCAAGATCAATTTGGCTTACAAACAAATCCTTAGGCCATAGCATTGCTTTTAACGAATCATGGTTTGATTGCAACATTGGCTTATGGCAAAGTCACTGGAGTATATTGCAACTTGTCAAGAGTTTGTAATAAGAATGTAAATATATTGTATTTTATCCAGTCTGAAGGAAAAGTTTGTGTGCCGAGGAAAAAATCCTAAGGCTATAGCCTTGCTATTTTGGGGATATATGCCTTGCTTGAAATATTCTTATTGCAAGGAAAGAGCAATAGATTGCAACTTCCTATAAATATAGGATATTAGCAGTACATTAATTTGTACTGAATAAATTTTGAAGTAGAAATCGTTCTGGCGTCAAAAAATTTCCAACCTTGGTATTTTCATGAATTGTGCCGGGCTTGCAACACTGCACTAAAGCAATAAAGTTGCAATATATACTAAAATTTTGATAATATTTTTCGCATAACAGAATAATCGCATTCCATTTTTTTTTTTTTTTAGTTTGAAGCAAAAGCTGGTTCGTCCACGAAAACTCCCTAATTGTCTTGCTGTTTAGAATGTTATGAGTTTCCTTGCATCCTTCCCGTATTGCATGCAAATTGCAATATATTGTGACATCGAAGGCATATTTGTCGTTCAAGTGCCATTATACTTCCTTTTATTTAGTTCGAAGCACCAAGAGTTTGTTTTGAACTCCCAGAATCCAATAGAATACATTTTATGCACTTTCAAGTAAAATTTGTATATTCCTTATAAAAAATGGCTTGCAACATTACCGTACTGCCGATGCTATTAGCATATTGCACATTGAACCTCCGTGTGGGACATTAAAATTAGTGTAGAAATTTATTGTCCTTTATAATATTTTTCAGCAAAAGTAATTCTAGAATTAAATGATTGCATGACCTGTTCATGACTTTCTTTCGGAATTTAATGATTCGGGTCTAGATATAGTATTTGTCCAATAGTCTTGATTTAGTTTCATATACAAGAAACTAAGTTGTAATGGTCATGTCATTCTAAATAGTTATCATGTGTTCAAAGGTTAGATTACGCTTCAGTTTGAATTCAGTTTCAGCCTCCTTACTAAACCAACGAAAATTGGGAATTTTCCACTATTTATGTTATGAAATAGTATCAAAATGATCCATTAATGAAATCGTATTTTAATTATGTCTTCAATTCTACATATACTCTAAGGCGGCCACATGGTCATCATGCGGCTTTTTCTCAACAGAACAGTTCAAAGGATTTTTTACTATAAGC
>JANJGK010001009.1:220000-227500 GCA_039081455.1 Macrobrachium rosenbergii | reverse complement strand
ATTGTTATGCGAGTAATAATGACCTAATCTCAAAATAAATGACACATTCATTATGATGAATAGCTTTACATACCTTGTGAGGTCATATAATATGCAATTCACGTATCTTGTTTCGATACATTAGATCTCACAAAAAAATCCAGTTATTTAATTTATTAATGAAATATTACATATCTACAAAAAAATTCATATTTCATAATCTTAAATGATGAGTGTACTGGGATATCCAAATTCAACCTCAAGTGGAAATGAACATTTCATGTAAAGGAAAAATTACCCAAAATTCGACGTAAGGGAAGACGATAAAAATCAACTTACCTACAGCCCTTCCCAGTAGCGAAAATGCCACTGCCCGTCATAAACGTTATGAAGATCCAGGTATACCAACAAAATGAAATGCAACATTGTATTTTGGACGAGAACACTGCGGTTCTGAGCATAAAAGAATCGAATCAAAAGTGATTTCCTTAAATTCAAGTTTCTGAACTTACTACATTCTAAGTGAAATAACAAACTATCTTTAATTCATCTGCTTTAAAACTATATAATAGATCGGCAGTTCTGACAACCCTTCTGCTGCTGTTCGTAGACATGAAGTCCTGGCATGTTTTTGTCTGACCAAATACTGGCAGGAAACAAATACATACTTTTTTTTTATTTCAGAATATTCTTCGAAAATAAACATACTCAATATTATTCAAGAATAACAAACTATAGCTAAACTGTTTAAAATAAATTAATAATATTCATCATAAACAGATCAAATGCAGATGCTTCCTCAACTCAGTTGCAGAAATCGATGTGCGAAAGAATCATCATTTTATGAAACCAAATCATCTAAAAAGTATTGGGCACTGCTTAAGGTAGGAAGGGGTATTGTGGTCATATGAATAGGATTTGTTAATGAACGGATTAAGTATAGTCTATGTAACTGCAACTGTAAGGCGGGGGGCGGGGGGGGGGGGCGATAGGATAGAATAAGGGTTCGATTACGAATCGATTAAAACCCGTAAGGATCCAACGGAAGGAAGATGAGGTTTGGAAGCGGGTAAAGGGTGGGATGAAAAGGAGGGTATAAAGGAAAGGAAAAAAGAATGGGACAGTCCCATTTATAGTTTATAGTCTATGATGACTGAAACATGTTGTAATTACTGTTCAGAAGATGAACCCTATTCATATGGAACAAGCCCACTGGGGCCTTTGACTTGAAATTCACGAAGCTTCCAAAGGATGTTGAGGTGTTCGTTAGGACGTAAGAGAAGGTAAAGAGAAATACAGAAAGAGATATCACTTATTAAAAAGAAGAACATTAATTAAGAAATTAATAAATAGATTAAAATGAAGCAAAATGAAATGAAAACAGCATTAGGGTAGTAATACTGACGGCAAACTTTCATTTTATTCTTCATGATTACTGAGAAATTCCGTTCATTAATTTGACATAATTTAGAGGATTAAGGCAAAACTTCTTTGATTGTGGGAGCGTTATGCTATAAATCAATAATATTATGCAACTTCGACTACAATGTATATTCGTCATTGGCGGGCCAATAAGCTGCGTTTTATCCCTTTCGAAAGCAAGATCAATTTGGCTTACGAACAAATCCTTAGCCTGTTGTTTTGCTTTCTGACGCATCTTAGTCTGATTGCAACATTGTCTTATTGTAAGGAAATTACGATATATTGCAATTTCGTGGGCACACTAATTAGCCAGTCTGAAGGAGAAATTGATTTGTTCGAGGAAAAATATCCTTAGTCTATATCCTTGCCATTCTTGTGAATTTTGCCTGGCTTGCACCATTGCCGTATTGCAAGGGCATTGCAATATATAAGAAATTCTGTTGCCAATTCGTGATTAGAAGGTCAATGTATTGCATTGTATCAAGTGTGAAGCAAAAGTTTCGTTACCAAGAGAAAAAGTCTCCAGGCTGTAGCCATGCCATTTGGGCGAATTTTCCCTTGTGGGAAACATTCCTTCCTGCAAGGAAATTGCAATATATTGTAACGTTCCATGCATAAGAGAATATTAGACTGCATTTTATTCCAAAAAAAGAATAGTTGCTGTGCTGCCCAAAAAACATCATAATAACGTTAACAATTTGTATTTTTTCATTGCTAGCAACTTTGCTGCATTGCAAGGATATTGAAACATATTGCTAATTTTCATACATATTTGCCATTAGAAGAACTCTAATTTGTATTTAATCTAGTTTCAAGTTAAAGTCGTTGTGAACCCCTAAAATTTAGCCGTACCTGCAACATTGCAATAACGCAAGAAAATTGCAATACACTACAATTTCGACTGCATTTTGCTCTCCCTTTCTTTATTCTGAAGGAATAGGGTTCGCTCCCCAAAATCACCCCAATTGTCTTGCTATTTTGCATGTTATGAGTTTGCTTGCAACCTTCCCGTATTGCATGTAAATTACAATATACTGTATTGTGATTTCGAATTCACATTTGTCATTAGAGTCCCAGTAGACTAGCTTTTATTCGGTTTGAAGCTTGAACAGTTGATTCTGAACTCCCAGATTCCAATAGACTACATTTTATGCTATTTCGAGAAAATTTGTTTATCCCTTTGAAAAAACATAAGGCTACAGACAAGTTATTTTCAAGAATTTATGTTTTCTTGCAACGTTACAGGATTGCAAACCTATTTTAATAAAAGCGGATTATATATACATGCAAGCCATTTGAGGAACATTTGACTGCATTGTATCCAATTTCAAAGTAAAGATGGTTTGTTCCTGGAAAAAACTCTGGAGCTATGCATGCTATACTGAAGAATTTATTGTCAACATTGCCCTGTTGCTAGCCAATTGCAAATCATTGTAACTTCGAAAGAACTCATCATTAGAAGGCAATGAAAATTATTGTATTAACTTAAAAGGGAAGATTGTGCAATAATTGTAACATTACCTTATTACTATACTATCATCATATTTCACACTGCGCCTCCATCTGCAAAATTGCAATGAATGTGGCTTCCTCTTGTTTGAAACATTGCAATGTGTGGATACCAATTTTTCTTTATAGTAGCCTTAAGTCTGAGATAAAATGATTAGGCCACATGTTATTTTCCTGCCCTTCTTTTGTAGGGCAATGATACGGGTATACATATCGGAATTATTCATTTGTCTTGATTCGGTTTCATAGATATGAAACTAAACTATAATGATCATGTGAATACAGGAAACTATTGTAGACGCCCCCTCCCCTGGGGCCCTCCGGATACACGCCACCAGAAACGTCCTTTTCATGTGTCAGCAAACACACTTTCTCCCAGTTGTATGCCCTTCTTGTTCTCAGTTTAAATATCACTTTTCCGCTCGCGATTGTTAAATTAATGACATGTCCAGAGTTTTGACAAAAAAAAAATTAGGATATACTTCGTCGCTGTATATCACTCTCGTCGCTGCCTCTACACTATCATATGTTCAAATGTTATAATACATTATGTTTGTTTTTTTTTTCAGTTTCAGTCTTCTGTCTAAACGAATGATAAAAGTATTGAACAATGTATAAAGAAGGAAGGAGTATTGTGATAAAAAAAAAAAAAAAAAAACATGAGCAGTTGAAGTATAGCACTGTATTTGATGACAGAAACACCTGTTGGAATAATATATCTTAACATTTGAGCTAAATTACATACACACACACACACAAAACATATTCAACTTGAAAATAATTATAACTCAACACTAATTTCATTCTGAGAGAATTCATTGATAATATTGGCGGCAAACTTTCTCTTTTTTTCTCTATGATTACTGAGAATTACCGCTCGTTAATTTCACTCTATTTACAGGATTAAGGCATAACTACTTTGATTATGAGAGCATAATGGTATAAATCATCAATATTCTGCAATTGCAATGTATATTCGTCATTGGCTGGGCAATAAGCTGCATTTTATCCAATTTGCAAGGAAGATCAGTTTAGCTTACAGACAAATCCTTAGGCTATGGCTTTGCTATCTGACGAATCTTGGCTCGATTGCAGCATTACAATAATGCAAGGAAACTGCGATATACTGCAATTTCGTAGGTATATGAATCATTAGAGACCCTACAGACTGAGTTCTACCCAGTCTGAAGGAAAGGTCGATTTGGCCACGAAACAGATATCCTGAAACTATATCCTTGCCATGCTGGAAAAGTTGAGCTGGCGTGCAACATTGCTGTAGTGCAAGGGCATTGCAGTATATTGCATTTCTCATGTGTTTTCTTGATCAGAATCTCAAGATATTACATTTTATCCATTTAAAGGAAAAGTATGCCAAGAGAAAAAATCCCATGCTATGTCGGCGAAATTTGCCTTGCTTGAAACATTCTTGTTGCAAGGAAGTTACAATATGTTGCAACTTCCTGTGCATAATGGACGTTAGTAAGACATTAATTTGTATTTTATCAACTTTGAAGGAGGAATCGTTCTGGTCCCCCCAAAATTCCGAAGGCTTTCGTGTTTTGAAAAAATATACTGGCTTACAATATTGCAATAATGCAGGCAAGTTGGAATATACTGCAATTTTGACTGCATTTTTGGTATACCAGACCAATCACTTTCCCTTTCTTTAGTTTGAAGCAAAACTCGGTTCGTTCTCCAAAAACATCCTAATTGGCCTGCTATTTTTAATGTTGTGAATTTGTTAGCAACTTTCCCGTATTGCAAGCATATTGCAGTATATTTTGATTTCGAATGCACATTCTTCATTTTACCTACAGTAATTTGAAATAAAATTTGTAAGCTCCTATAAAAAACACAAGGCTATAGATCTGTTACTTTCACGAATTTAGCCTTGCATCCAACATTGCAGCATTACAACTCTTTTATATAAAAGACAATTATGCATCATTGCAAGCCTTTGAAGGTCGAATAGACTACATTTTATCCTATCTCAAATTAAAACTCTTTTGCTTCCACAAAAAAAAAAATCTAGAGTTATATCCCTGTTATGTTAAGGAATATTTCCTTGCTTTTAATATTTCCCTGTCGCTAGCAAATTGCAAAATATTGCAATCTTGAGATCATTCTTCATTATCATGTATTCAAAATTAATGCTATATTACATTAGTTTTTTGCTCAGTATTAGTCTTTTGTTCAAAACTGAGACTTTTCCATTCATTATCGCAGAAAATTGTATCAAAATAATGAATGAAATTGAACTTCAATTCCGTCTTCAATTCTCCGTATACTCTGAGGCGGCCACGTGGTCACCATGCGGTCCTTTCTCCGCCGAACAAATTAGACGAATTTTGACTATAAGGAAGTCGTTAATGCCATCTATTGGCCACCTAAAAACATCAGAACACATATACCAACTGCATCTTCAAAGATGGGCGTATGAACTGGCTAGATTACTTTCATTAAAAGCTTTCCCTCTTTATTCAAGATGCTAATGGGATTGAGGTAACAAAATACAGCATCAACTGGAAATAAATAGTAAATAAAATGGACAAATTTCACTAAAATCATCACACATAGCGTAAAATGACGTTGCTCGTTATAGAGGATATGAAAATCCAGCCACACCAACATTACCAGGTTTAACACCGTATTTTATATAATAATAGCAAAGTTCTGAACATGAAATAATATAATGAAAAGTTATTTGTTTAGAATTCATGTTTCTGCACTTGCTACAAACTACTTTAGACACTAAACTATCTTTAATTTATCAACTTTCAAAGATGCACAGATTGGCAACTCCAACAACTCTACCGTCAGAATGCAGTTTTTAGACGGAAATGTCTCGTCATGTTTTACTCTAAACAGATACATACGATTTACATTTTTTTTTTTTTTGAGATGTGGAGGATCCTATGAAAATAAACTCACAAGTAAAGGAATGACTTATCATTATTTACGTACTCAATATCCTTCAAGATTAAGAAGCTATAAAGATGGTGATTATGATATAATCCTAAAACTTATCATAAACAGATCAAATACAGATTCTTCCTAAACTCATCTGCTGAAATTGAAGACTAATTCATCATAATTTTATGATACCAGAGCATCTGAAAAGTACTAAGCAATGCATTAGGAAGGAAGGACTATTGTGGTAATAAAAACATGAATTGCCACATAGCGGTTAAAATTAGCATATGACGACAGAAACAGATGTTGGAAAAATAACTTTCATTTAAAGCAAATAACACCAAAATTAAAAATATATTAAATTTGTTATTTTGGCGAAGTATGCCTTGCTTGAAATATTCTTATTTCAAGGAAAGAGCAATAGATTGCAACTTCCTATGAATATTGGATATTTGTAGTACATTAATTTGTATTTAATCAATTTTGAAGTACAAATCACACTGGGGTCTAAAAAATTTCCAAAATCTACAACTTTGGTATTTTGATGAATTACGCCGGGCTTGCAACACTGCACTAAACAATAAAGTTACAACATACACTAAAATTTCGACCATATTTTTTGCATACCAGACCAATCGCTATCATTTTTTTTTTTTTTTTTTTGAAGCAAAAGCTGGTTCGTTCCCGAAAACACCCTAATTGTCTTGCTGTTTAGAATGTTATGAGTTTGCTTGCAACCTTCCCGTGTTGCAAGCAAATTGCAATATACTGTGACATCGAAGGCATATTTATGGTTCAAGTGCCATTAGGCTGCCTTTTATTTAATTCGAGACCAAAAGTTGGTTTTGAACTCCCAAAATCCAATAGAATACATTTTATGCACTTTTAAGTAACATTTATACATTCCTTAAAAAAAAGTAAAAGGCTTGCAACATTACCGTACTGCCCATGTTATTAGCATATTGCACAATGAACCTCCGTCTGGGACATTAAAAATAATGTTGAAATTTACTGTCCTTTATAATATTATTCAGCGAAATTAATTCTAGAATTAAATGATTGTATGACCTGTTCATGACTTTCTTTCGTAATTTAATGATTCGGGTCTAAATGTAGTATTTGTCCAATAGTGTTGATTTACTTTCATATACATGAAACTAAACTGTAATGGTCATGTGATTCTAAGGAGTTATCATGTGTTCAAAGGTTAGATCACGCTTTAGTTTGAGTTCAGTTTCAGCCTCCTAACTAAACCAACGAAAATTGGAAATATTCCACTAATTATGTTATGAAATAGTATCAAAATGATCCATTAATGAAATCGTACTTTAGTTATGTCTTCAATTCTACGTATACTCTAAGGCGGCCACGTGGTCACCATACAGCTTTTTCTCTACAGAACAATTTAAAGGATTTTTTACAATAAGCAAGTCGTTAACGCCATCTATTGGCCCCCCAAGAAAATCAGCGCAAGTGAATAACTACATTTTCAAAGATGGGTGAGGAAACTAGTTAGATTATTCTGATTCCCACCTTTTTCTCGAAAATAAAAATGATGTGTCTACTGGGATATCTAAATTCAACTTCAGTTCGAAATGAATATTTTATGTAAACGAACAATGAACAAAAATTCGATGTGAGGGAGGACGACAAGAATCAACTTGCCTACAGTCCTCC
>JANJGK010001009.1:210000-215000 GCA_039081455.1 Macrobrachium rosenbergii | reverse complement strand
CTTTAGTTATCTGCCGTGATAATATTTTAAGACTAGCATGGATTGAAAATTCTCGAATTAAATCTCACATTTTTGTAAGTCTATCTTTTTCCTGTAGTTCGTCATCAGCCTCATCACCTAGTTTGAGTGTAATGGGTCAGATATTTTCAAGCTGTGATGTAGTCTTTCGCTTGAGAAATATATCGTCCCTCATTTACCACATGATTCTGAATAATTGAAAGACCTCTGGAATGTCCGTAATTGCTGCCAATGAATCCAATAAAATTAATAGATTCCTGCTGCCATTTCATACTGTATATCGATATTAATTTCTTTATGGGCTACAGTTGAGTGTAGCCATATTAAATAAATTATCGTTTCTTTACGTGGAAAAGCTCATTATTATGTTCTTTTACGTTTAGGGAAATCAGAAATTCATTGTTTTTAGTCTTATCATTGATGTTTTCAGTATAACCTTGAAGACACTTAATCCTCGTTTCCAGGTCACTGCTTTCCTCGCCATAATCATAATTTTAATGAATACTGTTCCAGTTTATGTTCATCTAATTCCCCGATCAAATGAGGTCGTTGAACGATTCACTCGGAAAACTTGGAGGGTTCAATTTTCTCTTTCTCTTTTGAGCCGTTAAGCGTCCCTGGTAAGGAAGATGGCTGAAGTTCTCTAATAACAGCGGAACATAAAGGTGTTATTATGTGCTCTTCTTTTGTTTAAGAAGGGGGGATGGAATCTATTAAAGTAAGCAACTCTGATGGTGGCATTATTAAATTATTATGCGAGTAATAATGACCTAATCACAAAATCAATGGCACATTCAATATGATGAAAAGCTTTATATACCTTGTGGCGTCATAAAATATGCAACTCGCATAACTTGTTTCCAATGCATTACATCTCACAAAAAATCCAGTTATTGAATTTATTGATGAAATATTGCATATCTATAAAAAAAAAATTTCATATGTCTATGACTCTTCACAAATCTCCTACTAACCAGTTCTTGCCAGCATCATCAGAAAGATGAAGCCTCCATTAAAAATGCGAAATGGGGGAAGTTTAAATAAGGGAACTTTTCTTACTTCACGTTTCTCTCGGCGTTTGTCTCCCTTCTTGCTGAACAGTAATTTTATAGCACGATGAAGTTTTGCATATTTAATTTTCAATATCAGATAATAAATCTACAGTTTCAGAAAACATTCATTGACTTTCACTTTTGGTGAGGCTCCCTCTTTTCAGTCGTGATGAGTTAAGACACTGTATGCAGAGAAATAGCGAAGGCAATAAACTTCTCTGAGAGAGTGATAATGATAATATTTCTCTATCTGAAATAATAGTACTCGTGTTCGCATCCAGTTAAGAAATCCCTGCATTAAGCGAATGAATACACATTAATTATTATCTTATTTTGCATTTCGTTTATATTTTATCTGATATCACTGCGATAAACAATCACAGCAAATATGGAAAATCCCCTGTTTTCTTCATCTGAAAGTGCATAATTTTTGTTGGTATCCTTCATTTGATAAGGACACGACACATTCCCTAGAACTAAACTGCCTAAAAACCACTTGAAAGCTTAGATAATAAATCTTCTGAAAACAATACACCATCAGCATTTGGTTTCTTGATTTGCTTTATAAATCGCTACAGTCACACAATATGAAGAAGCACCGCAATTTCCTGGAACATGTAAACGTGACTATTAATGAAATGACTAGAATTTGTTGATATTGCTTCGTGAACATCGCCAGGCGGCAATATTCTTTGTTTCTGTCGTTGTTCCAAAGGAGAAGGGCTCAAAATTATTCAAATTCAGGTTGTCACGACTTTCACTTCAATGAGCCAGTTTAGGTGATTGTACACTGGGTATTAATCAATTTCGGACAATAGTTACATTCATCTTTTCACTGCTAAATCAAGAACCCTAAATAAAAAAATAACCATGCAATATCAGCTGGTAATACCTATAGCAAAGATTTAAAAACTATACTCTCTCGAATGCTTGGTTAATAAGGCTGCAGACCTTGGTGGCTAAACAGTAGCAGAGCGTGGGTCTCACGGTACCATAGTGGCCAAGCCAAAATCCTCGAGCAGTTTGACCACATTTCAACGTATGATCCTGTTAAACTGGCACATATTTAAATCACTATTAATTAAAAAAAAAAAAGTAGTGAAGTGTTAATACTCAAAATTACGGAGACAATCGAAAGTTTTATGCATCAACAAATGCTTATCAATTATACTTTTTATTGCTTGAAAAAAGATGGACATTTTATAAATACTATTGTACTTTTAATTAAAGTGAGGTTTTTGTCAAACAAAACACTGATGACGACTCCTTGAAAAGAAGTGTCACTTAAACGGCAGCTGAGCCTCTTCTTCTTTGGCCAAGGGCAGCCATCTATAAACTTTTGCGGGTTATGGCACTAGGAAACATTGGTATCCTGAGAAATAAGGTCTTAAAAAATCCAAACTTTTCCCAGATATTTAGTCAAGACACATATGAAGATATTCATATGTATTATTTGTATATACTGTATATATATATATATATATATATATATATATATATATATATATATATATATATATATATATATATATATATATATATATATATATATATATATATAATAGGAAACCAATGCCGAATGAAGCGAAGCAGAAGATAAGCCTAAATTTCTATCCTGAGGAAAAAAAAAAAAAAAAATGCAAACGGCATTATTTAATTCATTAGAAAACGTCCCCTTTACTACTACAGGAATAATAATCTGGATAACGTATTCTGTTGTCGGAATACTGAATTTTAAAATTTTATATATCTGATGGGAGTAGAATTCCCCAAGAATTCTTTATTCCGGTTTTAATCATTGTGTTTCTAGGGTTACTTTTTATTTTGTTTTGTTTAGGAGAACCTTAACGATGTCTGAATCAACCATTTTTAGAAAAGAAAAAGCTTTTCTGCTCACAGGAGTTTTTGCTTCAGGTCATCAGCGTTCTTTGTTTACTCAGCGCTATAAACTTCAGCCCTTTTCATGATAAAAAATAAAAACATATTTTGTGCGACAGAAGGAACTAGGGCAAAATTAATGTTAAGAGAGGATAATAACGATTTCTTATAGCTGTATATGTGAAATATAATTATTGTACAATTATATTTCGGCAAAACGTCCATTTACAAGAAGTCAGTTCCTGGTTACATTGAGCATATAACACAAAGTACCAATTGTAAAAAGATATTTTTGCCTCTGAATACATTTTATTACGCTATTTAATACGAAAAGTTAATGAAAAAAAACACCAATAAGTCTTTAGTTGGTCACTAAACTTTAATCTTCGACTGAAAGTTAAATTACTAGAAATCAACAAAAATAATAAGTTTTAATTATGCAATGCTTCCTTTGAATCTTTTTGCATGCATGCATTATGCATACAAAGAGAGCCTGAATATTTTTTTGAAATTTTAATTTTAGTTAATTTCCATGGCAAAATAGAGCGTAATGGCTGTGGGAATATTTCTCTGGTGAAGCCACATGAAAATGTTAGCAAACAAACGATGGAAGAGTTCACTAAACCGTTAGATTCGTCAGTGTCACCACTAAGTTACCACGAACGTAAGGTGTAGTGAGTAGATGAATGCTCACTAGTGAGGAAAAGCATAATTCAATTGGCAAAGGTCGTTATTGTGACAGCTGAAAGCTATGCAATGACTCTGAATGCATGAGGAGAGGTGGAAATTAATTTCGCTGAAAAAGCCCAACAACTGTGCTTACACGATCATTAGGCAGCTCATGCGTCACTGACTTCAAAATTTGTCTCAAGAGAGGTCTCGAATCGATTTCATATTTAAAATCCTAGCATGGACCGCTCTCAAAAAAAAAAAAAAAAAAATTAATAAATAAAAATAAAAGTAAAAAATGCGACGAAGTTTCCTCGGCGCAATAGAGTTTTCTGTATAGCGTTATAATGCTGTATGTGCCGCGGCCCATGAAAACTTTCTGCCGCTGCCCAGTAGTGGCCTGTCCTATAGTGTTGCCAGACGCACGATAATAGCTAAATTTAGCCTTAAATAAAATAAAAACTATTGAATCCAGAGGGCACCAGTCTGGTATGTTTGATGATTGGAGGGTGGATGATCAACATACCAATTTGCAGCTCTCTAGTCTCAGTAGTTTTAAGATCTGAGGGCAGACGGAAAAAGTGCGGACGGACAGACAAAGCCATCTCAATAGTTTTCTTTTGCAGAAAACTAAAAGAACAGAAAAATACAACAATTAGCGCATGTCAATGATTTCTAATAAGTTGTTCAGACACAGACACGCTTAAATTTTATTTAATTATGAAAAAAAAAACCGGGTAACTGAGCCAGACTACACTGACTAGTTCTACTCTAGAAGTGCAAAGGTTGTAGAGTCGCAGAATCACTCCCAGAAAGAAGAGGACCAAAAATTATTCCAATTGCTGGCTGGAGGCGCTTGCTTGCTTGCTTGCTTGCTTGCGGTAATTGTTCTCAACTTTTACTTCGGCGAAAAACTATAGCCCGACTCAACGGCAAGTGACGTTATTCGATCCGCATTCCGGAAGTGTTTTGATAATTCACAAATTAGAAATAGCATAACAAATCCGGAAATTGAATACGGAAAAAGTGAAACCACATTCTAAACACTTTTGCCCAGTCGCGAAAAAGATCACGTGCACGACGACATTGGATCAATTAACAGGGAAAAAACGAAGCTACAATGTAAGCAAAGGATCAAAGCAGTTTCGGCACAAAACAGAAAAAAATTATCTCACGGAGAGTCTGTCCCGTAAATTCCAAAATCTGGGCCGAACGAATCATGCAATGGAAGATTTTGAAAAGAGAGTATCAGCAAATATCCCAAGATGCTAAATTTCTGTTAATCACATTATTGTTAACTAATGTTTTTTTTGGCGAATATTCGCAAAAGTTATGGATTCCTGAGCTAAAAACAATTATCGGTTCCTTTATTTGTGGATTAGC
>JANJGK010001009.1:152500-207500 GCA_039081455.1 Macrobrachium rosenbergii | reverse complement strand
TCCAGAGGCTCCATATCCCCACTCAGGCCGGTGTCGAGGTAGGAGTGGCCTTTAAAACTCATTTGGCTAAAAATCACAATAGACTCTCAGGGGACATTGCTGATAAACAGACCATACCCCACCTCAGATCCACACCTGACAGGTGTCATGGAGGCGGAGTTTGGAAACTCATTAACGTTACTACCCTCGTACTGTGTTTACAAATATGATAATCCTATTTTCATACATCTCTACTGCCTACCTTAAAGTTTAAACAATTTACAAATTTCTTTTGATATTAAAGGATCAAGTTTATACATCCCTTGACTGATATTCATATTATGGTTGTAACTTTCTTTTATGAAGCTAGATTCAATGATGTTCCTTTCCAGTGCATTATTAGAATATACAATCCTTTTTGCCCCTTCCCAGTTGATAGCATGATTGTTCTCACTAACATGTACAAATATACCACTGTTCCCTTGTGCATATCTCACACATTTCTTATGTTGTTCAATTCTTTTTTTCCAGTGCTTTCCCGGTTTGGCCAATATAAAAGTTGTCACAAGACTTACACGGAATTTTATATACACACCCTTTAATATTGTCTGGGGAGTTCTTGATAAGTACATTTTTCATTGTTGTATTGTTCTTAAATGCGACATTAACACCAAAATTCTTAAGAAGATGAGGGATATCTTTCATACTATTATTATAAGGCAGAACAAGCAAATTTTTTGTGTTGTACGGTTCTTTTGATACATAGTCTTTTTTGCCGCTTCAACTGCACTGTTTAATACACTATCAGGATATTTCAATTTTTTGCCTGCATTCCTAATCTTATCTATTTCATCATCAATATATTCAGGGCTACATACCCGTAATGCTCTTAAAAACATAGATGAAAACACTGACTTTTTAACCTTATTGCTTTGTCCAGAATAGAAATGCACATAGGAAGAAATATTAGTGGGTTTTCTATACACACTATATTTAAACCCACTACTATTTCTTCGTATGAGGACATCCAGAAACGGTAAGCACCCATCATTTTCCATTTCCATCGTGAATTTAATTGATGGTACTAATTGATTTAACTTAGCAAAAAAGTTTTTTACATCTTGGTTCCATGGCCATACACAAATTATGTCGTCAACATACCTAAACCATGTTACATTACGTGGGATTGTGTTGTTTAATATCTTCTTTTCAAAAAATTCCATATATAAGTTACTTAACACTGGGGATAGAGGGTTTCCCATTGCCATACCAAAATTTTGTGAGTAAAATTTACCATTAAATTCAAATTTACAATCTTTTGCACATAATTTAATCAGTTCAATTAAAGTACTTTTAGAAAATGGGATATCCAGCTGTGTGTTCTCTAACAATTCAGATAAAAACGCCATCAGATCATCTATTGGCACCTTTGTGAATAGTGATACAACATCAAAACTTACAAGCCTGGATTCACTATTAATCTCTACACTATTTAGTTTATTTATCAGGTCGACATTATTCTTGATATTTGCATTTGAGATGGTACCTACTAATGGGTTGAGAATATCTACTAAGTACTTCGCTAGCTTGTATGATGCGGAACCAACTGAACTGATAATTGGCCTGGCAGGAAAGTTTGCTTTGTGAGTTTTTATTGTACCATACATGTATGGTAGCGGTGGAGAGGTCACACACAACTTCTTTATAAGGCTTTCGTTACCTTTTAACAGGTTTTTCACTTTCTTATTGAAACCACTATTCACATTGTCTATCGGGTTCTTATTTAATTCTTTATATGTGTTATCATCACCTAAAAGATTTTGCATTTTTTCTATATATTCACTTTTATTTAAAATTACAAGGGCGCCTGATTTATCTGCTTTTGTCATGTGTATATTTTTATCTTTTTTCAGTTCATTAATAGCAACCATAAATCTTTTGGGGACGTTTGTGGTGTCTGATTTTTTCATACTTCCATAAATCACTCCCTTAACCATGTTCACTTCTTCATTCGTTAAATCACTATATTTTTCCAAATTACACAGTCCTTTAGTTATTTCCACACTGTTCCTTCCGCCAGGAGATAAAGCAAAGTTTAAACCGTAGCCTAAGGCACTAGTTACATTTCTATCCAGCTGTTTGTTTGATAAGTTGACGACACATTCATGATTGGCGTTGTTGGTCCAAGGGCTTCTTTCAATCAACAGTTTCATTTTATTATCGTGTTTCCGTTTCAGTTTCCGATACACTTGATTCCTCATCTTCACATGACAATATTCACGTAGGGAATCTCTCCAATCTGGTGGTATTGATGCTTCAAAATGTCGTCTTTTCCTCGTGAGATCTTCAAAATTCTTTTTGGTTTCCAATGTTTTGATGTTGATATGTTTTTCCAATATGGCACGTTGTATTTCACCGAAGGGTTGGTCTTCTAATTTCAGCAAGGAACTGGTTATGAACGATCTTGGTATCACTTGTTCATCCCGACATTCACGTAAAAACCGCAGGTGCTCCTTGTTGGTATGAGCTTGAGTGAGGGCGTCGGCAAATTCTCTGACGGCATATTCCAAGATGGGGAAAAGAACACAGAAAGATCGGAAGGAGCGCGTGGTATCCATTGATGATTATTATCACTTTTGTACGTGATTCATTTATCACACATTACCACAGGTGAAAAATAAGAAACGGGGTGTAGGTCCTGGCCGGTTTCGACTTTATTTCCAAGCCATTGACAAAGGACTGATACAGAGTGTGAGAAGTCACAAATATATATACTACAAGAACAGTACTGACGAACATACACAACCGTTAGAGGCTCCATATCCCCACTCAGGCCGGTGTCGAGGTAGGAGTGGCCTTTAAAACTCATTTGGCTAAAAATCACAATAGACTCTCAGGGGACATTGCTGATAAACAGACCATACCCCACCTCAGATCCACACCTGACAGGTGTCATGGAGGCGGAGTTTGGAAACTCATTAACGTTACTACCCTCGTACTGTGTTTACAAATATGATAATCCTATTTTCATACATCTCTACTGCCTACCTTAAAGTTTAAACAATTTACAAATTTCTTTTGATATTAAAGGATCAAGTTTATACATCCCTTGACTGATATTCATATTATGGTTGTAACTTTCTTTTATGAAGCTAGATTCAATGATGTTCCTTTCCAGTGCATTATTAGAATATACAATCCTTTTTGCCCCTTCCCAGTTGATAGCATGATTGTTCTCACTAACATGTACAAATATACCACTGTTCCCTTGTGCATATCTCACACATTTCTTATGTTGTTCAATTCTTTTTTCCAGTGCTTTCCCGGTTTGGCCAATATAAAAGTTGTCACAAGACTTACACGGAATTTTATATACACACCCTTTAATATTGTCTGGGGAGTTCTTGATAAGTACATTTTTCATTGTTGTATTGTTCTTAAATGCGACATTAACACCAAAATTCTTAAGAAGATGAGGGATATCTTTCATACTATTATTATAAGGCAGAACAAGCAAATTTTTTGTGTTGTACGGTTCTTTCTGGTTTTGATACATAGTCTTTTTTGCCGCTTCAAATGCACTGTTTAATACACTATCAGGATATTTAAATTTTTTGCCTGCATTCCTAATCTTATCTATTTCATCATCAATATATTCAGGGCTACATACCCGTAATGCTCTTAAAAACATAGATGAAAACACTGACTTTTTAACCTTATTGCTTTGTCCAGAATAGAAATGCACATAGGAAGAAATATTAGTGGGTTTTCTATACACACTATATTTAAACCCACTACTATTTCTTCGTATGAGGACATCCAGAAACGGTAAGCACCCATCATTTTCCATTTCCATCGTGAATTTAATTGATGGTACTAATTGATTTAACTTAGCAAAAAAGTTTTTTACATCTTGGTTCCATGGCCATACACAAATTATGTCGTCAACATACCTAAACCATGTTACATTACGTGGGATTATGTTGTTTAATATCTTCTTTTCAAAAAATTCCATATATAAGTTACTTAACACTGGGGATAGAGGGTTTCCCATTGCCATACCAAAATTTTGTGAGTAAAATTTACCATTAAATTCAAATTTACAATCTTTTACACATAATTTAATCAGTTCAATTAAAGTACTTTTAGAAAATGGGATATCCAGCTGTGTGTTCTCTAACAATTCAGATAAAAACGCCATCAGATCATCTATTGGCACCTTTGTGAATAGTGATACAACATCAAAACTTACAAGCCTGGATTCACTATTAATCTCTACACTATTTAGTTTATTTATCAGGTCGACATTATTCTTGATATTTGCATTTGAGATGGTACCTACTAATGGGTTGAGAATATCTACTAAGTACTTCGCTAGCTTGTATGATGCGGAACCAACTGAACTGATAATTGGCCTGGCAGGAAAGTTTGCTTTGTGAGTTTTTATTGTACCATACATGTATGGTAGCGGTGGAGAGGTCACACACAACTTCTTTATAAGGCTTTCGTTACCTTTTAACAGGTTTTTCACTTTCTTATTGAATGTCCTTCATAACAACAAATTGCTTTAATGATTCAGTTGCATCATTGCTTGAATATTGACGTCATTTTTTTACTACTGGTTGCACTAGTAACAGCGAAAACTAGAGTCCTCTCTCTAGCTCACTCATCAACATTATGTAATTCACTGTTGAGCGCCAGTCTTTGATATTATTGATATATCAATCCAGAAAAAAATTTTAAAATCTAAAAAAATAGTTGCCAGTTACTTTTCCTTCTTTCTGATAAAAGTAAACATATCATCGACATAATCCAGTCTTCAAATTAGTTTCGATAATATATTAACATATAATAATATCAGTATAGAATTTATATTACCAGAATGAAACGCTATATGAATTATGTATTTAATATAGAAGAACGAAGTGATTTAGACCTACAAAGACCGTCAACAGCTCCACACACAGATTCCCTGTACCGAGGCATCTCCCTCTCTCTCACTGTAAGTTGGTCTCTCATTGCGTAAGTTCCTGGCTCTCTCTCTCTCTCTCTCTCTCTCTCTCTCTCTCTCTCTCTCTCTCTCTCTCTCTCTCTCTGTGTAATTTGCTGACTCTCTCTGCGTATGTTCCTGGCTCTCCCTCTCTCTCTCTCTCTCTCTCTCTCTCTCTCTGTAAGTTGCTGACTCTCTCTCTGCATATGTTCCTGGCTCTCTCTCTCTCTCTCTCTCTCTCTCTCTCTCTCTCTCTCTGTAAGTTGCTGACTCTCTCTCTCTGCGTATGTTCCTGGCTCTCTCTCTCTCTTTCTCTCTCTCTCTGTAAGTTGCTGACTCTCTCTCTCTGCGTATGTTCCTGGCTCTCTCTCTCTCTCTCTCTCTCTCTCTCTCTGTGTAATTTGCTGACTCTCTCTGCGTATGTTCCTGGCTCTCCCTCTCTCTCTCTCTCTCCTCTCTCTCTCTCTCTCTCTGTAAGTTGCTGACTCTCTCTCTGCATATGTTCCTGGCTCTCTCTCTCTCTCTCTCTCTCTGTAAGTTGCTGACTCTCTCTCTCTGCGTATGTTCCTGGCTCTCTCTCTCTCTTTCTCTCTCTCTCTGTAAGTTGCTGACTCTCTCTCTCTGCGTATGTTCCTGGCTCTCTCTCTCTCTCTCTCTCTCTCTCTCTCTCTCTCTCTCTCTCTCTCTCTCTCTCTCTCTTTGTAAGTTGCTGACTCTCTTTCTGCGTATGTTCCTGGCTCTCTCTCTCTCTCTCTCTCTCTTCTCTCTCTCTCTCTCTCTCTCTCTCTCTCTCTCTCTCTTTGCGTATGTCCCTGACTCTCTCTCTCTCTCTCTTTGCATGTGTCTCTGACTCTCTCTCTCTCTTTCTCTCTCTCTCTCTCTCTCTCTCTCTCATGGAGCTAAAAATATCAGAAAGAACAAGCAGAGGTAGATTAATAGTGCCCAAAACTATACCAGGAAAACTAAGGAAAGCACACAGGACATTATTAATCCACCACGCACCAGCATCGATAACGCAGCGTCTATTCAATGCGTTACCAGCTCATCTGAGGAACATATCAGGAGTGAGCGTAGATGTGTTTAAGAATAAGCTCGACAAATATCAAGGCTGCATCCCAGACCATCCAAGATTGGAAGATGCAAAATATACCGGTAGACATCAGAGGTGCCTCACACTGAGGGACCTGGGGCAACCCGAACGTACTGTAAGGTCTCTTTCTCTCTCTCCAATCAAAAATCACACTGTCCATTAAAATAAGCAACATGTTCCCAACAGTACACAGATAATGGAGTCATTAACCAAGTACGTATAGGGTATCCACCGTCCCCAAGCGACAGAAAATTACCATTATCATTGAGGTTGCTCATTACATTATGAATATCGGAGTTCTTCAAGATCCTGTTGTCATGTACGCTCCCTGGCCACTGAGCATCGATGCTAGTGAACACTTCATCAGCATTGCAAATGGCTTGGACATTAATGCTTGCAAATCCTTTCCTATTTATATATTCATCACCATGATGTTTCAATTGTGGAATGCGCACATGAGTGCAATCAACTGACCCAATTGCATATGGAAACTGATATTTTTCTGACCACTTTTCTTGGGCCCTTCTCATTTCATTCTCAGACCGGGGAAATCTTATCCATAAATTTGCTTTTTCAACAATTTTCTTGAGAGCATCTCCAATAACTCTACTAACACTTGTTTGATGAATTCCTATCTCCTCTCCTATGCCTTTTCGGTAGCCTGGCTCTGACATATACCTTAAGAATGTTTTCATTAGATCCTTATTTGAGAGAGCACCTCCACGTGTTTCTCCATATTCACCTAAAAAATATTGTGCCAGCCATTCCACATTTTCTTCACGGAATCTGTAATCGCAGGGTAATGTTGTATGGCGATTTCGGTAAGTTTTCCTTTTACGAATTTGGAGAAAAGCCGCCATCAGATCCAGTTCATAGGCGTTTCAAGCACCTAGTGAGCTGTCTTAAACTTTTTTAAGCAATTGCTGAGAAGCATAAGCAATTGCTATGTTTTATTCATTGGAAATGAAGCAATTGCTGATAATTTATAAGCATTTGCTTGAGCTTAAGCAACTGCTCTAAGCCTTTGCTACTAGCACAAGCATTTACTTTGTTTTATTCATGGGAACTGAAGCAATTGCTTTAAAATCCAAGCAAAAGCATTTGCTGAAGTTTTATTCATCAGGCCCATTAAACTAAGCTGTAATGGTCATGTGATTCTAGATAGTTATCATGTGTTCAAAGGTTAGATTACGCTTCAGTTTGAATTCAGTATCAGCTTCCTAACTAAACCAACGAAAATTGGGAATTTTCCACTATTAATGTTATGAAATAGTGTCAAAATTATCTATTAATGAAATCGTACTTTAATTATGTCATCAATTCTACGTATACTCTAAGGCGGCCACGTGGTCACCATGCGGCTTTTTCTCAACAGAACAATTTAAAGGATTTTTTACTATAAGCAAGTCGTTAACGCCGTCTATTGATCACCTAAGAAAATCAGCACACGTGAATAACTACATTTTTAAAGATAGGTGAGGAAACTAGTTAGATTATTCTTATTCCCATCTTTTTGTCAATATTTAAAATGACAAGTCTACTGGGATATCTGATTTCAACTTCAATTCGCAATGAATATTTCATGTTAGGAAAAATGACCCAAAATTCGACGTAAGGGAAGATGATAAAAACCAACTTGCCTACAGTCCTCCCCCATAGCGAAAATGCCACCGCCCATCATAGACGATATGAAGATCCAGACATACCAACAAAATTAAATGCAACATCGTATTTTGGACGAGAACATTGCAGTTCTGAGCATAAAATGGTAGAATCGGAAGCGATTTTCTCAAATACTGGGTTCTGAGATTACTACAGACTACGTGAAATAACAAACTACCTTTACTTCATCTGCTTTAAAACCTATATAGACTGGCAGTTCCGACAATCCAGGCATACCAACAAAAAGAAATTCAACATATCGCATTTTGGACAAGAATACTGTAGTTCTGAGCGTTAAATAATGTTATTAAGGTTTATTATAGCAAATTCATGTTTCTGACTTAACTGAAGTTTACTTGAAGCAATGAACTATCTTTAATGCATCAACATTAAAAGCCGTATGGATTGGCAGTTCCGACAACCCTGCCTTTCCTGTTTATGCGGGTAAAAGTCTCAGGCCAAATATCTAAGGGACACAATTGCATGTTTTTTTTTTCTCTAGATTTCAGTGGAAAATGGTACGAAAATAAACATAAACATGACGTGTCTTTGTTTACATACATAATATAATTCAAAACTGACAAATCATATTGTTTAAATGTAAAACGCTTTCCTTACATTCATCGAGAAGGATGAAAATAAATTCAGATACTAATAAACTTATGGATGAAAATGTGAGCGAGTATACAGATGCTGTTACGTCAGTCATTTTCGATGACATCTTTGCTTACGTGCTTATTTCATCCCTTCTAAAGACGATTATCATCATTGCCTGGATATACATTCATAGTATAGTTATCCAAAAAAAAAATATTAAACATTCTACGACTGCGGATTACAATCATGGTTGATTACAGTATTTTGATTATATAGTGGCAAAGAAAGCATTGATATTGTCTTAGTTTCATGACACACACACATACGTGTGTGTGCGTTTATGTGTAGCGTCTTCTGATGGCACCTGGTTGAACGAGGATGATAATCCTCTTAGAGATGCATCGTGGGGGTCGTCACAATATAAGCGCCGGGGCATCTTGGGAACATGTCAGAGGAACTAATCGTCTGCTTTAGTTTCCTTAAGGGCGTCGTGTACAGGTGGGCGCCGTGTTGTTCTTCATTAAAAGGCTAGACCATTTCTTATTTATTCTAATCTAAAATGATAAGATTTTAATATCGGAGCAGTTACAGGAGTGTACCATTCCTCGATTTGATCGTAAGAATGACCGTCATTAATGAACACCTGGGCGGCCCTGTCGAGTTTTCTATTTATGGAGTGCCATGAAGAGCAGTGTGAAAGAGCCCTTTCAATAAAAGCAGTCATGGCACTGAACTTCAGTCCTTCAGGACACTCACTCCGACCGTGAAGGCAGAGGTCAAGTTGGATCCCTTCGTTGACACTTCATTCTCCAAATGCCCCAATTTTTGCGAGACGAGGATGTCAAGGACCGGAAGTTTTTTCTTTCTGCGTATAAGGACAGCTCCTTCATCTCTCACACACAACAACCTTACAATTCGGTTCATCTCAGCATTTGTTGAGGCCGTCATGTGATGAACTACAGCAAAACATTATCGGCTTTATTCTGCTTTTCTTGAGCTTTTATATGTTTTTTTCTATATTTATCTTATTCAAGTAAAAACATTCTTGAATGTGTCTATTTCCTTCCTTTGATGAAATGCATGTGAAACAACTATTACCTAACCCTTCTACTGTAGAGAGGGGGATTGTTAGAAAGATAGAAACTTTGCTGGACGAATCCGTTTTAATAATAATAATAATAATAATAATAATAATAATAATAATAATAATAATAATAATAATAATAATAATAATAATTTGGTAGAAGACCCTCCTTCAGACTTGTCTCAATGAATACAATCGCTTCCTTTGTGGTGTTTACTTCAAAAGGACTCTTTTTTCATTTCTTATTACCTTAGTCTCTGGGGGATTGATCTTGCAAGTATGTATCCCTCATTAAGTCTGTCATTCTCTAGTAGAGAGGCATATCCAGGTTCAAGTTCGTTTCTACATTTCATTTGCCTTTATTCCGTTAATGGTGTCATCATTTCTATGATTTGGTCAGTACTGGGTTACATTGATGCTTCCTGGGCGGTTCAGGTTTAGACGCCTTATATTATCACGATCACTCACACAACGGCAACCCATAAGTGATGCAAAGGTGTCAAAATGAGCAAGATGACTGATGTGAACCTCTGGACTCGGAACAACAAACAGAAACCAAATTGAAAAGTCCATCAGGGGATTTCAAAGACGCTCTCAGCAGGCCGCCATTGCTGGATCTGAATTCAGGGTTTCATGCCCCCAAGTATTTCCGGGGAGGAGGTGGTCAGCAGGTGGCCTCTGCTCAGTCGAATTGCTTGAGGTCACCATATCTCAGGGACTATCCAGTCGGTGTTCGTGGGATTTTTGGCAGGAAGTCTGTCTCTTGTTTGAGCTGAGGGATGGCGTGGTCAGCTGAATGGTTGTACTGCCTGCCAAGGTCTAGAGAATACAAGGTCTTCTCACGGCTGACCCAAAATTGGGATCTAATGCGCAGGTAGAGGTTGTGACGTCACGCGGTCTACTCACGGTCCTTAGTGATCTCTGATTGATCAGTTCGTTTACAAACAAACACTGTAGGCCTTGCTTCCACATATTTGGTATTGATATTGTCCGTAATAGCGGCCTTATATTTTTTTCTTTCTTGCTGCAATTTAGACAGTTTAAGTGATATGAGCCAAATCTTGTGCAGTAAACGGGAACTTTGAAAATAGGAAAAAAATAGGGATCTAATTCTTCATAGATTTCCTATGGACGAAAAGTGTAGTGTCGCAAAAAGATGGAGTTATGATAAAGGCACAGATGCTTTATATGTACCTAGCTCAAAAGTGCAATGTGTAAAGGTCAGACCTTGGAAACCGCTTATTCATTGTAATTTCGACACCGATATCACTAAAATTCTCCTATTTGAATTCATCATTAAGGTAGCGAGAGTTGGATTTCCTATAGTTGGTATGGTTCATGACTTGGGGCAACAAATATAAGGTTATGGACTTCATTAGGCAATGGCGTAACTAGGCTAATCCAACATTGTTAATCCTGCAGATTATTGCAGGGAAATACATGTATTTGCCGATGCTCCTCACTTGATAAAACTCATCAGAAACACTTCACTTTCTTAGACCATGGATCTAGGTTATCGGACTGTAGGACTGCTTACATTGAGTCAGGGAACTAATTAAGAAAAGTAAAGGTGATCTAATGACAACTCGAAAACTATTTGAAAAGCATTCAAGTGTTACAGGTATGGAGGGTACGACAGTGAAATTAGCGTTACAGTTACTCCGCCACTCACAAAAATCTCAAACACTTCGGAGAAAAGGTCTGATTGTGGATAGGCACCGGGAGAGTGCAATCCAGTTCATTTGCCTTGTTGATAAGTGGTTTGATTTATTCAGTTCTGGAGTGCCTTTCGATAGAAAGTCTTCATGGAATGCTTACGGGCTAATCTTAGAAACCAAAACAAAACATTGCAAGAGATGATACACCTATCCAGAACAATGAAAAGTCTGGAAGGAAAAGGACTTTACCCTTTCCAAAAAGGCCTTGTGATACTTTGCAAATTTCTAACGAACTTGCCAGGGATGTTAAGTGAAATTTTGCAATATCATACATCTTGACTCATAGGTTGAATCGAGATGGACTGGAACACTTTTTTTGGCTGTATACGGTAAATGGGTGCATGTCATCAGCACCCATCACCTGTTGAATTTAAGCACCGAGTTTGAGCCCATCTCCTGGGAAAAGAGAGAACTCTATGAGGCGCAAAATACAATGTTAAAATCGTATTAGCGATAATATGACGGAGTCTCATTTTCTAACTTGATAACTAAAGAAAACACTTCTTACGAGGTTGAAGAAACATCTCTTCAGAAAGCGTTAAGCTTATCGGCAGTATTGTTTCGTTTGCCAATGGAGGAATTGCAGGATGACAATGAAGACAAAACTGAAAAAAGGAGGCATGCAATATGTGGGTGGTTTTGTAGCCCGTAAGTTTCCCCGAGAATGACTTTCTAGGAACTAAAGAACCGAAGGGATGGCACAAGGATCGGCACTATAAGTAGAACAAATGAGAAGCTAATGAAACCTCGACCCGAATTTTTGGAGCATTTAAAATCGGTGGAAAAGATATTTATTTGTTATCATTGTAAACATAACGAAAAAGTTGGTCACATAATTGTATAATTGTTAACCTTATGTATACATGTACTCGTATATGTGTATTTGAGCGTGAGTTGTATATTAGAGTGAAAAGTGTTTTTCGTTTTTAAGTTCCAATTGTAATTATTTGGAAGAATACATGTACAGAAATGAATATGGTCAACATGGGCTTTGTTTCCCTAAAAGAATGAATCATAATTTTTAATATTAAAAAGAGTCAACGAGGAAACAGGAGAAAAGTTTTCCTATTTGTACAGAGCTTGGGCAGAGGAGAAAGCAAGTAGACCGCGTGACGTCACGTTTCTTAACTGCCATCTCCTTACCCGCGTTAATCCTGCGCGTGAGAAGACCTTGTATTCTCTAGACCTTGCTGCCTGCTTCAACTCAAAGATTTCTCAAAAAATCACATAAAACACTGGTATTTTTGTTTGTTTAGCTTAACAAGTAAGATTGTCAGAACAACCCCGGTCTCGTAATGAATGTGGACACTTTACATGGGTGAAACCCCTTTGGGGAAAAAATGATGGTGAAAAGAAGAATAGGATGGTAACTAAAGTTGCTCCATATCCTGGAAGTCGTTTAAACACGAGTAATATGCGTAAGGCGTAAGATTTATTAGACTGCCGCTTGGGTTAAGTCACACGACGTACCTCTTACTCAAAAGACATTCAGCGTCAGATGTATATTCATATGTACTTTAAAATACATATAAAATTTACAATCAATTTACAAATAAATTGCAATACAAGGCCAACACAGAGGTACACGTCTCTCTCTCTCTCTCTCTCTCTCTCTCTCTCTCTCTCTCTCTCTCTCTCTCTCTCTCTCTCTCTCTCAGTTTTGCAGTATGGCATTTTGAAGTGACCTGCACCTAGATGAGGAGCCCCGTGTCGGGGTTGGGTATGATGCCATCAGTGCCAATTTCAGTTTCTGTAAAGGAAGCTATTGAGATGGCTATTTGTGTGTCCGTCAGCACTTTCTCTGTCCGCCGTCAGATCTTAAGGGACAGGACTACTAAGCATAGAGGACTGCGTCAACATCAAGACAAGAGCACTGGGACAATATTTGAAAACCAGTGAAGACGAGTGGCTAAGGAGTGCGTGGGAAGAAGGACTGATAAAAGTAGACAAAGACCCAGAAATATACTGTACAGCGAGAGGAGAATGAAAAACAGAACAGAGGAATGGCACGACAAACCAATGCGCGGACAGTACATGAGACAGACAAAAGAACTGGCCAACGATGAAACATGGCAATGGCTACAAAGGGGAGAACTCAAGAAGGAAACAGAAGGAATGCTAACAGAGGCACAAGATCAGGCACTAAGAACCAGATATGTGTCCAAATAACAATAGATGGAAATAACATCTCACCCACATGCAGGAAATACAATATGAAAAACGAGACCATAAACCACAAAGCAAGCGAATGTCCGGCGCTTGCACAGAACCAGTGCAAAAAGAGGTATGATTCAGTAGCAAAAGCCGTCCACTGGAGCCTGTGCAAGAAACACCAGCTAGCTTGAAGTAATAAGTTGTACGAACGCCAGCCTGAAGGAGTGATGGAAAACGATCAGGCAAAGATCGTCTGGGACTATGATATCAGAACAGATAGGGTGATACGTGCCAATAGACCAGACTGACGTTGATTGACAAAATCAAGAAGAAAGTATCAACCATTGATGTAGCAATACCATGGGACACCAGAGCAGATGAGAAACAAAGAGAAAAAATTGATAAATATCAAAACCTAAAAATCGAAATAAGAAGGATATTGAATAAGCCAGTGGAAATTGTACCCATAATCATAGGAATACTAGGCACGATCCCAAGATCCATGGAAAGGAATCTTGAAAAACTAGATGCCGAAGTAGCTCCAGGACTCATGCAGAAGAGTGTGCAACTAGAAACAGCGCACATAGTGAGAAAAGTGATGGACTCCTAAGGAGGCAGGATGCAACCCGGAACCCCACACTGTAAAAACCACCCAGTCGAATAGGATGACTGTGATAGACCAAAAACGAAAAGAAAAAAATAAATGAATAATAATAATAATAATAATAATAACTATTATTATTATTATTATTATTATTATTATTATTATTATTATTATTATTATTATTATTATTATTATTATTATTATTATTATTATTATAATAATAATAATAATAATAATAATAATAATAATAATAATAATAATAATAATAATAATAATAATAATAATAATAATAATAATAATAATTTGGCAGAAAACCCTCTTTCATACGGTCAGCAGGTGGCCTTTGCTCAGTCGACTGTGTCCAGTCTGTTTTCCTGGAACTGTTGGCAGGAAGTTTGTCTCCTGTTTGAGTTGAGGAATGGCGTGATCAGCTGAATGGTTGTACTGCCAACTTCAACTCAAAGATTTCTAACAATACCAGTCTCGTAATGAATGTGTACACTTTATATGAAAAAAAAAAGAAGGTGAAATGATGAATATGATTTTCACTAAAGTTGCTCCATATTCTGGAAGTCGTTTAAACATGAGAAATTTGTGTAAGGCAGATAGATTTCTTAGATTATTACCTGAATTAATTCATATGAAGTCCCTAATACTCAAAAGACATCTATCGTCAGATGCATATTTTTGTGTGCTTTAAAATACTTATAAATTTTACATTAAATTTACAAATAAATTTACAATGCAAGGGCAACACAGAGGTACACTTCTCTCTCTCTCTCTCTCTCTCTCTCTCTCTCTCTCTCTCTCTCTCTCTCTCTCTCTCTCTCTCTCTCTCTCTCTCTCTCATTGTTTTGAAGTATGGCATTTTGAAGTGCGTTGCATCTATATGAGGTACCCCCGTGTGGGGGAGGGGGGTATAGTGCCATCGTGCCAATTTTAGTTTTCTCATAAGGACAACTATTGAGATGGCTATTTGTCTTTCCGCCCGCACTTTTTCTGTCCGCCCTCAGATCTTAGAAACTACTGAGGCTAGAGGGTTGTGATTTGTTATGTTGATCATCCACGCACCAGTCATCAAACATAAAATTACTACGCTCTATCCTCAGTAGTTTTTATTTTGTTTAAGGTTAAAGTTAGCCATGATCTTGCGTCTGGCACCGCTATAGGTGCCAACAGCCTAGGCCACCACCGGCCGTGGCTGAAAGTTTCATGGATCGTGGATGAGAGTTTCATGGGCCGTGGCTGAGAGTTTCATATAGCATTGTACGCTGTACAGAAAACTCGATTTCGCCAAAGAAACTTCGGTGCATTTTTTACTTGTTTCCATGTACGATGACTCTAAATGGCGGTGAGAATGGTTAAGGCTGAAGAAGAAACTTATGCGTGGAAAGGTGAGTACAATGTAGCTTATGTTTCGCTTCATCCGTGCAGAAGTGGAGCTTAACTTTACGATTTTTCTTGAGGGGTTGGGACGTGGGATGACTTTCATACTTGACCAGATTTACTTCCCTGCTTCGTGTGCACATTTTTCGGTGTAGGTCAAATTTGTCGTTACTTTTCAGTTGTCATGAAATAATGATGTATGAAATAATGTTCTGAAGAAATCTAGTTACCTGAAAACTTATATGTACGTGTATTGGGTGGCAACAAATAATATCTCATTCATCCTGTTATGCATCAAATGAAGTTGATGGAGAGAGAGAGAGAGAGAGAGAGAGAGAGAGAGAGAGAGAGAGAGAGAGAGAGAGAGAGAGAGAGAGGAAAACATGCTATGTGCTGATTTTAATGAAATCCCAGTTAGATCCGGTATAATGCCATCATTGCCAATTTTAGGTTTCTGTAAAAGAAAACTATTGAGATGGCTATTTGTATGTCCGTCAGGTGGTGGCCTGTGTTGTTGGCACCTATAGTGGTGCCAAACTCACGATCATGGCTAACTTTAATCTTAAATAAAATGAAAACTACTGAGGACAGAGGGCTGTAATTTTATGTTTGATGATTGGAGGGTGGATGATCAACATACCAATTTGCAACCCTCTAGCCTCAGTGGTTTTTAAGATCTGAGGGCGGACAGAAAAAAATGCGGTTGGACAGACAAATAACCATCTCAGTAGTTTTCTATTTCAAAAAACTAAAATTGGCACCGATGGCACTATACCCCACCCTACGGAGGCTCCTCATCTAGGTGCCACTCACTTCAAAATTCCATACTTCAAAACAATGAGAGAGAGAGAGAGAGAGAGAGAGAGAGAGAGAGAGAGAGAGAGAGAGAGAGAGAGAGAGAGAGAGAGAGAGAGAGAGAGAGAGCTCTACCTCTGTGTTGCCCTTGTATTGCAATTTATTTGTAAATTTAATGTAAATTGTATAGGTATTTTAAAGTACATACAAATATACATCTGACACTGAATGTCTTTTGAGTAAGAAGTACTTCGTGTGACTTAACCGAGGCAGCAGTCTAATAAATCTTACTACCTTACACACATTACTCATGTTTAAACGACTTACAGGATATGGAGCAACTTCAGTTACCATCCTGTTCTTCTTTTCACAATCTTTTTTTTTTTTTTTTTTTTAACGGGTTTCACCCATGTAAAGTCTTCACATTCATTAGGAGACCGAGATTGTTCTGACAATCTTACTTGTTACGCTGGACAAATAAAAATATAGTGTTTTATGTGATTTTTGAGAAATCTTTGAGTTGAAGTAGGCAGTACAACCATTCAGCTGACCAAGCCATCCCTCAGCTCAAACAGGAGACAAACTTCCTGCCAAAAATCCCACGAACACCGACTGGATAGTCCCTGAGATATGGTGACCTCCAGCAATTCGACTGAGCAAAGGCCACTTGCTGACCGCCTCCTCCCGGAAATACCTGGGGGCATGAAACCCTGAATTCAGATCCAGCCGTGGCGGCCTGTTGAGAGCGTCTTTGAAATCCCCTAATAAACATTTCAATCTGGTTTCTGTTTGTTGTTCCGAGTCCAGAGGTTCACATCAGTCATCTTGCTCATTTTGACACCTTTGCATCACTTATGGGCTGCCGTTGTGTGAGTGATCGTGATAACATAAGGCATCTAAACCTGAACCGCCCAGGCAGCATCAATATAACCCAGCCCTGACCAAATCACGGAAATGATCACACCATTAATGGAATAAAGGCAAATGAAATGTACAAACGAACTTGAACCTGGATATGCCTCTGTCCTAGAGAACGACGGACTTAAATAAAGGATAGATACTTGCAAGATCAATCCCCCAGAGACTGAGGTAATAAGAAATGGAAAAGAGTCATTTAGAAGTAAACACCACAATGGAAGCGCTTGTAAATATTGAGACAATTCTGAAGGAGGGTCTTCTATCAAATTATTATTATTATTATTATTATTATTATTATTATTATTATTATTATTATTATTATTATTATTATTATTATTATTATTATTATTATTATTATTAATATAAATAACGAATTCTTCCAGAAAAGTTTCTGTTCTTCTAACAACTCCCCTCTCTACAGTAGGAGGGTTAGGTAATAATTGTTTCACATTCATTTCATCAAGAACGTTTTCTCTTCAATAAGATAAATATAGAAAAACATATAAACGCACGGAAAAAGTAGAATAAAGTCGATAACGTTTTGCTGCAGTTCGTCACATGACGGCCTCAACAAATTCTGAGATGTACCGAATTATAAGGCTGTTGTTTGTGGGAGATAAAGAAGCTGGCCTTATGCACAGACGGAAAACAACTACCAGTCCTTGACATCCTCGTCTCGCAGAATTTGGGCATTTGGAGACTGAAGTGTCAACGAAGGGATCCAACTTGGCCTCTGCCTTCACGGTCGGAGTGAATGCCCTGAACGACTGAAGCTCAGTGCCATGACTACTATGCCTGAAAGGGCTCTTTCAAACTGCTCTTCATGTCACTCCACAAATAAAGAACTCGACAGGGCCGCCCAGGTGTTCATCAATGACGGTCATTCTAACGAACAAATCGAATAGGAAAATCAAAGATCGTCGAGGAATGGTATACTCCTATAACTGCTCCGATATTAAAATCTTATCATTTAAGATTAGAATAGATAAAAAAATTGTCTTGCCTTTTGATGAAGAACAACACGGAGCCCACCTGTATACGACGCCCTTCAGAGCACTAAAGCAGACGATTAGTTCCTACGACATGTTCTCAAAATGTGATGACCCCACGATGCGTCTCTTAGAGGATCATCAGCCTCGTTCAAGCAGGTGTCATCAAAAGGCGCTACACACACACACACACACACACACACGTGTGTGTGTGTGTTTGTGTGTTGTGTGTCATGGAACTAAGACAATATCAATGCTGTCTTTGCCAATACATAACCATAATACTGTAATCAAACCATGATTGTAATTCCCAGTCATAGAAAGTTTAATATATTTTTTAGATAATTATACTATGAATGTACTTCCAGGCAATGATGATAATCGTCTTTAGAACGAATGAGTGAAGCATGCAAGCAAAGATGTCATAAAAAATGACTGACGTAATAGCATCTGTATACTCCCACACATTTTCATCCAAAAGTTTATTAAGTATCTGAATTTATGTTCACCCTTTTCGATGAATGCAAGGAAAGCGTTTTACATTTAAACAATATGATTTGTCATTTTTCAAGGATATTATGTATATAAACAAAGGCACGTCAGGTTTATGTTTATTTTCGCACCATTTTCCCTGAAATATGAAATAAAAAGAAACCATGCAATTGTTTCCCGTAGATATCTGGCATGAGACTTTTACCTCCATAAACAGGAACTGCAGGGTTGTCGGAACTACCAATCCATAAGGCTTTTAAAGTTGATGCATTAAACATAGTTTATAATTTCATGTAAACTGCAGTTAGGTCAGAAACATGAATCTGTTATAAATAAACCTTATTAACATTATTTTACGCTCAGAACTACAGTATTCTTGTCCAAAATACGATATGTTAAATTTCTTTTTGTTGGTATTCCTGGCTTGTCGGAACTGTCAATCTATATGGTTCTTAAAGCAGATGAATTAAAGTTAGATTGTTATTTCACGTAGCCTGTAGTAAGTTCAGAAACCCGAAATAAAGTAAATCACTTTTGATTCAACCATTTTATGCTCAGAACTGCAATGTTCTCGTCCAAAATACGATGTTGCATTTCACTTTGTTGGTATGCCTGGATCTTCATATCGTCTATGATGGGCGGTGGCATTTTCGCTATGGGGGAGGACTGTAGGCAAGTTGATTTTTATCGTTTTCCCTTACGTCGAATTTTAGGTTCTTTTGCCATTACATGAAATACTCATTTGGAATTGAAGTTGAATTTATATATCCCAATAGACACATCATTTCAAATTATGAGAAAAAGATGGGAATAAGAATAATCTAAATAGTTTCTTCACCCATCTTTTAAAATACAGTTGTCCACTTGCGTTGATTTTCTTAGGTGGTCAATAGATGGCGTTAACGACTTGCTTATAGTGAAAAATCCTTTAAATTGTTCTGTTGAGAAAAAGCCTCATGGTGACCACGTGGCCGCCTAAAAGTATACCTGGAATTGAAGACATAATTGAAGTACGATTTCATTAACGGATGATTTCGATACTATTTCATAACATGAATAGTGGAAAATTCCCAATTTTCGTTGGTTTAGTCAGGAGGCTGAAAGTGAACTCAAACTGAAGCGTAATCTAACCTTTGAACACATGATAACTCCCTATAATCACATAACCATTACAGTTGAGTTTCAAGACAAATACTATATTTAGACCCGAATCGTTAAATTACGAAAGAAAGTCATGAACAGGTCATCCAGTCATTTACTTCTAGAAATACTTTTGCAGAAGGCTATTATAAAGTACAATAAATATCCACAGACGGAGGTGCAATGTGCAATATGCTAATAACATGGGCTATACGGTTAAGTTACAACCCTTATGTTTATTTTAAAAGGAATAACAAAAATTTACTTTAAATTGTATAAAACGTAGTCTTTTGAATCTTGGAAGTTCAAAACCAACTTTTGAAGTTTCGAACTGAATAAAAGGCAGTCCACTGACTCGAATGACAAATATGCATTCGAAATCACAATATATTGCAATTTGCATGCAATACGGGAAGGTTGCAAGCAAACTCATCACATTCAAAACAGCAAGACAATTAGGGTGGTTTTGGGGAACGAGCCAGCTTTTGCTTCAAAATAAAAACAAATGGAAAGCAATTGGTGTGGTATACAGAAAATGTGGTAGAAATGTTAGTACATTGCAACTTTATTGCATTATTGCAGAGTTGCAAGCCCGGCATAATTCATCAAAATACCGAAGTTGTAGCTTTTGGAAATTTTTTAGTGACCAGAACGATTTCTCTTTCAAAATTGATACAATACAAATGAATGTGCGACTAATATCCAATATTCATAGGAAGTTGCAATGTATTGCTCTTTCCTTGCAATAAGAATATTTCAAGCTAGGCATAATTCGCCAAAATGGCACGGCTATAGCCTTAGGATTTTTTCCTTGCAAATAAACTTTTCCTTCACACTGGATAAAATGCAAAATATTGACATTCTGATCATAAATTCTTGAGATTTTGCAATATATTACAGTGTCCTTGCCATAAACCAATGTTGTAATTAAAACAAGATTTGTTAAACGCAATGTTATAGGCTAATGATTTGTTTGTAAGCCAAAATAATGTTGTTTTCGAAATGGATAAAATGCAGCCTATTGGCCCACCAATGACGAATATACATTACATTGCAATTGCAGAATGTTGCTGATTTATACCATTAGGCTCCCATTATCAAAGCAGTTATGCCTTAATCCTTTAAATATTATAACATTAATCAACGGTAATTATTAGTGATTATGGAGAATAATAAGAAAGTTTTCCGTCAATAATATCAATGAATTCTTTCAGAATTAAATTAATGATGAGTTATAGTTATTTTCAAGTTTGAATTTTTTTATTCTGTTGTAATTTGCTTTAAATAAAGCTTATTATTCTAGAATGTGTTTCTGTCATCATATGCTAACTTCGACCGCTCTGTGACAATTCATTTTTTATTAGCACAATAGTCTTTCCTTCCTCTTGCAATGCCTAACACTTTTCAGATGTTCTGGTTTCATCAAATTATGATGAATTAGTCTTCAATTTCAACAGCTGAGTTTCGGGAGAATCTGTATTTGATCTGTTTATAATAAGTTTTAGGATTATATCTTAAACAACTATATGGCTTGTTAATCTTGAAGGATATTGAGTACGTAAATAATGATTAGTCATTCCTTCTACTTATGAGTTTATTTTCATAGGATCCCCACCGCCCTCTCAAAAAATAATGTAAATTGTATGTATTTGATTCTGCATTTATTTGTTCAGAGTACAACACGGCGAGACCTTTATGTCTATAATAAGAGCAGTCACAGCAGAGTTGCCGGAACTGCCAATCTATACAGCTTTGAAAGTTGACGAATTGAAGATAGTTTATTATTCAAAGTAGTCTGTAGTAAGTTTAGAAACATTACTTTTAAGCAAATAACTTTTTGTTCTATTATTTTATGCTTAAAACTGCAGTATTTTTATCTAAAATTCAGTGTTAAATCAGGTAATATTGGTATGCCTGTATTTTCATATCGTCTATAACGTGCATCGTGATTTTCGCTATGGGTGATAACCGTAGTATAATTTTTCCTTTTTATGAATTATTTATTTCCAGTTGATGTATTTTGTTATCCCAAAAGAATTATCATCATGAATAATGAGGGGAAGCTCTAATAATAATAATCTAGCTAGCTCTCACGCCCATCTTTGAAGATGCAGTAGGTATATTTTCTCTGATTTTCTTAGGTGGCCAATAGATGGCGATAACGACTTGCTTATAGACAAAATTCCTCTAATTTGTTCGGTGGAGAAAGGACCGCATGGTGACCACGTGGCCGCCTCCGAGTATACGGAGAATTAAAGACGGGACTGAAATCTGATTTCATTCATTATTTTGATATATTTTTTGCGATAATGAATGAAAAAGTCTCAATTATCATTCGTTTCAACAGAACACTGAAACTGAGCCCAAAAATGTAATGTAATATAGAATTTGAACATATGATAATTTTCGGTAATCACATGATCATTACCGTTTAGCTTCATCTATATGAAAGTGAATCAAGACAAATGAATAACTCCGCAACTAAGGGCATGAAAAGTTCATTTAAGCTTTTTATTTCAAAATTACTTGCTCAGAAGAGCAACAAATATCCGCACTCACTGCAATGTTGCAGATGGAAATACAATGTGAAATATGATGTTAGCAGGGGTCATAAGGTAATTTTGCAAGTATTGCAAAATGAGTATAAAATAGCAAAACCATCTCTACTTCTGCCACGATGAAACGATGTTTATTGGGCTTCTAATGAAGAATGAGCTCAAAATTAGAATATTTTGCCATTTGCTAGCAACAGGGCAATGTTGAAATCAAGAGAAAATTCGTCAACATAACATGGATATAACTCTAGAATTTTTTTACTTTTTAGGAAGCAAACCAGCTTTAATTTGAAATAAGATAAAATGTCGTCGGTTGGACTTTAAAAGGCTTGCATGCATGCATAATTGTCTTTTATATAAAGGAGTTTGTAATGCTGTAATGTTGCAAGCAAGGTTAATTTCGTGAAAATAACAGGTCCATAGCCTTGTGTTTTTAATAGGAGCTTGCAAATTTTATTTGAAATTAGATAAAATGTAATCTCATGGATTTTGGAAGTTGCAAACCAACTATAGAAGCATAAAACTGAATAAAGGGCAGTCTACTGGGACTCTAATGAAGAATATGCGTTAGAAATCACAATACACTGCAATTAGCTTGCAATACGGCAAGGTTGTAAACAAACTCACAACAATAAAAATAACAACACAACTAGAATGTTTTTGGAGAATGAACCAACTTTTGCTTGAAATTAAAGAAAGGGAAAGCAATTAGTCTGTTATGCCAAAAATGCAGTCAAAATTGCAGTGTATTCCCACTTGCTTCCATTTTTGCAATGTTACAAGACAGTATATTTTGTCAAAACACCAAATCTATAGCCTTTGGTTTTTTCGGGACCAGAACGAGTTTTCCTTCAAAGTTGATAAAATACAAATTGTCTTACTAACGTCCATTATGCACAGGAAGTTGCAATATATTGCAACATCCTAGCAACAAGAATGTTTCAAGCAAAGCAAATTTCCCCAACATAGCAAAGCTATATAGCCTTTGGGATTTTTTCTCTTGGCATACTTTTCTTTCAAACTGGATAAAATGCAATATGTTAACATTCTGATCACGAAAATACACGAGAATTTGCAATATATTGCAATTAGTCCATTTGCCAAAATGGGTAACCTTTGAATGTTCTATAGTACAAGGTTTCTTGATAGATTTGCTATCCTAAGGTGTGTTTTAGGTTTTTCAATTTGGTTGTCCTCATGACAACTTTGGACAACTCGTATTATATGTAAATAATGGCCGCCATTACTAAAAAATCTAGTTTCTTCTACATCTTTGTTTCTATACATGATAATATAAATAATATGGTCTATACCTATGTTTTTAAGGTCAAGGAACATGATAAACTCATTAAATATTTTGTTGCAGGTATATATTTTGCCTAAATGCAATATGGGATACCATCGATAAGGGTATCATCGACCTGCGTTTATTATCGTCCAATCAGGCGTAACATCCTTTTTTTATAAAGTATATAATAGCTGTCAAAGGAAAACAAACTTTCGAGGCCTTTATTTTGTATTATTGTTTGATTTCGTTAATATTTTGATAGGTGACGATAATACACGCCAGACGTTAAGCTGACGATAGTACCCTTCTTTACGGTACCCATAAATTGGGTGTGTCAAGTGATCAGTTTGGTGAACAAACTGCTATCAAAATAGGAAAAGGTGGTATGAGAGGTATGACACTGTCACCTGAGCTGATTACTGAATGGATCGATTCACTCCCTATCTCTGCCTACCTCTCAGATGCCATGGAAAACTTGTACATGGGCCAAGTCTGCAATGCAATAACACCAATGAAGCACAAAGAAGAAGGTGAAAAGAGGCCAAAGCTTGATGCTGATGATCGTGAGAGAATTGCTACAGAAATAGTAAAGCATTCCCACCCACTAAAAAGTGAGTGTGATGTCATGTATAACATTGTCAGTGGCCAAGTTCCTCCAAATGAAGTCAGTGATGAAGATGCATTATTGATTGGAGAGAAGATGGTAGCTTCATTTCGTGATTCACTACCATCTGGATTTCATGCAAAACTTTCCAGCCCCGTTAAGATAATGGAACGGTTAAAACATGGTATCAGAGTTGTTAACAAGACTGTCTTTGACATGGAAGCCCTATTCCTTCACTTGCTTATGATAGTCAACAGCGTCAGCTGCAATTAGAAAACATCTTTGAGTATGAGTTGTGTGCTGTCCCTTCCTCGCTCAATGATGAGTATGGCTGTTTGCGAAAGGTCACCAAAGCTGTACTTGCTAGAAGTCTTGGTGTGCTACAGCAAAGCCCAGTGCCTCCAAGCATCATTATAGTGGATGCTCAGCAGCTGCTCTATCACATTACTTGGCCTCATAGTGCTGATGCATCTATCCTTGTTGAGAGTATTAAGCACCGTCTCTCGTTATACTCTCTTGATGGTGACAAGTATCATGATCTGTCAGCCAAAGACTATGAGAAAATGCGACGTGGTGATGAGGGTACCACCAGCTACAACCTGACTATCAGTAGTCTACTCCCAAACAGAGATACTATTATGAAGAATGAACGAAACAAAAAGCAACTGTCATGGGTACTATCCTCTTTCAACATGGGAGATAAAATAACGCTAGAAAGTCAAGAAGACTGTCTCTTTTCACATGATGAGGCTGATGTGACAATGATTGCATACTTATTGAAGGCAGCTGAGTGTCACAGGGTAGTAAGAATCCTCAGTGATGATACTGATGTTCTAGTACTGCTGATTTACTGGGTTTGGAAAACTCAGCTACAACATACATATAAAGTTCAGATGGAACGTTGGAATGGCGATATTGTAGACATCAATGCAACCTGTGAGAAGCTAGGTCCCAAGTGTTTGCAGCTATTGGGAATGCGTGCACTAAGTGGTTGTGACACTGTGTCTTACCCTTTTAACAAAGGAAAAGTCAGTGCTGTAAATGTCTTGCAGGCAGGAAATTTCCCAGGATTATTTGAGATACTTGGAGAGATAGATGCCTCAGAAAATGACCTGTTGCAAACAGGCCAGCAGTTCTTCATAGCACTATATGGCCAGCCTCCAGGCACCTCAGTGAATGGAGTTCGCCACAGGATATATACAAGAAAGAATGGAAAAACAGTGCGCATTATGGCCATGCCTCCTACAGATGCCAATCTACTGCTCCATGTACAATGGGCACATCTCCAAATGATAGTATGGAAAGCAGCTGATTAGCAAGGCCCTCCAACAGTGGACATCAGCAAGTTCGGATGGCAGGTGAAGGATGGCGTCCCAACACCGGCATTTGCTTCTGATTCTCCAGCTCCTCCTGGCCTAATTGATGTTCTTAGTTGTGGTTGCAAAGCGGTGGACAAGGCCTGCAGTTCTACGTCCTGATCCTGTCAAAAGAGCCAGTTGCCCTGCACTATTTATTGTGTATGTGGAGGCACAGATGGATGCAATAATCCATTCACAGTCACTAGTCAAGTGAATGAAAATGACAGTGACTGTTCTGAGAATGAGTTGGACACCAGTTAGCTTGTATTTTCCCTTTACACAGCTAAACACATAATTTTCCTGTTATTATTAGGAGCACGTATATGTACATGAAGCAAGAAGCTGTGTATCTTGGCAGTTAAAAATACACCCAAAAGCATAAGTTTAACTTGTAAGAACAGTTTCCAATAATAAATATGTCGAATTTCATGTATTGTTGTAAGATTTTTATAACTTTATTGTCATAATGTCTGTACAAATAAAACTGCACATGCTATGGCTGTTTTTGTGACATATTAATCCTTGACCATGAAAACATGGGTATAGACATCCTACATGACATATTATCTTGCAAATTACAGAGACATTGAAAAAAATTGAATTTTATATAATGGCGACCAACATTTGCATATTTCAGGATTTGCCCAAAGTTGTCAAGAGGACAACCCAGTTAAATTACTTCAGAAAAACCAGGATATTAGATATATACCATAATACCTTGTACTATAAAAGATTCATAGGTCCCAATGGAAATCATAAGAGTGGCAAATGGAATAAATGTCCTTGCAATACAGCAATGTTGCCAGATAGCTAAAATTCTCCAGCATGGCAAGAATATCGTTTCGGTTGCCGGTAATAAAGTCACAGGAAAAAAGTTCACAGGAAAAAAATCACAACTTTGGCTAGGAAAAAAGTCACAGGAAAAAAAGTCAAATTAATTTATGGTGGCCGGTAATAGAGTCAAAGGGGAAAGATTCACCTTTCTTGGGGGTCATTATCTTTTTGATATTTAAAGCCTTTTGTTTATGTTTACACGGAAATCCCCCGCGCGGGTCACTATCTAGGAAAGATTATTGTGACTTTTTCCTATGACTTATTTTCTGTGACTTTTCTCCCAGTGCCTTTTTTTTTTTTTACCTGGATTCATAGTTTCAGGATTTTTTTTTTTCGGAGTCAAACCGACTTTTCCTCTAATGAGTCATATAGCTACGAAATTGCAGTATATCGCAGTTTCCTTGCATTATGGCAATGCTGCAGTCGAACCAAGATTCGTCAGAAAGCAAAGCCACAGCCTAAGATTTGTTCTTAAGCCAAATTGAGCTTCCTTTCAAACTATATAAAATGCAGCTTATTGGCCCACCAATGACGAATATACATTGCAACTGCAGAATATTGGTGATTCATACCATTATGCTCCCATAATCAAAGCAGTTATGCCTTAATCCTCTAAATAGTGTGAAATTAATGAGCGGTAATTCTCAGTAATTATAGTGAATAAAAAGAAAGTTTGCCGTCAATATTATAGATGAATTCTTTCAGAATGAAATTTGTGTTGAGTTATAGGTATTTTCAAGTGAATAGTTTTGTGTGTGTGTGTGTGTGTAATTTGGCTAAAATAAGATGTAGGCGCTTCTGTCATCATATACTATGCTTCAACTGCTGTGACAATTCATGTTTTTATTACCATAATATTCATTCCTACTTTATACATTGTCCAATACTTTTCTGATATGCTGGTATCATAAAAATATGAATTAAATTTTCAGTTTCAGCAGATGAGCTGAAGAAGAATCTGTATTTAATCTGTTTATGATGTAGGATTATACCTTACACATCAATATTATGGTTGGTTAATCTTGTAGGATTTTGAGTATGTAAATTATACGTTATTCCTTCTACTTATATGTATTTGTTCAGAGTAAAACATGGCGAGACCTTTACGTCTAAGAACAGTAACAGCAGAGCTGTCGGAACTGCCAATCTATACAGCTTTTAAAGTTGATGAATTAAATATAGTTTATTATTTAGAGTAGTCTGTAGTAGGTGTAGAAACCTGACTTTTACGTAAATAGCTTTTCATTCTATTATTTTAATCTCAGAACTGCAGTATTCTGTCTAAAATACGGCGTTAAATCTGGTAATGTTGGTATGCCTGGATCTTCATATCGTCTATAACGCGCAACGTCATTTTCGCTAGGGTGATAATTTTAGTGTAATTTTTCCTTTCTATGAATTATTTATTCCCAATTAATGCTGTATTTAGTTATCTTAACACAATTAACCTCTTAAATAATGATTAGAAGCTTGTAATGAAAATACTCTACCAGCTCGCACGCCCATCTTTGAAGATGCAGTTGGTATATTTTCGCTGATTTTCAACGGTGGCCGATAGATGGCGGCAACGACTTGCTTATAGTTAAAAATCTTCAAACTGCTCTGTGCAAACAGGACCGCATGGTGACCACGTGGCCGCCTTAGAGTATACGGAGAATTGGAGACGAAAATGAAATCCGATTTCATTCATTATTTTTATATCATTTTCTACGATAATGAATGGAAAAGTCTCATTTATCATTCGTTCAGACAGAAGAGCAAAATAAATAAATAAATAAATAAAAGTGTATTGTAATATAGCATTTAAACACATGATAGTGTAGAGGCAGCGAGGCGAGTGATATACTAATTTTTCATCAAAACTCTGGACATGTCATTAACAATCGCGAGCGGAAAAGTAATATTTAAAGTGAGAGCAAGAAGGGTATACAACTGGGAGAAAGTGTGTTTTCTGACGCATGAAAAAGACGTTTCTGGTGGCATGTGCCTGGAGGGCCCCAGGGGAGGGGATGCCTACAATAGTTTCCTGTAATCACATGATCATTATAGTTCAGTTTCATATACATGAAACTGAAACAAAACAAATTAATAATTGCCTTACAAAAGAAGGACATGAATATGACATGTTATAATTTCATCTCAGACCTAATTTCTCAGAAGGCTTTTATAAAGAACAAGAAGTTTCCACACTCATATCAATGTTGCAGATGGAGGTGCAATGTGAAATATGATGACAGCAGGGGTAATAAGTTAACATTGCAATTATAGCAAAATTAGTATGAAATAGCCAAAAAATCTTCCCTTCTAACCGAATACAATAATTTTCAGTGGCTTCTAATGATGAATGCTTTCGAAATTACAATGTTTTGCAATTAGATAGCAACAGGGCAATGTTGAAAGCAAGGCAAAATTCGTCAACATCACAGGGATACAGCTAGAGGATTTTTTTTCTAGGAGCAAACCATCTTTACTTTGAAATTGAAGGAAATGCAGTCTACTGGGCCTTGCATGCATAATTTGCTATTATTAAAATTGGCTTGCAATACTGCAATGTTGCAAGAAAACATAATTTTTTAAAAATAAAAGGTCTGTAGCCTTTTTTTTTTTTTTTGTTAAAGGAATAAAGAAATTTTCTCGAAATTACATAAAATGCAGTCAATTAGATTTTGGGAGTTCAGAACCAACTGTTCAAGCTTCGAGCCGAATAAAAGGCAATCTACTGAGACTCTAATGGCAAATATTCATTCGAAACCACAATATATTGCAATTTACATGCAATGCGGGAAGGTTGCAAGCAAACTCATAGCATACAAAATAAGAAGACATTTTTTGGGAACGAGCCCATTTGCTTCAGACTAAAGAACCGTAAAGAAAAATACAGTCGAAATTGTAGTATATCGCAACTTTCTTGCATTATTGCAATGTTGCAGGTCCGGCAAAAATCGTCAAAATACCGACGCTTGTAGCCTTTGGCAGTGTTGCATGGTCCACAACGACTTTTCCTTCAAACTGGATTAAATACAAATTGGAGTTCTTCTAATGAAATATATGCATGGAAATTAATAATGTGTTTCAATATCCTTGCGATAAAGCAATGTTGCAAGCAATGAAAAAGTGCAAATTAGCAACTTATTATGGTGTGTTTCAGGAGCAAAGCAACTATTGCTTTTTGGAATCAAATGCAGTCTAATGTTCTCCTATGCATGAAAAGCTGAAACATATCGCAATTTCCTTGCAATAAGGAATGCTTCCAGCTAGGGAAAATTCGCCAAAACGGCAAGGCTACAGCCTTGGGACTTTTTCTCTTGGCAAAGAAAATTTTGCTTCAAGCTTGATAAAATGCAGTACATTGACCCTCTGATCACGAATTGGTAACATAAATTCCTATATATTGCAATGCCCTTGCAATACGGCAATGTTGCAAGCCAGGCAAAATTCGCAAGAATGGCAAGGATATAGACTAAGGATTTTTTCGTCTAACAAGCCAACTTTACCTTCAGACTGGATAATTAATGTGTCTACGAAATTGCACTACATCACAATTTCCTTACAATAAGGCAACGTTGCAATCAGACTAAGATTCCTCAGAAAGCAAAGAAAGCAATAGCCTAAGGCTTTGTTCAAAAACCAAATAAATCTTGCTTTTGAGCTGGATAAAACAGCTTATTGGCCAGCCAATCAAAGCAATTTTGCCTTAATCATGTTAATCCTATAAATGATGTCATGTTAATGAACGGTATTTCTCAGTAATCATGAAGAATAAGACGAAAGTTTGCCGTCATTATTATCAGTCAACTCTTTCAGAATGACATTAATGTTATGTTACAGGCATTTTCAAACTGGAAATGTTTATAATTTAATGTAATTTTCTTGGAAAAAAAATGTATTATTCACGATGCAATGCATTACTATCCTAACGTAGTTCTCCTTGCATTTCAATACATTTTAATCCATTTATTAATTTATTAACTTATTTTTTCTTTTTAATAAGCGATATCTCTTTCTGTATTTCCCTTTACCTTCTCTTACTTCCTAATGAACGCCTCAATATTCTTTGGAAGCTTCTTGATTTTCAAGTCAATAGTCCCTGTGGGCTTGTTCCATATGAACAAGGATCATTTTCTCAATAATAATAATACGTTTCAGTCATCATATACTATACTTTATCCGTTATTGATAATTCCTATTCGTATGACCACAATAGTCCTTCCTACCTTCGCATTGCCAATATTTTTTAGATATTTTCGTATCATAAAATGATGATTCCTTTCCTCATCGATGTTTACACTTGAGTTGAGGAAGTACCTGTATTTGATCTGTTTATGATGAATATCAATAATAAATATATCCAAAACATTTTAGCTATAGTTTGTTATTCTTGAATAATATTGAGTATGTTTATTTTCAAAGAATATCCTGAACAATTTTTTAAAAGTATGTATTTGTTTCCTGCATGTATTTGGTCCGAGTAAAACTTGCCATGGTCTTTATGTCTACGAACAGTAACAGAAGGGTTGTCGGAACTGCCAATCTATAACATACCTTTTAAAGCAGATGAATTAAAGATAGTTTGTTATTTCAAGTAGTCTGTATTAAGTTCAGAAACCTGAATTGAAGTATATCTCTTTTGATCAGATTATTTTATGCTCAGAACTGCAGCGTTCTCGTCCAAAATACGATGTTGCATTTCATTTTGTTGGTAGACCTGGATCTTCATAATCGTCTATGACGGGCGGTGGCATTTTCGCTACGGGGGAGGACTGTAGGAAAGTTGATTTTTACCGTCTTCCCTTACGTCGAATTTTGTGCCATTTTTCCTTTACATGAAATATTCATTTCCAATTGAAACTGAATTTAGATATCCCAATAGACACATCATTTTAAATTATGAGAAAAAGATGGGAATAAGAATAATCTAACTAGTTTCCTCACCCATCTTTGAAAATGTAGTTGTTCACTTGCGCTGACTTTCTTAGCAACTTTCTTAGGTGGCCAACAGATGGCGTTAACGACTTGCTTATAGTAAAAAATCCTCTAAATTGTTTTGTGGATGAAGATCCGCATGGTGACCACGTGGCCGCCTTATAGTATACGTAGAATTGAAGACATAATTAAAGTACGATTTCATTAATTGATCATTTTCTTAACATAATTAGTGGAAAATTTACATCGATCGTTTTTTTAATATAGAAAAATGAAAATGAGTTCAAAATGAAAGGAAATATTTTGCCTTTGAACACATGGTAACTTCCTGTATTCACATGATCCTTACAGCTTAGTTTTATATATATAAAACTGAATTAAGACTATAGACATTGACTATATTTGTACCCATTTCATTAACCTACAAAATAAGATGGTGAAAATGACATGCAACCATTTTATTTCATGAATACTTTGTCAGAGGGTTATCATAATGAACAATTTATAAACGTCAAAATAAAAAGGTTAAATGATACTATATTGATGGGATATTTGTGACTTAATATTTATGTATAAATAAAGCCACGTATTTCAAACTTACCAATCAGTTATGTTGTAGACGGGCTGATTTATATTCTCAGGACAGAATCTGCATTCGACAGGAATATGTACAGCCAGAACTCTGTCATGTACCAAGAACCAAAAAAATCAATATTACATACATACATACATACATGCATACATACATAACTCATAAAGCCAATAAAAATTTTGAATTCATTCATACCTACGAAATGCTACAAGAGAGTTACTGTAACAGCAATCCTAACCAACCTTCAAATACTGACGTAACACTAATCCCAAAAACATTTATTTGGGAGAATATCAAAACATTAATTATTACACATAATCCTTAACCCTGCCAGCTATTCATCAGTTATTCATCCTCCAACAGTTTTCATTGCAACCTGATGGAAAACAAACAGCAGTCGAATGAACATAGAGTGTAAACACAAGAGATTGGTGTTTAGTCTTATAGTTTTCTTATCATGATTATCATTTCCGAGCATAAAAATAGACAGAGCCTCTGTACACTCCTCAACTTCTTCAACTCATTCTTCATTTTCCTGGGACGAATTTCCACAGAAGCGCAGAAGGGAATATTTAGAAAGGGGCATAAAGAAGGGAGCATATAGAAACAAGCATATAGAAGGAAGCATATACTGTAAAAGGTAACATATAGAAAGGAGCATGCGGAAGTGAGTATAAAGCAGGGAGCCTACAAAAGTGAGCATATAGAAGGGAGCATATAGAAGGGAGCATACAGAAACACAGAAGGTAGCATATAGAAAGAAGCATACAGAAGGGAGTATACAGAGGAGAGCCTATAGAAGGAAGCATATAGAAGGGAGCATGTAGAAGGAAGTATACAGGAGCACAGAAGGGAGCATATAGAAAAGAGCACAAAGAAAGGAGCATATAGAAAGGAGGAAACAGAAAGGAGCTTGCAGACAGGAGCATACAGCAGGGAGCATACATATGGGAGCATACAGAAGGGAGCATACATACAGGAGTATACACAAGGGAACATATAGAAACAAAGAAGGGAGCATTTAGAAGGGAGCATACACAAGGCAGAACACTGAAGGGAGCATACAATAGGGTACATGCAGCAGGGAGCATGCTCAAGGGAGTATACAAAATTATTTGTATCTTATGTATGATGAAAATATCTCCATTGCATCTTAAGGTAACTGAGGTTTATGAGGTAAAGTACTGAATTATTATTATTATTATTATTATTATTATTATTATTATTATTATTATTATTATTATTATTATTATTATTATTATTATGTTAGGTAAAGTTTTGAATTAATGCATTAAAAAATTACTGTGGTTACAGGGCTGCAATATTTGATCATTGTAGGGTGGATGATCAACATACCATTTCGCAGCCCTCTAGCCTCAATTGTTTTTAAGACCTGAGGGAGGACAGAAAAAGTTCGGACGGACAGACAAAGCCATCTCAATAGTTTTCTTTTACAGAAAACCAAGGAGCCAGTGTAATACAGTTATGTAGATCCCATAAAAGCGTTAGTATTATTCATTGCGTCACTCACAATAATAAACTTCTTAGTCCTTCTTCTTAAGAATTAGGTATTTTGGTAATATCATTTTGTCATCTATTCGTGAGAGATTCTTCGCTTTCTCTTAAAGAAAGGAATTAAGGGCACTTTTATCTTTTTCTCTAATTCTATGACTAGTTGATTTGCAAATTTATACCCGAAATTTGACTTTAAAAGTGTAGTTTTTGCCTAAAGCAAAGGAATATACAGTAAGTAGAGTGATTATTTAGGCACATTCTGCATAACGTCACCAAAATGTGAAAAAATATGGAACCCTGTCAGAAATAAGACAACAGAGTTTTTCAGAAATAATACAAATATATCCATCTTCATAAGGAGAGGCATTTTTGTTCAAGAAGTCAAGGAGAGTAAATAGAAATTTTTATTACTTCGAGAAGAACGAAATTATGGTACCTTAAGAGGGCATTATTTCATCTATATGCAATAAACTATAATTTGGTTGACGCTGGTTATCGATAATCTTGTATCGGTAGAAAGGTCCACGATAATTAAAGTGGTGACACCACGAAATATTCTGGAATTTAAAAGCAAAATTTTCCTATATGACTTCAAACCTACCGCTGAACTAGATACCTTAACAAAAACCAAGTCTCCTCTTGAGTTTTGAGATAAACTTCCGATGCCGAAGAAATCAAACTAATACCAATGTTACTTAAGAATCATTTTCCAACTACTGTTATTGTTAATGCTTTTCTTGTATTGTGTTTGTGCTTCTTGAGACATTAACCAGTATTCTTAACAGCACTAGAAATAATGGAAATTCGTTCTGCAAAACAAAAAAGTAATGATATTGGCTTTGACTGATGCTTTCGTTTTTTTTATTATATAAAAAATCACATATCCTAAAACGCTGACCTTAATTGTAGTAGACTGTAGGTAATTTCAGTCACTACGTGTGTATTAAATGAATATAACAGTCTTTTGTATTTGCTGTCACTGAAATGCAGCCAATGCGAGGTTACTGAGAAAATAATTTTTTTTCCAAGGTCTGTAATCAATCTGGTAATAGAGTGACAATATCTCTGAGGATAAGGATATACAGTAGCGTAAGTTATTCTTAGCTGAAATATTTGTATAAGTTCACATCAAGCGACTTTCTTCACTTTATCCTGCACATGGCCATCATCACGTCATAAAGTTACTAATCCTTGCTCTGAGTGTAAAATGACTTGTTAGCCTCCGATATTGTGCAAATCAAATGCTTCTATCTACAGACATCCAGTTGCTTACGAAAGAAGTCTAGTCATGTCGCCGAAGATATTAGTTTCGTCCACATTGTTTAAGCTTAGTAGTTGGGATGATTTTCACGGAAACGTATTTATACAAAAACAACACTATAAAACGCAGATTTCACAGCGGTTAATGAAAATTTTTGCTCATCAGATATTAACAATATGAATATAACAGCAACAACAAACATTAAAATTAATTACGTCGAATAACTTAGTAGAGAAAAGGGGCTAGCCTATTTAATGGTTTTACCTAATTTTGACTTGACGAGAAAAATTTTATATTGTTTCCTGTCTGTAGAAATGAGAGAAAGACATGGAAACGTGGGAGAAGATGAGAGAAAAGAGTTCTAGAGCTTGGTGGTAGAGCTGAAGAGACGACACTGTACTAAGCTATCTCTTGAATTCTGAAATCTCTGGAGTGCAATAGTCCTAAAGGTTCTTTTAATGACTCCTTAAGTTTGGTGAGATTTTTTTCGGCAGCAGAAGTCAATTGGATCATAGAATATAGAAAATTAAGATTAAGACCAACTTGGAACCGAGAACAAAAGAAGTGAAGAGAGGCCAGGAAATGACAGCAATTGTTGTTGAATGAGAGTTACCAGGTCTGCAGTTTTGTGGGCAATCTACACATTCTGAGATGGAGTAATAAATCAGATTGACAAGAGAACTAATAAAACAGTCCAGCAAAGAACTATACCAAGTATCTCAGGCCTGTGATTTGCTGAGTCAAGTTCAACCACGATTTAATGAGCTACCACAGGTACAGCTGGCTAAGGAAGAAAAGTATGATTTACTTAGATCTAAAACCAGTGTGAACAAATATCAGATGAACAGATTGGCGAGAGAAATTTACTTTAACGGAAATACCGAAAAATCCAGTTGACATTTTGGCATACTCTTATTATTATGAGAATACAGTAAGTGAAAATTTAAAAAAAGAATTAGCCTCAGTTGTTGTCAACCCGTAACATATACCCCTAAGGAACCTCTATAATCTTAAGTAAAGGACATATTTCCCCTCGTAGTTTTTAGCATTTAAGACTATAAATATCTCGCCACGATAACAGTAGTTTTTTTTTTTGTGATTGACGTTGTATTCGTCAAGAATTCCTGAAATGATGCCATGAGTCTTCAGTAAATGAATATCATAATTCCTGACATCACCATATTAATTGTACACGTTGCACGATTGCTTATTACATGGAATGTATTAGGATTCATAACATGACCATTTAGCGCGTAATGGCCAGGATAATAAAGTTTATTCTTAACCTTTTCTTGCGCTTTGGATGATAACACAGACATTTAACACATGCACATCCCGTGTGTCTACTAGTAACTAAACATGTACAGTAGACCCATATTCATAAAATTAAGAAACTTAGAGTGACCTACAGCAGAGAAAAGATAATAGCTCATTTCAAGCACAAAAAAAAAGTCAAGAATTTAATGGGTAATCAGACACGTATTTCATTGCTCTCTTGGGTGACATTAAAAGAAACTGAGTTCACCTTAAATTCTGATTCGTGTTCGACCATCAGGGGTGGGAAAGCTTGATTACTTCAGTGAAAATCCTTTAACGAGGAATTATTTATATATATATATATAATATATATATATATATATATATATATATATATATATATATATATATATATATATATATATATATATATATATATATATGTGTGTGTGTGTGTGTGTGTGTTTGTGTGTGTGTGTGTAATTTAACTGAGGACAGATTTCTTTCTTCACTGTTTTTGTTAAGTGGAGAGGTTTCATTCTGCTGAAAGTCGCTTGTGCATCACTCTCATATTATGTACTAAAATTTCGCGTCATTCTGATGAACGGTGTACTTCATATTATAATGCACCAGCTTATGTGAGAGCATATTTGTACTGCGCTCCTAACTGATTCGCAATTTCGACCCGAGGATCGTCTTTAATAAAAAGCTGACCCAACCAGTGGCCGCTCTGGTTTTCTTCATGGTTACTCGGGAAGCTGCTATATTTTACTATACGATATATGTATGGCATGATCATCTGCCTCCTGAATCGCCCGCGATTTTTGACGTAATGGTGTCCGGCAAAGCTGCCGGATGTTATGAATGGCAAATCAAGGAACCAGGAAAAAATAGTTTATCTCCAACGTTTTTCTTTTATCGGCAAATGCACTTTTCTGTCGTGAAGTTACATAACACTTTTTAATTCACTGAAGAAATCGGTCTGTTTCTATATTAACCCACCGAAATATAACGTTGATGTAATTTGGAATAATCGTCATTGCTATGTTCAGTAACCTACAAATTAACAGTGAATTAGACTTTATCACGATTTGCCATAGCTCCCATGTATCAACAAGTCTGTTAACAGATACTAACCATAAGAGCAGTTAACGTATTAATCAGATTTAAACATAAATATGAATTATTTTAGTAGTAAGCATTACGAGGAAAAATATGAGCAGGATGGAGCTACACACTATCTTATCGTTTCAAAATGAAATTCTTCGAGGAGAGGGACGTTCATCACTCTCTTCGGTTTAATTGGATAAAAGCTAAACTAAACAGGTAGTGAAAACACAATCGATCAAGACGCCTTCAGAGGAAGGCAAATGCCGGAAAAAGATGACAGAGAAATCGAGGAGATATATTCCGTGATTAACTTGCCATTTCAAGACGGGTTTGCATCAGGACCAATTGGAATCTGTCAGGTTTCTTAAATGGGATTCGTTCAGAGACAAATGCCTCCACTCAGCCTGTTATTGCTGCTTTGACAAAAGACGGATTCTGAGGTGTTGAACGTTGAGTCTTCTTTCCTCACTGATCTCACTGCCAAGGAAAGTAATCAGTAAAGTGTTATCACGAGTAACACGAATTCATTTTATGCAGTATATAGATTCCCACCTAGCTAGTTTCCTTATAACTTAAGAAATGCTTAATATTTTCTAAGATCATAGAAACTGAATAGAAATAACGGAAAGGGTTGCAACGCTGTTTTCAGTAATTGTGAACACCGAGGAGGAAATTATGACAATATTCAAAATAATGATTATTAGTAAAAGCATATAAAAAATGCACGCAATCGAGTTTATGTACAACGTATAATGCTGTATGAAACTCTGGGTGTGCTGCAGTGTGAAGTTCTCAGCCACGATCTGGCAGCGCTCAGTTGCTCCCCAGATGAGGTCAAGAAAAGATGCGTCGGCGGCTGGCACAGCAGACGCACGACCCATGGCTAACCTTAACCTTAAATAAAATAATAACTACTGAGGTTAGAAGGCTGCAATTTGGTATGTTTGATGATTGGAGGGTGGATGATCAACATATCAATTTGCAGCCCTCTAACCTCAGTAGATTTTAAGATCTGAGGGCGGACAGAAAAAGTGCGGACGGACTGACAAAGCCGTCACAATAGATTTCTTTTACAGAAAAAAAACTATTTATCATAATACAAGAAAATCGTAGAAGAATAACTATCTATGCATACGGTTTAAAATAAACATAACCACCTAAATATATTTAGCAATATACATGATTAAAAAATCGTTTAAATAGAATTTAGTCATTGTGCGTATTACGGTCAACTGGCCTTGTTCTCTTTTCAAATACTTTATGGATAAGTGTGGCCCCTCTGTGTATATGGCTATGAAATATGGACGCATATGTGAAGATAAGCATTAGCAATAAATATTGCAAGGGTCTCGTGAGACTGAATGATTTCATCACTCAAAATGATTTTTAGGCGCTTACCACCAACATCGATCACAGGAAAGCCACTTTATGTTTCAGTGTCGCTGTATACGACGAATAAACCAACGCCAGTTTAGACGGAAGTGAGACCGTTTATTGTTTAAATCTTAATATGGTAATTTTCATTTCAGGATGACAGTCGTTCTCTTTTAAATGGGGAAGGCGAGGGGGGGGGGGGGTGGCGGTGGGCCGGGGGAGATTCTTACAATTATTACGGAATTATCATTATGAAATTATGTTAGTATGGTATACAAATATTTCTTCTATTGAAATCGATCAGCTGATTATTTTTTTATATAAAATTTAATGTTCATCTTATTTAGGAAGAAACGAAAAAATTGGCACATTGAATATAAAAAGTGCATTATGAATTGCTATTATGATATGAAACCTAATACTTCAGCAAAATTATCTACATGATAAAGACTAGAATTTACTGATTAAAACGACTATTGTGATGTTTCATATATAATATTGCGAATTACAATAAAAAAGCCTGAATTATTTATCATCTTTATTCTACTATTCAACTTGACAAAAGGAGGATTGCAAGAACATGAAAATGGTGATGATTAGCAAATCTCAGTTGTAGTCATCAGCAATCACGAAGTTTCGACAAGAACACGACAAGGGCTAAGAATCTTCCGCAATTCTGCCTAGATGTATCCTCTAAATAATGGCATCTGTAATAACAATATCCGAGCGAAACTTGTTTGTCCTCCCCGGAGGACAGTAGGGGAGGTATGAAAGTCACCCAACTCCTGCAAACCGGTTTAAAACTTCTTTGAATTATCATAATATTTTTACTTGCTTTTATCTAACTTGACTTCTGCGTCTGTCTGTTTGTCTGTCTGACTGTCAGTCTATCCTCAAATCTTGTAACTCAATTTTCGACCTGTTCCCTTCGTCCGATGGACTTGACATTTTGCATGGTAATTCAATCTCGGTGACAATACAACCTTACATGATCAGTAGATCAACAGTGACCTATAGTGGCCCTACAGTGACCTCTCCCTGTATCTCAGGATTTGTATTAAACTCTTCGGATTTTTTACAACTTCTTTGACTCAGTAGAATCTATCTTCTGTATAATAACCTCTCGCCCTTCCCTCATCCATCCCCCTTTCCCTTCCTCATCCCCAGCACACGATCAAGTGTTGATTTAGCTGTGCCCTCCCCTTCCCTTCCCTCTTCCCTCCCCCTCCCCCTCCCCCTCCCCTTTCCAGTGCATACACCAAGTGTTAATTTAGCTGTGTCCTCCCCCTCCCCTCCCGTCCCTCACCCCATCCCTATTCCAACCCCCTTCCCTTCCCTTCCCCCTCCCCCTTCTGGAGCATGTAATCAAATGTTAATTTAGTTATGTCCTCCTCCTCTCCTTCCCTCTTCTATCCCCTCCCCTCCCCTCCATCTCCCCCTCCCCCTTCCAGAGCACATGATCAAGTGTTAATTTAGCTATGTCCTCCCCTCCCCTTCCCTTTTCCCTCCCCTTCCTCTTCCGCCAAAGCCATTTCCACCTTCCCTCCCTTTCCCCCTCCCTCCCCTTCCCCCTCTCATTCCCATTCCCCCTTCTCCCGCCCCTTCCATATCTTCCCCTCCCGTACCCTCCCCCTTCTGGAGCACACGATCAAACGGTAATTTAGCTGTGTCCTCCTCCCCTTCCCTATTCCCTCCTCTTCCCTCTTCCATCCCCCTCCACTTCCCCTCCTCATTTCTCCACCCCTCCCACTTCTCTCCCGCCTTCCCATACCCCTCCCCTCCCTTCCCTTTCCCCTCACCTTTCCCTCCATACCTCTTCCTCCTTCACCCCTCCTCTCCTCTTTCCCCTCCTCCACCCTTCCCTTCCCCTTTCCCCTCCCTTACCTCCTCCCTGTCCCTCCCCTTCCTCTCTCCTCCTTTCTCATTCCCTCTCCTTCCCCATCCCCTTAATCTTTCCTTCCTCTCCCCACCTTCCATTTTCACTTTCTCTCTCCACCTTCCATTTTCACTTCCCGTCCCCCTCCCCCTCCCCCTCCCCTTTCCCCTCACTTTCCCCCTCCCCTACCATTTCCCCTTCCCCTCACCTTCCTACACCCCTCGCCTATCCTCTTCCCTCCCTTCCCCCTCCCTCTCCCCATTTCCCCTTCCCTCACCTTTCCCCGTAAACGGAAATCAGTTTCGTTAACTTCAATCATAAATTGGTTACAATTTCTGTCAAAACTAAAACGTATAAAATAAAATAAAAAATTTAAACATGCTTTTATCAAAATGCACTAAAAAGGAAAAGATAATTTTTTGAGGCACACCAGGATTTTCTTACAATTAATCATGTCTGCAAAAATAAAAGCGTGGGCCCTAAACAAGGAAGGAAATACTACAAAAAAAGAAATATATACATATTTTTTTTTACTTCTTGCTGCATTTCCTTCGATGTTTGGCGCCCACGCTTTTATTTTTGGAGACATGATTAATTGTAAGAAAATCCTGGTGTGTCTCAAAAAATTATTTTTTACTTTTTAGCCATCTTAATAAAATCACGTTTAATTTTTTTTCTTTTTTCATATCAGATACTGGGGCTACGATGATCATGCTACATTTTCTAGTTAATTTCCACGAATTCTCTCTAGAAAAATACACTCTGTCTTAAACATCTAGTCCCAAAAAGAAGATAACAGAGGATGAGACGACAAATTACAGGTAGTTGTCAGAACTATAAGTACCAAAAATAAAAACACAGCAAAAGGAAGAGTTTAGCTTACCTACGAGAATTGTTCCTGTACAGTTTGGTAATATAAATCAAATATATGACAGCAGTAAATAAATAAACTCACTGATAAAAAGAATTCAGAGTCAGAAGAGTAAGAATACAAAAAATATCAGGTAAGACCTGAAATGTCATAAGAGAAAGAAAAAGAAAAAAAGGCGAAAACAGTAACAGGATGTGTATTGCTAAATGGAAGTAAGAATTTGATCACATGAAAAGTAAATCACCGCATATAACAGTAAAGTCAGACATCGTAAAAGGTGTGACAGGAGGCAGTATTTGGAATATCGAGGGAGGGAAGTTGACAGTATTTTCGGCAGGGGCAAGTGCTCGAATAAGAATGGCTTCTTCAATAATGACGACACTGGAGAATGGGATAAGAGAGAGAAAGCCATGCCTCCGGGAGATCTTAAAGTTTCCCTGTCCTATGTCACAAAAGAAGATATTAGAGCAACAGGGAGAGCAAATATGACAAATAAAGCTTAATGCTAGTGTTATTAAATGAAAATATATGCTGCACAGAATACTGAATGTAATGACAGACTACAACTTAATACCCAGAGACACCAGTGAATATCTGAAGATTTTGCTTGAAAAGGGAAAGAATATATTTGCTTTTACCCCTAATCTTGTCATCGTTCGTGCCATATTTGCATGCCCGTACCCAGCAAAGGCCTGTGCAATACTAAAATTGATCTAAGATTAGCAACCAATTTTGATCATTACTATAAGAATAAGAATCATAGAATATGAATAACATAACATTTGGGATGTGTCTTTCCTGAAATTTGACTAAATTTCAAAACTTAAAAAGTTTTTGTACAAGGCTGTATCACTACGAATACCATGAATAGGTACCCACACTAGCTAAGAATTTGAAAACTTAGAACGTTTTATTCCGCCATTAGAATTACTAGAATAGGCTATTTCATTAACATTGACTTTACAATTTGTAATAAACAGAGAAACCAGAAATAAAAAGATCAAACCAGTTAAAGAAAAGTCAAGTGACAAAGTGTTCACTTCAGGGATATATATGTCAACAGAGACAGTAGTTATTCACTCCAGGGCCATACATTACCTTTGGATTATTTTACATTTAGCCATAAGACAGAGTCACAATTTTAAGTTTAAGTTGAATAATAATATCATATCACCCTTTTAAGAACACGCTAATCATTCGGTAAATAAAACAAAATAAAAAGAAAAATAAAAATCGCCACATTTAATCCCAACACTTGAGGGCATATGTATATTATAAACCTAGAAATGAATTAAAATAAAAGGCTGCATTTGGCAAGGGAGTAGAGCATACCCTTAAAGATTACGATAAGCTTAAGTTTGGTGAGATTAATTAATAATAAGAGCAATTAATCCTAAGAAAAAGGTAATTTCCTTATATTACAGTATATTTTCCTCATACTCTTACCGCACTAGGAAATCCTGTTGTAAGAGGATCAAATCTTATTGAAGTTAAAGGTACCAAGACAATGACGTCGATTGGGAAAGCAATTTGTGCTGTCATTTGCATAGGTGAAGTCGGTCAGTTCCAATTTCCTGCCTTGCATTTGCTCGGTGGAATGGGGAATTCTCAGCACGTTCAAATCTTAAGATTACTTCTATTCTTGGCTCCCAAAATTTCCGTTTATCTTTTTTATACTTTTTGTACTTTTTAATCTTTTTTATTTAAAGTAACTATATCTCAACCTTAGTTCGTCTCTTATTACCAGTATATTTTTGTTTATTTAAAAAAAGCCTAAATTCTAATTAGTAAGGTCGATTAAAATTTTAAGCAAGTATCAGTTTCGTATATATTTGCGTGATATCAATAGATCACTCATAAATAATTAACACTCAAGTATTAAGTGGCTATTAATATCGTCAGTTATCTATTCACCTGTTAACTTGCAACATACAATCTACATATCAGTAACCTGAGTTGAATTTCACTTAACTGTATATATATATATATATATATATATATATATATATATATATATATATATATATATATATATATATATATATATATATATATATATATTTGTATTGGATGAATATTCTACTTGAAACCTACCCAGACAAAATTCATTTTCCTCGATGACATTAAATGTGATTTGCTTGTAAATATCTAGGAAGAAATTTATTCTAAATAGGGTTTAGATTAACTCCAAGACACCATAATCAAACAATCACATTGGGAAAAGAGTAGGATCTGTAAGGTAATTACAGTCAAGCTATGTATTAAAAACTGAGAGAAAGAAGAAGAAAGATTCCACATCGGTTCTGGTTAATCTTTCTCGAATCAATCGCTTGGAGGTTCACAGTCAGCAACGAGAGGCTGATATTCCTGTTCTTCTCAAGACTGCTGTATCGGGCTGCCTCTTTTTAACCTCTGAACAAATTATAGTATGGCCATGTATGATATTGATACTTTTAGGATAATTCTTCGTAACTGGGCATTTTTCCCTCCATTGAATCTTTGCTCTTAAATACCATCATTGGCTTCGAATGTTTGATAAAAAAATAATATATTTCAACTTATAGCCATATTGTGGTATACGTGTCTTAATATTGTAATGCCTCAATTGTTATTATCCTAACTGTCCTCGGTTTATCGTCTTGTACTCAATGAACAGCATTTGCCTTGATTTCATGATAGTATCTACTTCGTGGTTTATATTTTAGTGTTGCATGTACTAAAATGGACGTAGGTATCGATTCGACTACTTATTGTTGCGGTTATAATGTCAGGTAATTTATACATAAATAATGATAAAAAATTGTCATCAGTTTATTACGTTAAACAGCTGCGTTGCCGAAATTAGTAAATTTATTAATATAAACAATGAAAATAAATGTAATAACAAATATCTTTACTTACGGACCTTGAAGCAAGAAGAAAAGTTACAGCGGTTAAATTCTTATGAATGTTCATAAAAAAAGCTAAACAATGAATTTTACCTAGAAGCTGAGTATCACACCCAGATGATTCAAGTAAATTATCAAGCGAAAATGTCTATCATAGAGAGTACTTCTTGAGACTTGAATCACTTCGAAATCTTCGCGATTGTTCCCATTCCAGCACCCCATCTCTTCAGAGCCCTTCCGGTTATTTCTCATCTGTTAACTAATTAAAGCGAACAAAGACGGGTGTCCCGTTACTCGCTCCGATAACTTGTTATTCAGGGAAAACTAATATTTTATTGTATTCTAAATCACTGTTGTGCCGTGCATGAACCTTTGTTCTGTTCTGCATTTACTGAGTCCTTTCCTCTTTTTGATGCGGGCTTGTTTCTCGAGAACCCCACTTTCATTGAAGCGGTAAATTGGAGATGCAAAGTGAACACTTTTGGTGACCTGTAAACAGTTCCGCTGCACTTCATGCTTTTGTTCAGCATTATTCTCAGCTTGTTCAATTAAACTTAATTTTTCCGGTAAACAGAATCTCTACAAAATTTCATTACGCGTTCTTCCACTGACAGCTACAACCAGGATTTTTCCAAGTTTATGAATTACAGTACATCCTGCCTTTTCACTCAATACTGATAAAAACTCTCATTAACAAACTTACTACAACTACACCTCACTGATTTTCATGCAGGATGCTGTACAGCATTTAGATAAATTTAACTCAGTGACTCGAAGATTTCCATTTAATCATATCAAAGTTATTTTCATTGTTAGTAAATAATTCATAGTGAAAATCATATTTTAAAAATAAAAGTGACAAATAGGCAAATATGTAAATAAGAATACGGTGCAATATATAGAACAGAAAAATACACAAATATTTTTTCTTAAATATGTGACGAGCAGATTTATACATTCAATTACCTAAGACTATCCGGAACACATGAATAATATCATGTATTTTTGTTTTATAATTAATTAGCTTAAGCTTGTGTCCAATATAAGATGAAAAAATATGGACGCATTGAAAACAACAAGCAGAATACAAATCATGAGAAATAAAAGCTCAGTTTATTGTTTTTCATTATTATAAGAAATTTCCGGCTGAGATTTAGGTGATTTTAAATGCAATGTGTTGGGAAGAATGGAGGCATATAAGGAACACGGAAAAGAAGGTAACAACGTCTTTTCGAATTCCAGTTAAATACTTGGCACGAATTCTCTTCCTAATTCGTTTTCGTAAAATTATACCACACAAAAATTCTGAATGTTATTTCCTCAGAGTAAAAATTCAGCGGTAAGCACGGTCATAAATAATTGTTGGCGCTTTGTCTAAAAGATAGTGCGGGAACTCTTTTGAATTACGAAGTAGATGGAACATCCTGAAAATGACTTTGGTTGTTGATGAAATCCTTAATATGAAGACTTTCCTTGCAAGACCTTTTATGATTCGTAATCAAAGAACGTCATTGGTCCAGGAATGAATTCTCTTCTATTCTTTCGAAACAACAAAGCTTTTCAAAACAATGTGGACCATCTTTTCATGTAGGATTAGATTATTATATCATCACAATCATGTGTTTCTACATATCTCCTCGTCAGATGGTTATGCAGTAACTTGCAACATTGTTTATACGATTCATATTTTACATTTCAGTAACATTAGTTCTTTTCTAAGTCAGAATTGCATTGCAGGTCCAATCTGAGATATATCTGTATTAATTTCATTTGTTGTTTCTCTTCGTTTCGTAAGTTTGCAAGTGATTCATGGCACTGACAATTCCTGTGTTGTAGCATCTAAACAGACGACACATTTGTCAGTGTAACTACAACGAAAAGATATTTTATGATAATATTTTGAATCACTAGCGTACTAGAATACGGATCAGGAATATCCCTTTAGTGGGCACTACCAGAATTAATGCGGATTTTTTTTCATTATCTGGGAATGGAATACCCATAGGCCACAAAATGGCATTTATGAGAAGGATCGCGCAACCACCTTGTACGTTTTGAGTCATAAAAAAATAACTTTTTCGGAGATTATATATTTCTCCAAGTGTTTATCAGTAGCACCTAGTGAAATTCATATGTAAAAAGTGTTAGAATGCTATTCAACTATAGATAAACACGTAAATAATACAAGGAAAACTTATAAAATGCAAAATAAGACAATACAACTCACAAGAATACATATAAAGTTTTTCAGCTTACACAATAAACGATAAACACGGCATATTTTCCTAAGTTGTATTTCTATGGGTTTTTTAGCCTTGCTATAGTAAAATTTTAGGCTGTCAGGCCAAACACTGGGGCACTTTAGGCCATTCATCTCTAAGGACAGTGAAAATCGAGAGTTAGCGTTGTTGGACAGCAAGATAAAAACATCAAGAAAATAAAGATGAAGTACAAGGGTCTAAAGTTCCACTAAGAACTAATGGGTTGGAAGGCTTGGCAGCAAGACTAAAGAAAGGAAACGGGAATGGAGGAAAGTAAAGGGGGGAAAAATGAGTGACCGAGGAGCAAATGGACGCTGCAAAAAAACTTTGGCAATGCCTACAATACACTGCGTGAGGTGTACTGACAACACTCTTTCCCCTTCTGTGGGCGAATGAGAATAGAGTCGGATAATAATAATAATAATAATAATAATAATAATAATAATAATAATAATAATAATAATAATAATAATAATAATAATAATAAATGTTGTAGCTATCACTATTCTTCCTTACTTCCTCATAAAGTTATCAATAAGAAAAAATGTTTAAAAATCATCTTATTTTTAACTGGAATACTTATGCCTCGCGGAATAGATAAGTTCGTTGAATTGCTGCGGTAGTTGAAGAGCAAAAGACAAAAACAAAATTGACTTTGAAAAATAAGGCATAAATATAGCTACACATAAACAATAATAATTATTTGTCATATTAATTCGAGTAACATTTTGTTATTGATTTATAATCGTTCCAATTATTAGGATATACACAGATCATATCCGAGTATGATATCCTTTTCATTACATTCCTGTAATCCTGAACGCTGCTCTAAATTATCTGCATAAAGGGAGAGAGAGAGAGAGAGAGAGAGAGAGAGAGAGAGAGAGAGAGAGAGAGAGAGAGAGAGAGAGAGAGAGAGCTGTATATTGCTTCGAGCCATTAAGTCTTGCACCGGTGACCCGGCAATATATTCAAATTCCAAGCCCGTCCCTCTCAAATGAGTGTGATGAGTAAAAAAAAAAAAGCCGCACAAAATTCTGTTACTTAGCAGTTTCTCAATAATACGCACCAATCATTTCTTAGTAGGAATTATGTCTATAACCACCTTATGCTGTTGCTTAAATAAATATACTTCTAGTGTTATGACCATGAAATTCCCAAGATGAGGAGCTTTTTATATTTTATTTTAGTTCATTTAAATATCTTAACATTTTGCATACTAGAGAGCTACAGATTTCTCTGTAGAGATTTTCTTTTCCTGGGGATGAATATATTGTATGAGAGAGAGAGAGAGAGAGAGAGAGAGAGAGAGAGAGAGAGAGAGAGAGAGAGAGAGAGAGAACCAGTCTTTTCATGTTGTAAGAAAAGCGTAGTTAATCGAATTAAGAAGGAATAACGAGAGATATATTCATTGAACACTGGAAGGAAGTAGCTGAAAAAAACTCGGAGTCTTCAGAAGAAGATTTCGTTTATCATGTATTTCTGTTTATCTAATGGTCTCCTGCATATATCCTGAACGAACAGTATGGCCGTTTTGTTTGAATGAAAGTATGAAATTCTTTTAAGAAGTTGCTTAATTATCAAGGGCGGTAGAAAATTCTGGGAAAAAATCTTGATCCTCTATTAACTTACTTTCTCCTTCGTTATTTACTACTTATTTTGTGGAAAAGGAAAAAATGAAATCACACTACCTCTCACTCCTCTTCATCCTTCGTTATCAGAGTTATTGATAAACTATTTCACCACGAATGTTTCATCAGCGAAATCAAGTACTGTTGCTCCCGTTTATTTCTTACAAAAAAAATTTTCTGTTTTCATTACATCACCAATTAAAGTTCTTTTCTATTCCTCAGATAATTGTTTAGTATCCTGCCTTATATAAGTCTTTCCCAGCAATGACTGCCGTTATCCCCCTCTATTGTCTTCACCGATATCATTAGTGTGGAGCGGTACACCGTGTCACAATTTGGATTTTTCTGGAATGTCACAATATGTCATTATTAAAGATTTATTTTCACTTTTCATCTAAACTGGGCTCTACTCCTCCTTGGAGTGGAGTGCATCCTCAAAAATGCCATAGCTATTATGCATGTGATAATATCATTAAATTTCAAACAAGTTCCTCATCCAGTAGTGACAAGATTACTAAGTGATCTACTCCAAAATTAAAGACGTTCATTGTAAACAGAATAATATTCGCACACTGATAATCATATCATATCAAGTTTTCCAAGTTAATAAAATTACCAGAACCAATAAGGTTACTACTTATAAATGTTCCTCGCTTATGGAATGATTCATACCAATTCAGCTTCTTGGTTATGGTACAACCATATTGAAAATATATAGTTCCGATATTATATTCGGTGGTACTTATGCTCTGGTTTTTTATAGTTTTTTCCCCCTTTGCAACGAGGTACTGTTTTATTTTTTTATCATCTGATTATGAAAATATTACTGATTTCTGTTTTTTTACGGTGGGGCTGTTTGTAAAGAAAAATTATTGCCTGAAGAATGATGGTGTAACTGTACATGATCACAGGTATAGAACACTACACTGTGCTTACTGATATCATCATCTGTTTGATTTTATGGTTAATTTTACAAGGGATTTTATGTGTCAAACACCGAAATGCAATAAATATATGTTAACAAGTAATTGTAATAATCATAACGCCCACCTAATTTCTCGAACTCTTCACTCTTCCTGGATGCTTGGCACTGTAAAGCCTAAGATCCAAATGCAAGAAAATGAAGTAATATATATATTGAAAATACCATGCTGAACAGTTTTAAGTCGTGTACGTAAACCGGTTTAGTACACCGCTGCAACCAAACTGGAAACTTGACAAAAATTACGAGAGCGCTGTAGAACCATTGACTTGACCTTGAAATTCCATGAAAAAGATGGGCAAAGTTAGAGCATATGACTTGCTGGAAATCTGATGACAACGTCCATGCCTTCGGGTACAATTGTTTCATTCACTGCTGATGCTATTGTCGCGCTTAGACCCTTAGGCTTGTTGATTTTGTTGGAAAAAAAAGAAAAGAAAATATGCATGAAGCAGAATAATTTCTAGGTAATCGATCTCAAGAAATAAGTGTTGCTCAGTGCACCAGATCATGATATCAGGAAAAAGTGAACATAATAGAAATAACCAGCTTAGTTGACGAGTTCGAAATAAGCATTTCAGGATCTTTGCAAAAAAGGAGTAGTTAATCGTTGATATTTATATAGTATGCGTTGGGGTAAAGTTATAAATAATCAGGAGTCAAAGAAAAAAAAAAAAACAGAAGCTTAGAGTCATCATTGACCTGAAAAAAATTAAATAGTTCCAGATCCTGGTAATTATTTTTCAACAGGAGATTAAAATGATGGAAATGTAATAATCCCTCAGATGTCACCCACTGTGAGTATGTGGGAACAGAATCATTTTTCTACTCTTTGAAATCTATCTGTAAAACTTATTTGTGACATTAAAGGGTTTTATAATGATTACCATTTGAAATTAACGCTTTTTATTCTATATTATGATACAATTAATTAATTTGTAAATTATGCACTGTAAAAGTTAAACCGATAATAAGGAAATTGATATGTACAACGACACACACATAGATTTTATAATTAAACTAAAATATTGGGGTATAACACTTCTCTACATATAGCATAATCAGTGAGGCTAATATTTATGTCTGCACACGGATATGAAATGGTTGAATTATAAACGAAATTATAATTAGCATGCTGTCTATTATCTTCCTATTATTTCATTTCATTGCATTGATCATATATCGAAGCCCCAATCCAAAAAATTTAGAAACTACATCTATGGCTTAGTCGCCATATCTTGACTAATCAAATAATCTAATTGTTCCTTGGCCTATTTTATGGTCCTCTTCAGATATTTAATTGGAACCAAATTAAAATGCCATCAAGTATTAACTTGATTATATAATACCTCTCACCAATATTATTTTGTATTCCATCCAAGGCGTTCTTTTGTCTTCAACACTAGAAATGCTTGTAGTCCACATCGGAATTCCCATGCAATACACATTAAAATTTAGTCGATTCCTCCCTGACCCGCACCCTGCCCATTCATTAATTTTTATTTGAACACAAAATCAAGAACTATTTTTTTATCTGAGCTTTCATACCGTATAGTATTATGAAATGGGCCCATCTAAAATCATATTCACGCCTCACTTCCCAAATATCCAATTTTCCCTAGATAAAGAATGTTACTGGAGTCAGAAGATTTCATTCTGAATTATATCCCCATAAAAACAAATTCTGATCTGTGTCCTGTTCCTCACCCTAAACCAAATATATCTCTCAGTGTAACGAACTCTTATCTTAACGCTTATCTCATACCCTCAGAGAAACATATGGAAACCAGTGATTTTTTTTTTTATTATTATCTTTCAGTGAAAAACGTGGTTATGTATCTGAAACATCTGTTCATTCTGAAATCGGTATGTATTTCCTTTCCAGTAACAAAAAAAAAAAAAAAAATGCACGTTCAACTCATCCTCTAAGACTGTACTTTCGACCATTTTTAGAAGGTTTGAGAGTTAGCAAAGAAAGTAAATGGTAGCTTAATCCCGAGACTTACGATTGAGCATATGCTGAAATAGGTCTGATGTGGTGAATAAATTGACCCAGCCTGACAATGGCACTTATTGTGAATGTTAATCTGAGTATGAACAAAATTTACTCTTCCCTTCATCCACTCTAATGTGAGTTTGCCCTTGGCAAAAGAGCTGTTTCAATGTTATTTTAGAGCTGCTAATTGATCATCAGTACAGCTGGATGTTTCCATTCGAGACAATCACTTTTAAAAGGAGAGAGAGAGAGAGAGAGAGAGAGAGAGAGAGAGAGAGAGAGAGAGAGAGAGAGAGAGAGAGAGAGAGATAAGGGAACCACTGATTAAAGGCCTTTAGAGATGTACTGTAACATTACCACAAAGAAACATGTTCAACAGCAGGAAGGCAGAAAAGCATAGGTGAAAGCAATTACTCGAGTATTGATAGCTAAATGTAAACATATAAAGAAAGAGAGAGAGAGAATTGTATTTGTTTGAAATTAATTAACTGTACTTCTTTTATACCATATAGAGTGAGATGAATAATTTATATTTCATATTAGACCTTTGTTTCATGATTCAGTAGTAATCTAAAGAGAAAATTAAATTGACAGAGACACGTTTTAGGTTTACCATACATCATGAATTGTGGAACTTCATAGAAATGTCTTTTGATTCAAAGTCGTCAAATGCAAAATGTATAATTTTCAAATCTAGCCCATTGTTCCTCGGCTCAAAACTCCCCACTATAAGCGATTTCACCAGATCTCAGTAATAGAGAGAGTGCTGATTCCACATCCAATTCATTTTCTATCAGATAGTTTCATCCCGAGGGTTATGTATGATTAAGCATGCCAAAATAGGTCTGTCAGGTGAATAAGTTAACCTTGACTGAAAATGGCTCTCATTCCGAATGTCTTTCTAACCTCTTTTTTATCTACTTGAGCATGAACAAAATTTACTGTTTTCTTCATGCAATCTGATATGAGTTTGTCCTGTCCAGAAGAGCTGTTGCACTATGTTCCTTCAGGGCTATTAATTAGCTATCAGTACCGCTGGATGTTGTTATTCGCAACAATTACTTTTGAAGAAAAAAGAGAGAGAGAGAGAGAGAGAGAGAGAGAGAGAGAGAGAGAGAGAGAGAGAGACTAACTGACTGACAAAGAAACCATTGATTAAAGGCCTTTAGAAACGTATTATACTATTGCCACGAAGAAACAGGTTCGCAGCTGGGAGGCAGAAAAGCATAGGTAAAAGCAATTACTCCTTTATTGGCAGCTGAACACGTTATTTGTTTGAAATAAATCAGATATACTTCTTTTATACCCTAAACTTCGAGGTGAATAAAATATTCTATTTTACGTCTGTTTCAGGATACACGAAAAATCTAAATAGAATATCTAATTGACAAAATGAGATGTAATAGCTTTATCTTACACCATGAAATATGGAACTTCATACAAATGTCTTATGTTGAGTAACATTCTTAAATGCAAAATGTATTATTTTAGTATTTGGTAATGTTACCTATTCATGCTTTCGTCCTCACTATTAGAGAAATAGCTGTTAACTTCTATATTAGCTTTAGCACCAACCATCCCTTTCATAAGTTACAAAGTTCAAAGTCACATCAACTCACTGAAGCACTTTAAACCCTTCAAAGCATATATATTACAATGGAACATATATGGGACCTACTGTACATTAACCCATACATCCACTAGGTCCATTTCTGAAGGTATCCAACTCTCATGCATGCCCATAGCCAATCCCTTCTCAAAATTCATTGGAAATCAACTCGAAAATGCTTGGTAGACAACCATATTGATTTCTGGATCTCTTTAGATCTTCAACTCCAGCCAGCGCCACAAGGAATTCATGGTGGTTGTGCAAAAGTTGTGTAGTAACCGGAAAATGTTGGAAATTGACAAATTACGACTCGCTTGAGTGTCTCCTAATATGCCAAGTGGATGAAAACTTTCACGCAGGAAACTAAAGATGATCCCGAAACGTATGCTGTATGTTTTCTTCATTGTCGGGCAACCAAAGACTTTTTTCAATGGTCATTTGGGACTTGCTGGACGCTTGTCCCTGTCGCTTTGAGCCGTAGGATGAGTGTGGATTGTAAATGAAGCGATCTTTCTAAGTTGGTCGAGGGTGAAATTTCCTCACATGAATCATTTTGTCTTTTCCAATTTCTCCCGTTTTTTTTTTTATTTTTTACAGATGCAAGGCGTGAAAGTATTCATAGCGTAAGTGCGGAATTAGTTAATGTCTCTTTCTAAGAATTTCTGCAGATTTAAATTTCCCTTCTTGAATTAATCGTAACTAATAGGATAAATTCAATATAATAGCCACAATTGTAAAGAAAACACATACCTGAAACTAGTGATCCATTAGTCATTTAGGTCACTGATTTCTGTATTTTCCGTAAGCACACTCTAAAATCTGATAACATTATGAAACACTGTATTATGAAAACGAAATTCACCATCACTTGACCTTTTCCTGCTCACTGCAATTACTGTATAAGCAGATACTTAATATTATGTTCGCCATTACATCTTTGTAAGTAGGGAAACAGTGAAGAGCTGCTCCAGTTACATTTTAATTTTTATCTGTTTCCGAGATGCGGAAATGTAGGGCAATGATTATATAAGTCAGAATAGAGCTTACAACCTGAAAGAAATGAGAGTTTCAGAGAATGAAAAGGGGAAATGCCATTACTCTCATAAGTTATTAGCATTAAAATTTCAGCAATATTCAAACATTTCATAATTAGGATAATTATTTTTTCATATGACTAGGCAAGTTCACTAAAAAAAGTTTTACCTAAATTCGTATTTAAAAACTATAAAAAATCAGCTTACAGGCAGCAAACAATGACGCCCCATAGTGAAGAGTCCACAAGGAGAAAAGTTTGCTCCATTTTCCAACAGAGAAATCACACACTCCATCTGATTACCGGGATTAAAACGATATGAATTACAGTCTGACAAGTTCCAGTGCTCTCCGTATGTCGACACGAGCATGCATGCATACTTACATGTATACAAAGAAAGTGGTTAGAGGATAAAAAGCGAATTATGCTATCATGTCGTAGTAAATTGAAAGTTACCACAAATCTTGGGTTAAACAACATGTATTTGTTTTTAAATTTGCCAGCAATTTCGTAAATCCCTTTATAAAAAACAAAGTTGGGATAACAAAGGCAAACGACCGTAACAATTACACTTTGGTTTGCGTGCGGGAGAACGGAAGCAATTTAGAAAAACGCATCTGGGCCACAAAAGAGCCGTTAACATAAAAGCCACACACTGATGTGAATACAGCTGCAGAATGAATTTTAAGACTAATAAACTTTTATACAGAAACAACAATGTAATGCGCCTCAAGTGTTGTGGGGGGGTTCCTTATTAACTTAATATCAACGGTGGCTGGTTACAATTTTTTTTATGTTTTGGATAAGATAAACGCCTGCCATGTTCTTAAAGAAACTGCACACCGCAGACTCGTCAGGGTAACTTATAAACAAACTTATTCTTCGGACAGATAGAAAGCTCAATACCTGATCTTCGTGACCCACATCAAGGATTAACGTCCCTCTAAAGGGCAGCTTATGGGTAGCATAACTACGGAAAATTAGAATAAGCAAGTGGTCAGATAATCAAGCAGAACCCTGAAACAGATAAACCGGCCAAGTTGAAATTTTTACTCAGTTTCATTGTTTCTTTAGCTCAGACTATTCCTCATGAAGCTCAAGGATTTTAATTGTTTATTAACAATACACCAGGGTTCACAAACAAAGAAACGGGTGTTACTAATCCTCATCTTTTAGTGAGTGTGATTATTTTTAAGTCTTCGCTAATTTTTACATAAACGTTAAAGACGAAAAAAAAGGAAGATTCAAATACCTAGTCCAATTAATAGCCTAATCTGAAATCTAAAAAGCCCCGGAACACCTTGCAAGAAAAAAATGCATCATCCAAGAAAAAGCATAACCTACTACAGTGGAAGAGAAGTAAAAGGGAAAAATGTAAAGAAGGATTCTGATTTCATGACATATCAAGCAGAATACTTTCTCTTTTAAACTCCCTTCATGCATCATTAGGACAATCAAATGATCAAAAAGGGAGATCGTTGCCTGGCGTACTCTCAAGCAAGGATACTTTCAAGTAAGTAACTCACAACCAAGGCTATATAGTTACCATCCTAAGAGAAGCAACTAATTGCAGTTTACTTACTA
>JANJGK010001009.1:120000-147500 GCA_039081455.1 Macrobrachium rosenbergii | reverse complement strand
GAGTTTTATTTATCCCATAAGTTACAAAGGGAAAGGGGAAGGGGGATGGGGGGAAGATGAAGGGTAAAGGGGGTACGGGTTTGAAACCTACCCTATTACTCGTATATAAGATGGGTTAAATGATGGCCACATGCCAAATTTTGTGTAGATCGGATCGGATTTCTTTAGCACATGAACATACAAACATGCAAACATTCACTTATATAATATATATATATATTATATATATATATATATATATATGTGTGTGTGTGTGTGTGTGTGTGTGTGTGTGTGTGTGTGTGTGTGTATGAAATTTACTTGTCAGGTAAATGAGAGGCTAAGAACTTTTTAATTTACCAGATAGCTATTGGAGTTTTTCACTTCTAAGCTCTAATACTAATAGAGATAGGCGTTCGTTTTTTGATAAATGTAATGATACAAATTGATATATTTATTATTTACAACAAAATTAGTACCTCAGCACATTATAGTAATGGTAGGTACATTTGCGCATTTATATGTTACTAAGGCGCATTTATATGTTACTAAGATTAGGATGGGTATACTGGTTCAGATAATGATACTACTGTACAAGTCATGAAAGGAATTTGCACTTTCCCTAGATAAAAAAAAAAAAAAACTGAAGGTCTTTTACATGGAAAACCTTCCAGGATACCTTGTTTGCTTCTTGAACCTCAATTGCAAGATAATAAGCCATAAGGGTGGGGGGGAACCTCACAGTAACTCGACTGTAGTCAGCATTTTTTCCTTCAAAAAAGTGCTTTGAGGGTCAGGGGTCACCCCACTATTCTTATTGGTGCTGAACTTGGACTTAAAGGGCATTCATCTCAGTGACCTTGAAAACTATGGATTAGACACTAATGTTTGTCATTTTTTACATTTTATTTTTCACCCCTTCTCACCCCACCTTCCTATCAGGGTTAAACTTATACTTTAAAGGGCACTGTGAGTGCCACTATTCTTCACAACGACCTCAAAAACTACGGATTAGACACCAATATCGGTCTTTTTGGTTATTTTTACAAGTCACCCCCTTCTCACCCCTTCTCAACCCACCTTATTGGGGCTGAAATTGGACTTAAAGGGCATCGGGAGTGACACTATTCACCTTAGTGACCTCAAAAACTGTGGATCAGACACTAGTATCTGTCGTTTTCAGTTATTTTCACATGTCACCCACTTCCCACCCTTCTCAACCCCCTTTCAATTGAGGATGAACTTGGACTTAAAGAGCATCAGGAGTTACAGCAATCATCTCAGCGACCTTGAAAACTATGGATTAGACACTAATATCTATTGTTTTCGATTATTTTTACATGTCACCCACTTCCCACCCCTTCTCACCGCTCTTACCTATTGGGGGCTGAACTTGGACTTAAAGGGCATCAGGAGTTACAGCATTCATCTCAGCGACCTTGAAAACTATGGATTTAGCACTAAAAACTGCCGCTTTTGGTTATTTTTACATATCACCACCTTCCCACCCCTTCTCACCACCCTTTCCTATCGGGGTTGAACTTAGACTTAAAGGGCATTGGGAGTATCAGTATTCATCTCAGCGACCTCAAAAACTATGGATTAGACATTAATTATCTATCTTTTTCGGTTATTTTTTACATATCACCCCCTTTGCACCCCTTCTCACCACCCTTTCCCATTAGAGCTTAACTTAGACCTAGGGCACAGGGAGTATCACTATTCTTCTCAGTGATCTCGAAAACTATGGATTAGACATTAATATCCATCTTTTTCAGTTATTTTTACATATCACCCCCTTCCCACCCCGTCTCACCGCCCTTTCCTATTAGAGCTGAGCTTAAACCTAGGGCACAGGGAGTATCACTATTCTTCTCAGTGAACTCGAAAACTATGGATTAGACAATAATATCTGTCATTTTCGGTTATTTTTACATATCACCCCCTTCCCACCCTCACCCCACTTTGGTGCCAGTGATGTCTTGCCCCTACAGTATTCTTTCCAACATAGTAAGCCATTGTAACCAAGTTTGGTTGAAATTACTCAATGCGTTTCAGAGTTATGCTGGAACATACGCACACACACATACATACATACAACCACTTATACTGTGTATATATATATGTATATATATATATATATATATATATATATATATATATACTATATATATATATATATATATATATATATATATATATTAGAGAGAGAGAGAGAGAGAGAGAGAGAGAGAGAGAAGGAGAGAGAGAGACGAGAGAGAGAGAGAGAGACCGAACGTCTATGCATGAGCGCAAATTACCCACATTATCATCTACCCAAGCTCGTGAGGTGCAGTAGATAACCCGATAACAAAGCCTTTCCGCGCTTCCTTATATTACTCTGTTTCACTTTTATTACTGTTGATTTTTACCTTTGTTATCAAGGAATCAGGACTCATCAGCACGAGCAGAATTTTTGCCAGGTAACTAATTGAATATATGGCATATCGTAGTGTTAAATATGTGACCATGGATTTGTAGATGAAAATTACGCTGGCGATGATAAAAACCAGCAGCACGATTAAAACACATATTCCTTCATATAACATCAGTGTTTGTATGATGTCATCCATTTCTCGTAAAAAGGCCGATAAAGTCTCGCATTCACTATCCAAGGTAGCACTCAAATCTTCAGTTGGTCCTATTAAATTCCTTACTCTAAAATGTGGTAACTTGCTATTGAAGGATTCACAGAGAATTTCATTGGTGATTGGTGACTTTATGGAACATGCTTTCTCTCCTCCAGACTCAGTTACTCTCAGGAATGAATATAGAATCGTTACGAAATTTCTGTCTTTTGTGGGATCTGGTCATCAATGAGGGTTTCATATTTCTTCATTTTTTTATCTAGTTTATAAGACAAAGTTTTCGCAATAGGGTAAATCACTCCATACGTTACCACCGATCCGGTAATGCTATATAAGAAAATTAATGGGATCGTTGAGAAGCCGTAAATCTTTTGGCTGAGACTTCCTCTTGATATTTTGATGAACAAAGTACAACACAGCCATATAGTTTGACACAAAGTCACTTAATAAAACCAAATACATCTGAAAGAAGTGTCTGAAGTCTTTCATTTGCCCAATGTCGTCCGTCATTTTGTTAACCAGCTGAGCCAGACTGCCACTTCTCACAACAAAGTTCACTTGTAATGACACCACACTTACAACCACAGTTGTGTTCATCAGTGACATAAGTATGCTAGTAGTATTGATTTGGCCATAATCAAAATGATAAAGATTCAAGCAGCAGCAAATGATTATCATCGTCGTTAGTGAGAAGGACCAGATCGTCCCCAAAAACACTTTTGCGGACGGTGACGACATACTCGTACTCCTCAGCTTGCGAATCCTCACTGACGACCTTCTTGCCGAACAAATGGCATAACGGAGCATATTTTCTTATCTTATCACGTAATGGGAAACCTCCCATTAGTTTCATAATGTACAGAATCACCATAATAGAATTTCTGAAAACGTAGATCATTTTCTTGTTTCAAAGTACCGTCTTCAACGGCTCAAGTATAATTCACTAGTGTGTATCTCTCTTCCCGGTTACTCTTGAAATTCTTATGATGTTAACTCAGCACTTGTGCTGATACTGCCAGCCCTATGTCTCAACAAGAAGCGAATGCGTCAATTGGAAGGCTTTTGAATTTGTTAGTGGGGAAGGAATGAGTAAATATCGACTAAAGGCGGGTACTTTGCACAAGGTTCAGACGCCATGACATAAACATTAATCTTCATCGATCATGAAGATACTATCTAAATATCTGCACTGAAGTAACATCAACTCCCAAAGCTTCTTAATAATATATGAAAGTTAAAATGCATCCTCCTTTTACGGAACTTTTTTTCAATACCATTCTAATAATTCTAAAAATGTCATTGATAATTCTGTATTATATGGTTTACCAAATTATATATTTGCATTATGATATACTCATGTGCTTGTTATCCCGTAAGTTAAAGTTGACACCATAATATTTTTACATAATAGTATTTTTCACATCTAATTTTAGTATACTAAAAAAATCCTATTCTATTATTTGTTGTGTTCTTACATTCTAAAGAAAGAAGTAAATGGTAATTATTTCTATCATTACCATTCATTATAACATTTGTACTATTACTTCGTCTGAAAATCAGTAGCCTAGTGTATCAAAGGATAATTCTTAATCATGGATCTAGAACACGAAATCGTAAAAAAATTGAATTTCCATTTCTAATCATTGACTGATTAAGTTGGGTAAAACTGCTTATCTCTACATAAAAATTAATTCTGGCGATCCAGACTTTGACAAATAGTAAAGTATATACAAATGCAAACTGAATTATAAGACTTACCTACTATTAACATATATGTTTATACCCAGTGCAAAGACAAGTAAGCAAAGCTGAAGAGCTTCAAAAAGTATAGTCTATAATAAAACATCCATCATCACCTCCATTATTCACTAAAGACCCTTATCCACTGTAAGTATCAAAGCACGTTTATTTGACTACCAAACTACGACTTACTATTAGAAGATCTTACAACTGAAATTGAGTAACTTGCTAAACGTAGTCCCTACGAAAGTATGCTTATGCTATGTGTCGTAGTGCAGTTATTTATTGGAAAGGGGACTAGTTATAATATTAGCATGAAAGCACTCAATGGTCATAATTCATTTCATGTGTACATTTTGTTTGCGGAGGGACCTTAATCGACAACGTTGGTTATCGTAGATGCCACAGTTTATTGATTCTTCAATGCCGAACGCTGAATTAGTTACACATCTTAATTAATTTTATTATATTACATCATAGGACACCGTATTGTTAAAAAGAAAAGACTCAGTGACTCAAGAAAAAGGTTCACCTATGCTTAAGGATTATCTTTTGAAGCTACAGAACTTTAAAATTCTAAAATATAAACCCCACTGCATACAGCTTATTGTTTCATACCTTCTGGCCATCACTTCCATGAAAAACCGTATCTCACATCTTTGAGAATTTTATCAGTTTATATCCCAGCTAAACTAGTAAAACATATATATCAATTATAAATGTGGATATCTTATCTGTAAAGAACAAAGAATATCATGAACTGCATTGGGCTTTTCTAGTGTGCTACAGGTAAATTGTCGAAGACATTTACATATCATAAAAAGCTTCTTCTAACTTTCAATGAACCAAGCTGAAAACTGACCAGAGAATTTCATATTTTACTAAATGTTGTCAATATTATTATTATTATTATTATTATTATTATTATTATTATTATTATTATTATTATTATTATTATTATTATTATTATTATTATTAATATTATTATTATTATTATTATTATTATTATTGTTGTTGTTGTTGCTATTGTTGTTGTATAGTGAACTTCCCTTGATGAGATCCTAAGGAAATGAATATAAATGTATAGATATCCAAGAAAAATTCTTTAAAATTTTCATTCCCTTGCAAGTAATCTTAAAACTGCAAAAAAGAGTACGGGTGAAAAAATATTGAAATGAAATAGGTTTATATACCACATATTAAAATGGGTGGTCTAAGCGCACAGCAGATGCGTTAACGGGAATGAAATACAAACGAACAATATGACAATTGTTTTCTTAGTTCGAAAACTAATATTTGTCATTTTTATAGCAACGTAAACTTAGATCTATGTTCTGTTCTCTCGCAACGTGAAGTACTGGATAATCGAACCTACTTGCTTAAAACTGCATTTTTAACGAGTAATCAGCTGTCGAACGCAGAGAAACTGACAGCCCCCCATCATTTTAGTTGGAACCTCAGATAAATAATAAATAAAATTTTTATTATTATTATTATTATTATTATTATTATTATTATTATTATTATTATTATTATTATTATTATTATTCGTTTTCCTCGATTATTGTATATACCACAATTCAAGTGAAATACATAAAAAAATAAAATAAAAGAATAAGTAATTACGTAAAAAACTATAGAAAACTTAATTGCCGTTTCTTATAATGATATTTTAAAATAATATAAAAGTAAAAGAAAACATTACCTTTAAATTAACGAACAATAATTGACATTTCTTTTCGTTTGTATTTGGGTGCAGCCCTTAGTTTTGTAATATATTCACTTTTTGAAGCAGAATAGTTACAATGAATTGAAGTAATTTAACAAATCAAATATGATTTGTGATTACCAAGATATTAGATCTGAGAACCTGTGGTGAATGGAATATTTGTAAAATATATGCTGAAAGTGAAATGCGACACCAAACTCTGCAGAGCAAATCTATTTATGAGTATCTGTCTTCTCATACAAATGGTTTTCAAAGTGATCCCTATTTAGGTTTTGGTCGTTATTTGCACGTTCACAGTATTCTTCTGCAGAAGATGATTGTATATTTACCATCCTCTACAAATCCACCTACGTTAGCTAACATGCATAGGATGAGCGTCCGAGAATGGAACTGCGTTTCATTAGAGAAGTTTGTATAGCTTTTCCCATAATTGTACTTTAATCTCTCTCTCTCTCTCTCTCTCTCTCTCTCTCTCTCTCTCTCTCTCTCTCTCTCTCTCTCTCCTCTCTCTCTCTCTATGCCATGCCTCTTTGAACGACAGTTTGAGCTCATGCATCGGCGCATATATTCAGAAACTTTAATGCCCCATAAAACATATATTTAGGATTTTTTTTTTCCCTCTAAACAAGCAGTGAAGTATTTTGCTACATAGCTCAGCCTGAGTAAAAGTGACGAGCAAGGGATGAATTTGTTTTATGTTCGAACGAGCAATTGCTCTCTCCTCCATCCTATTCACAGTCAGACCCTTTCTGCTCCGCTTCTGTCCCGTCTTCTTTTTCCAAGCATTCAAGTTAACCCAGAGACAGGAAAAGAAATTCTCCGTTCTTGACGAGGAGCCATCGTTCTTCCTCTTTGCCGTCACTTACATCAATTCAGGCGTCAAAGGGAAGGAGCAAAGTTTTCTCAAATATATTCTGCTTCTCTTGAGTGGAATTGCCTCTCATCAAGTCGCTTCTTCATCTGAAATTATTGAGTGTTGAATTTTACCTTCCTATTTGGACAGATTGCATAAGAACGGCATGTATATGTCGTCTTAGTAAATCAAATTATCTTCCAAGGCAAAGCAAGTAAGTATTCTCTTAACAATATTTGATGATTTTCTACAAATAAAAAAGCCTAAATTCTTATATTTGTGGATTTATAACAAATAGCCAAGCACTAAACTCTCATATTACTTTCAAATATTGTTGACTGGTTTCAATAAGCATTTCTTTAAAGATGGTAATGAAAGCTCAAGCTTCGAGTACACATGGGATTCACAAACATAAAATCTACATATCAAGATCACTACTAAAAAATGGTCTGCTGAAACTTACGAAAAATAAGTAGAAATTGATCATTTACGCTCTGCAAATCAAGTATTCTGTGATTAGAACTATTTGCACGCAGATAATGTATAACTGCATATATATATATATATATATATAAATATATATATATATATATATATATATATATATATATATATATATATATTTATATATATATATATATATATATATATATATATGTATGTATATATATATATATATATATATATATATATATATATATATATATATATATATATATATATATATATATATATATATATATATATATATATATGTATATATATATATATATATATATATATATATATATATGTATATATATTTATATATATATATATATATATATATATATATATATATATATATATATATATATATATATATATATATATATATATTTGTGTGTGTGTGTGCGTGTGTGAATGTTTGTATGTTTGTATATTAGTGCCCTATAGAAATCCGAACCACTTGACCGATCTAGACATGGCATTTATTTGACCGAAATTAGATAATAGGGAAGGTTTCAAATCCATACCCACGCCCCCTTCCCGTACCCCATCCATGTTCCCCTTCCCTTTGTAACTTATGTGGTGATAAATTCTAGAGGTTTATCATGCCTCATTTCATGTATTCGAGGCCATACAAGTATAGAAAATGTTTTGCAGTCACCACAGTAATACCCGGCAGAAAGGGACAGACAGCACAGTAATACCTGGATAAAAGGGGTAGTCAGTACAGTAATACCTGGTTAAAGGTCACAGACAGCACAGTAGTACTTTGATAAAAGGGACAGTCAACAGAGTAATACCTGGATATAAAGGACAGTCACTACAGTAATATCTGGATAAAAAGGGACAGTCAACATAGTAATACCTGGATAAAATGGACAGACAGTACAGTAATACCTGATTAAAGGGGAGAAGCATTTATAGTTATAACTGGATAAAAGGGACAGTCACCACAGTAATACCTGGATAAAAAGGGACAGAGAGCACAGTTATGCCTGGTTAAAGGTGACAGACAGTACAGTAATACCTGATAAAGGGACAGTCACCACATTAAACTGAAATAAAAGGGAGAATCACCACAGTAATACCTGAATAAAAGGAACAATCACCACGTTAACACCTGGATAAAAGGGACAGACAGCACAGTTATGCCTAATTAAAGTTGTCAGACAGCACGATAATACCTTTATAAAAGGGACAGTCACCATAGTAAAAGCAAGACAAAAAAGGGACAATCACCACAGTAATAACTGTATAAAAGGAACAGTCACCACATGAATACCTGGATAAAAGGGACAGTCACCACAGTAATACAAGGATAAAAGTTACAGAAAGCATAGTAATATCTGGATAAAAGTGACAGACAGCACAGTAATACCTGGTTAAAGGGGACATACAGCACAGTAGTACTGTGATAAAAGGGACAGTCAACACAGTATTACCTGGATAAAAGGGACAGTCAATACAGTAATATCTGGATAAAAAGGGATAGTCACCATAGTAATACCTGGATAAAATGGACAGACAGTACAGTAATACCTGATTAAAGGGGACAAGCATTTAAAGTTACAACTGGATAAAAGGGACAGTCACCACAATAATACCTGGATAAAAAGTGACAGAGAGCACAGTTATGCCTGATAAAGTGACAGTCACCACAGTAAAACTGAAATAAAAGGGACAATCACCACAGTAATACAAGGATAAAAGGTACAGACAGCACAGTAATATCTGGATAAAAGTGACAGTCAGTACAGTAATGCCTAGTTAAAGGGGACAGACAGCATAATGATTTCTGGATAAAAGGGAGAGTTACCACAGTAATACCTTGATAAAATGGACAGACAGTACAGTAACATCTAGTTAAAGGTGACAGACAGTACAGTAATACCTGGTTAAAGGTGTCAGACACCTCAGTGATACCTGGATAAAAGGGACAGTCACCACAGAATACCTAGATAAAAGGGACATTCACCACTGTAATACCTGTCAGTTCACCCAAAACTGTTTGAAGGGCGAACGTTCGCATGTAAAAAATAGAACTGTCAGTCGGACCGTTAACACAAACCCCTCCCCCATTCCCTTCCCCCTTCCCTACACCTTCCCCCTCCCCCTTCCCTCTTCCCTCTTCCCTCCTCCTCACCATCCCCTTTTTCTTTTCCCCTCGTTGTGGAAGTAGTCTGTCATTCAGAGTTTTCCTGGGCAAGACCTGGTTGGTCAGCTAGTTTATGTATATATATATATATATATATATATATATATATATATATATATAGAGAGAGAGAGAGAGAGAGAGAGAGAGAGAGAGAGAGAGAGAGAGAGAGAGAGAGAGAGAGAGAGAGAGAGAGAGAGAGAGAGAGCTTTAGCCCCACAGAGGTGAAGAAGCGAGTAATTTTGCAACGTTTTCTCCTACGATTACCGCATTTTCAGGATATGGTCTTTACAGAATATTTGGGTGAACATGAAATTTAGGACCAACTGTGAATGATGAAATCAGTCAGTGTGAAATGGATTTCCACAAATTGCGATATCCTATTCAAACATGTATTGGGGACTGAGCATTCGCGTCAGCAAATATAAATAAACATGCACGCAAAATTACCACTTTCAGCGTACAAATAAATAAATAAATAGATAAGTAAATAAATAAATAAATTATATATACATATATATGGGTGTGTGCGTGTGAGTGTGCGTGTGTGTACCAATTATCGTTTATTATTCAGTTCGTTACATTCGTTACACCCTGGGAGTAACTTTCAATGACTTACACCCAAGGGGAATTATAACTGATAGATGCTTTGTCACTGACAAGATTTGAATCCTGCCGAGGATTCATAAGAGGCATAAAAATTTTACTTAAAACATAATCACTTGATATTATTGGAAGGAAACGCAAATTTACCTGAGGTAAAAAGCAACATGTATCATGTTTGATATAGTCTTGAATAAAAATGTAACTTATTATTTTACGTTATAAAAAAAGTACCATAAACGTGCATGCATACACGAAAAATTGTGGATGCCTAATGCTTTCTGAAATTTAATTTAGTATTAATCAGCTAACAAATAATGATCACTAGTTGAGCTGAAAATTAAAGTTCCATTTGCATTGTCATCAAAAACTAATTGATTGGGAATTCGGATTCATTAACTGAGAATTAAGAGCTATAAATGTATTCATTCTAATTATCGCGAAATGAACATCTAGCTCAGTTCACACAGGCATCACAACGTGTATATACAGTATACTCTCGCAACTGGCATCAACATCAGTCTATTATCAACAATTCCCTTATTACCTTCCCCGGAAGCTACTGTGTCAAGCAAACTATATTATCAATTTGCTTGGGCCATATATATTATAATATCCTAACAATCGAATCGATTTTTAAAATAGTTGAGATATGTGAATATCATCGGTAATTGTATAAACAATATGACTCTAACAAGAATTGTTTTTATAAACTTTTTTGTTGTTGTTGAGAACTATCAGGTTGAAAGGGTTGTAATTTCCTTTGTCCTTTTTTCTCTTCTAATGAGAAATCTGCTCATCTTCTCGACGGCTTTACTTTCCATTTACGGGGTACTTGAGGAGCGAGAGCCTTCTGACATGTAGCCAGCTTACTCTTAAGCAACAATAAACAACGACCCCCTTATCATTATTACCGGATACATCTACACACAAAACAGACCAACCCCGCCAAGAAGCAGTCTCTAGCCTGAAGCTTTTTTAATAGTAGGCAAAAGGTCAGAAATTAGAACGGGAAGTGAGCAATGGTTTGCAAAATGATAATGTCAGTTACTTGGTAGTTCAAGAGGATGTGTCATAGAAGCACATGTCCCCAAAAACAACAAACAGAAATTTTTCAGACGAAAAATTATGCATACACGCACGCACAAACCCGCACCCTTTTTAGGATACATTATTATATACTAAGCCTTGAATCTGAAAAAAAAAAGAAGCAAAGAAGCATACCCTACATTCACTGAGTAGATTCCAGCTTACTGACGATAAGATAAGTTGATGCTGAGCTAAAAAATTCATTAAAGAGAAGGATATACTGTTTCAGCTAATGTATACTTTTATCAGCCCAGTTCAGGTACATATGCTTGAACCTATCGTTACCATCGTTGCATACTGTTATGGTGTTTAATTTTGTTTAGGTTGAGATATATATATATATATATATATATATATATATATATATATATATATATATATATATATATATATATAATCTACTGCCATCTGGTTGGTATACGGAGATAAACTAAATTATATACGTAGACTATGAACTAGGTATAAAACAATTGTATTGGTAAACAAATGATTTATACCTAGTTCATAATCTAGGTAGGTAACTTAGTTTGTCTCCGTATACAAACCCAGATGGCAGTAGATTAAAGCAAAGAGGAAAATCTTTGAGTGTCGACGGAAAGAAAGTTAGAGCGTATGTAATGACTCCGGAATGACCTCTCTTTTATGGAACTAAAGTGTGGATGCTGAGTCTAAATGAAAGCAAAAAGGAAAGTGCGAATGTATAAACTAATTATTGAATAATATATGTTTCTTAACAACTAGAAGAATGAGAAAGGCCGTGGTAAGGTTCAGCGTGAGTGAAACATTACATCAGGGTGTTTTGATAACGTTTGGTTTCGTGGAGAGAATGGAGAATGATAGTTTGGTAAAAAATGGTATACGAATCAGATTCACTGAGAGGGAGGAGAAGAATACCTGAGTAGTAGCATAAAAGTCATATTGAAAAGGAGGAAAGTTGGCGCATTGTGTATCGAGGTGTTCAACGAGCGGCTGATCGGCCTTCTTTGTAGGTTTAGAAAGTGACTAATGTTATGGAAGTGTTCTGCACAGGCGATCACTGTCTTACTTTTTCTCGGAAGCAACTTCCGTTAAATGAGAGTTTAAAGGTAAAGAAAATATTAACTTGATGCTACTTGCCTAGTGTCCGTGTTATAATTCTGTTTTTCGAGTACGTACAGGATACATGCGAGAACTTTTTTTTTTTTTTTTTTTTTTTTTTTGCAGTTTCTGTTCTAAGGCAAATATCATGTTACCAATGTTATCCCCTCTGTTTATGACAGTTTTTACCTTACAGCAATAAGCATGGTATCTTTGTTGTTGACCCCATTAGTCTTTCCATTCACAGTTTCGTTTGTATGTTCTTCATGTTATGTATATCGTCATTAACACTTTTGTATGCCAAAGACATTCACATAATCTGTTATTCTCGTCACAATATTTCTCATGATTCCAAGATGCTAGTCATCCTACTGTTGCCAGCCAGGTCCCTTCCTCACGTAGCCACACGCGCACACACGTACACTTTCTATTTCTCTCTCTCTCTCTCTCTCTCTCTCTCTCTCTCTCTCTCTCTCTCTCTCTCTCTCTGTTATTCGACCAAATTCTTAGTGTGTGATTAAGTATTTGCTGTATCATTTAATTCGATAGAACGGATTTTGGAATTTCGCTGCTTACAATCATATAATATCTGAGAATGCTATTAAATCGACAGTTTTAAAAGTGACAAATCCCCTTTGACATTTGATGATTAAGCATACCTCGGCACAGATTGCCTCTACCGACTAAACGGTAGATACTTTTTTGTTTATAGTGCTCGTCGTTCCCCTTCGTAATTTATTGCCAAGCTGGTAAGACTGTGAAAGCAGTTAAAAAGGACAAATTAAAGAGAGCTCAACCCAACAACCGCGACAGGATCCATACCAGCCACCTTCGAAACCAAAATCCGTTGGGTCACACATTCTTGGTAAAGGGGATGTATAGTTTCAATTACAACGCTTCCTTAGTCTTTGTTTAGTTCCCGATGTCATATCATTCATCATTTACTTGCATATAATATGTTTAGCCTTCCAGTATTTTTATTCATACTCTTATTTTTTTTTTTATGTTGTCGTTCAATTCCACTTAATAATAACTCTTTGTTCGATAGTGTGCTGGCTCTTGTATAATAATTTCTTTCTTGAGCAATTACAGGCAGGCACACAAGAGAACAAGAAATAACGGTATTCCTTTCTAATACAGTAGATCTTTCATAGAAGTAAAAAGAAAATATATATCAGAGCATAAAGAAGAAGTAAAAAATCCTAATCTCCAGGAAATGAATAGGGAAAATTTTAACCAATGTTTCCTCTCTTTTGTCATTCTTTAACTCCGAGAGCTCGAAACAGTTCACATAAACATACCGAGAAGTGCTCCTGACTTATCTTTTTCTGCTGCATTCATTTCCCCTCTTGAACCTCACATTTCAATATGTCAGTGTTTTATACTTTCTCTAGTTTCTTTTATTCTGTACCTTTTGAGGCACTACTTTCCTCTCTATGTGGGGCGAAATGCCAAACAAAGGAAGATTAAAAGGGTATGATGAGATGATAATTAAGAAAGTGTCTCACTGGTAAAGTGTCTCACTGGTATATTATTCCCATTAATTTCTTGAAATGAATGAATGAAAAATGAAGACGAGCTAGAAATAAAGAGCAACGAAGTAATCAAGAAGATGAAAGAATTGGGGAGAAATCTTGCTCATTTATGGCACTGTAGAAAGGATATAAAAGGAACTATATTATTCAAAAGGGTTTTCTTAAATTTACCCCCTTCCAAACCTTATCTTCCTTCCGGGGGACCCTTAGGGGTTTAAATCGATTTGTAATCGAACCCTCACTCTGTCCTACCCCACCCCACCCCCTCTTCATTGAATTGAATTGAATGGATATGTAAAATCCTAATCGCTGGTTAGCACAGGCAAAAGGATTACAAATGATGATACAAGGGCAAAATACACACACACGCATATATATATATATATATATATATATATATATATATATATATATATATATATATATATATATATATATATATATATATATATATATTATCTCTGATCGGGTCCGCACCTGGAATTAAGGAATTTCCGACAGCACTTTGGACAAGAAAGAGATTAAAGTGGTTTTCCCCCAAAAGCCAGTGGTGAGAGAGGTTTTAGAGGTGAATTTGCCTACAGTGACTCTTACTAAATTGAATAAATTAGTTGCTTAGTCCCTATTGCATTGGATTTATTGCATGAAAGATGGCATATGAGAGGATACTCTTGATAAAGCATTCCCATTAAATGTAACGCTACTTGAAATTATTCATGAATGAACTAGATACAAATATAATGTTCGAGGGTTCTTGTATATTGAATTTTCAGTAAACTGCGAGGTGCTAAAATTTTGGGCGTGCAATTTCACCTGCGATGTTTGCCTTTCTTTAATAATCTTATATTAAAAGTGGTTGGAGAATAAAGAGTTGGATTAAATTGGAGTGCGGGCAGAAACTTGACAAGCACAGAATATGTATATGATGCGGTTTTAATCAACAAAGCGCCAAAAGATTTAGAAAGCTTGCATAACAAAATACATTCTATATCAAGAGAGATGAGTCTCCAAAACAATCTACAAAAATATAAATAATGAAGACAGAGCATGTGCAAAGGGATGCAATAATATTCAGTGTAAACAGACTTAATGAGACTGGATCATAAATATTTAGGAGTGATGATATGCACTTAACGTACTCTTGGGCAGGCTGATTAGGATCTGGAAGTCAAAAGGACTGACATTGCATACAAATGTAATGCAATATTTAAATCTAGCACAGTCTGTATTGCTGTACAGGCATGAATCGTTGAATGATAATGAAGCAGTATTTAAAAAGTTTTGTCTCATTAGAAATTAAGCTTCAAGAAGGATATAAGGAGCTGCATTGGCACTTAGAAGTGATACCATGCGGAGATCACAAAGTTCCATGTATACATGAAAGAGTGATGGACGTGGCATGGAGAAAGATAGGGTACGTCCCCTGCGAACCCTTAGGGAGAACAATATGTGATAGTCCCTGACATGCTCCTTTATGGCATATGAAGACCTAGACCTGTTTAATGAGAACGTGGATAAGGGAGGCTTCAGATGAGTGGGAAATTATGGAAGACACAAGTGGCAATACTGCAGGCACATAGGCCTTTTGAGTCACATGGCGTTTGAAACGAAGTATATATATATATATATATATATATATATATATATATATATATATATATATATATATATATATATATATATACATACATATACAGTATATATATATATATATATATATATATATATATATATATATATATATATATATATATATAGATAGATAGATAGATATATATATATATATATATATATATATATATATATATATATATATAGATAGATAGATAGATAGATAGATAGATAGATAGATATATATATATATATATATATATATATATATATATATATATATATATATATATATATATGTGTGTGTGTGTGTGTGTGTGTGTGTGTGTGTAACATGTTTCACCGTAAAATTCAATAATGATATGTTATTGAACTTCAAAATAAAGCTATTTCCATCATCGATTTTCACCATTACAGTAGCGACAATTATACATTGTTTTCAATTATTTCTTTCTTTTACCTAATTTAGTTTCAGTTTCATTATATGTTATGAATAAGCATATCGCTATGTTTGTAATGTTTGTAAATTGTTATTTGAAGACATGAAATGAAAATTAAGGCTAAAATATTGGCATATATTGAAATACTCGTATAATTCTGAGGGAATGCTTACACAGCTTTGTGTAAAATTAAAAACAAATTTTAATCCATAAAGAAACTATAATTTAAGAGATCAGTCACGAATATTGTAAAATGGTTGAAAGAACAAATTTATATTAAATGCTAAGAACATGTAAGGTTGTGCAGTCACGAATCCCATTGATGCATAGATTTGATATAAGATTTAACACCCTGACTTAGCCAGAACCTGTCATCGCAACCTGAGTAACTTCTCATAAGCGTGCTCTATAGCTCATGCAAGCAGTCTTACATACAGATATGATTCTGTTGTTTCTCCTCTTCATTTTTTTGCATGTTCGGTCTCCATCCATGTAAAATAAAATCACCGAAGAATATCGCTGAATTTTAGCCAAGCTATGATAAAATAGCGAACCGATTTGAAAAAATGAATGCATATATCCCTTCCGTTTGCTCTCCTTTATATGTTTCCGTCAAATAAAATCACACACAAAAGGAAAAGTAAAAAAGAACGAACACAGAAAATTTAATAAAGATTTATGTTGTTGTTGAAGAATTTCATTTTTATTGAAAAATAAATTCCTGGATTGCCCCAGGATGAAAGAATATAGATTAAAAAAAAATTTTTATTTTGCTTTATTCCTGAGCACCACTGGTGCCAAAACCAGATTTACTTATATATTTATGATCAGTTGTACCGGAATCATATCACAGTTTACTCCTTACGTGGTTCGTTCATTATTTCAGTGCATTTTTGGGCATAGGTCTTTTTTGCGTAATCGCATCGAGACGGCTCAAAGAATACCTACTTTTATGTTCAACGAATATACAGCTATACGGGACACTAACTTTTGGAAAGTGGAAAATTATCTTTGTCATTACTTATACTATTTTTGTAATCTGTCCTTAAAATAAAACTCTTGTCAATTTTATTTACAAGAATTTTATATAGGTTTAAGCGATAGTGACTAGGCTATGCTATAACTGACAGGATTTCGTAATTAGTCTATCCTAATTCGTCTCAAGTAATTGCTAGCGAATTATAATTTTTCTAGGTATAAGTGATTATGACGATGCTATAACTTGCTGACATATTTTGTAATTAGTGTAGCCTAATTATATTTAACTTCTTGTTAGCTTAATGATTTTAGCCGTAGATGTGAGTGATTTCTGCCGTTTTGATGCTGGCTTGTTAGAGCCCACATTTAGTTTACATAATTTCTTCCTTCCTCCAATATCTATTATAGTGTTATTTATTAATGATGTTATTCTAACCTCATTATAATAAGCTTAATGCCTGTTATTTTTTATTAGCCGTTAGAATTCAACTTCAAATAGATGGCACTGAACCAAATACGCGGCGAAGAACCTATCAAAGGGATGAATACTTCCCAATTAAGTAAATTGACAGAGTACCTGAGGCTGAATACAATGCTCTCTTATTGGAGCAAATAATTAACTAATTAGAAGCAACTTTCCAACAACAGAGGATTTTAACAATCTCTCCTTTGAGTTAACTGGATTTGATAATAATGCGGATGTGATCATCTCTGGCAATTACTGTTTTGGTAATCAGAAAGGATTTGGCTGTTTTGAAAGTGAAGCGGAAGTGTTTGGTCGATGAAGGCATACCATCCTTTTCTGCTTCTAGTGAAATCCAATAAATCCCGTTCTATTTACAAACAATAAAACTGGACGTTTTAAAAATAAAATATCTGCAACCCTCTTGACTATTTGACTTTCCAGGAAACCTTGAGAGTGCTTTGAAGGCATACCTCACCTAACGAATGCTCAGTGTTTTATTTACCCAAAGAGCTATTTGACGCATGAACCCTTTAATTTAGTAGAACAAATTAACATAAGCAGTGAAGGCTACGATGCTATGTTCGAAGCTTAGACTGGATGTCATGATTAAAAAAGGCAAGATGGATGAGAGATGCAGAGCCTTTTATAACACACAAATAAACCCATAATATCTCGAGTGGAAGTAAATGTTTTGGGCGATATAAATTATAATGGTATGCTTTCCATGAAGTGAAACTGGTTAACATATATATATATATATATATATATATATATATATATATATATATATATATATATATATATATATATATTATGTGTGTATACACCACACACACACACACACACACACACACACACACACACACACACACATATATATATATATATATATATATATATATATATATATATATATATATATATATATATATATATATATATATATGGAAAAACACAATTGATTTTGCTAGATAACACAAGAAATCACGACATAGTTGGAATTACATTGCATTTGGCTATCCATAGTTGTGGACGAGCATTTTTTTTTTTTAGTTTGATATCAAAACTAACGAAGAAATTCTGGTAACGTTTTAGATGCTTAAACATAAGTTAATAACCATCTCCCTTGAAAGTGAAGGGTATTTGGGAAAATATATTTTATCGATTTTTTCAATGAAAAGTAAAATTTTCCACTACAGTATACCAATTCGAATGACATGAAATGGAGAGACAATAAATACAGTATTTAGCACGCTGTGACTAGAAATTATAGAAACAACACCGGTAAAACACCAGCAAATGGAATGAAATGAAAGGAAATGAAAATGGGTCATTCACGAAATTGGATCATCCGTCCTCACAGGTCAATATCTTTTTGCCAAGTGCTCTTTGTAAGGCAAAGTGTTCGAGAGGAGGAAAAATGGGAATCCACGCGCTTAAGGGTAAATGTTCGCAAATCGTTTGGAAATGCTGATTAATGGATGGTCTAGCCAAGCCGTTGCAAAACTCATTTTGAATGGCGTGGTTTCAGAGGGGAGAGAACTATATCTGCTGACTGACTGGGATGTCACCTGGGAACTTTTTCTCTCTCTCTACCGCTCTCTCACTCTCTTTTACACTCACATACACGAGTACCCACATTCACGAAAGTACACTCTTTTGAGATGGAAGTCATTTAAAGATTATGAAATAGATATACCATAAGTTTATACAACATCTTGTTTTCATTTATCAAAGCTTTGACTTTTATATATATTAGAAGTTTGATTATTAACTCATTATGTGTTCCATTTCTTTCGTTAAAATTTCATTGTAAGGATGCACAATTCCCTGTACTTATGTTTACATTTCTTCCTGCTACAAAGAACACACACACACACACACACAGAGAGAGAGAGAGAGAGAGAGAGAGAGAGAGAGAGAGAGAGAGAGAGAGAGAGAGAGAGAGAGAGATTTTCTTGTTTTCAAAACTGAAGCATAGATAGTTGTTGATGGACACTATAATAACTGCACCAGTGTAACTTGGTCGTTCCAAGGGGTATATTGATTTAGCCTTGAAAAGAAACTTGTTGTTTATGTAGATGATGCTCTCTCTTGGCATCATTCTCATTTTTATGGTTGTTAAATCTCTTACATGAGCTTTAACTAAAAAGAGTGCATGGAGCAAATTATACTGGACGAAGCTAAACCCTAAAAAAACTTGAAGGGTGATTGTCAGCGTGTCTAGAGCATTGGGAACCAGTCACCCATCAGATCTTTTATCGACAGTGTTCCTATAGCTACAAGCACCGCATATAAGATTCTAGGAATTACCCTTGATTTTAGATCCACTTTTAAGAAATATACCTTGTCCATCTCTTTAATTGTACAAAAAATTGGCATACTAAGAAAGTTCTTCAAGTTTTATGAAGACCCCCTACTAGGCCCATTGGGTTGAAGCATTCTGCTTCTCTGACTGAGTTTGTAGCTTTGTTTGTAATAATGACAATAATAAGAATGCACAGGTACTCTAAGCTGATATTTGGAAATTTATCACACTAATTGGCTTCTAGAGTGAAAGAAGACAACTGGTTTTAGTTTGCCATTTGGTGATTAAAAAAAAAAAAACAATTGAAAGCTACCGAAAATTGTTGGTTCACGAAAGCTTTGGTTTTTATAACTTGCATCGCTTTCATTAGATGTAAATGTTTGTTGTGGAACAGATCTTCTTGAAGATGCTGCGCGACGGGAACCTCATTTGCTTAATTGAAGATGCAGTACTTTACTATCCTAAAGCAATTATCCTTGTATATTATAATTTACTTACATTTTCATCTATCAATTCTGTATTACCTATTAACTTCTGTTACCTCTCACATGAACACCATTTTCTTAGGAAGCTTGAATTTCAAGTCGGTGGCCTCTGTGGGTTTGTATATATGAATAGGGTTCACCTTCTGAATAAAGATGATAATAATGAAATATTCTGCCTGTATTTATTTTTTCTCATCTCTGTACTCTCCTTTTTTCATTGTTCTTGAGAATGGAAGCATGTATTTTTGTTTTAATTTTAATGATATTGTATAGAAGTATGGTGTCAATATGTAAGTCAGAAATTGTCATTAAAGCTAAAATAAAAAAAAAGTTTTTTATTATTTATATCATATAGATAAACCAGGACCTTCTTGCATATGAACTTTTCCCTAGACATAACTGAGACCTTTTCTGTGGACATTCACAAATATCTTGTGAAAACTGATTTGCGACGTCCACGTCTGTCTATATCTCTGGCCTTAATCAACAAAGTTGTACATTCTTTCAAGTTTGTTTCTTTATTGTTTCCGTAAAGTAATTTCGATATATTCGGTAGCACGTTTTTTCTTCTCATATTGAAGCCTCCTTTTAATATTATTGAAGTCGGTAGCAATGAAATCAGTGTTTTTCTCTGGAAATGTTGAGGGTATTTTCAACTGCATTGCCAATTCTCTCTCTCTCTCTCTCTCTAAAAAAAAAAAAAAAGTGGGGGGGGATGACTACAGACGGATGAGTGAGGCCAAAAAGCTAACGCAGTAAGCAGCGATTATCCCATGAAAGGTCCAAGAGAGGCTTTATTCCTGGATGCAGGAAAGCAAAATGAATAACCATCAACATAACAGCTGATGGACTCAAAATCCTGTATTACATTTTCTCTTCTCTCTGTTTGTACATAATAAATCTAACAGAACTTAAAAGCTGCTATCAAACAGAACGGAACTGTTCTGAATTAAAGTGTTGCAAGATAATATCCCCTTCGTTTTTCTTATGATTTCCTTTTCAAGTGCCTCAAAAGATTTACAAATGTGAAATAGCTAAAGGGAACATCGGAAAATGTTATTATTCCAGGGGAAACGGATTAAAAAGGATGAGCAGGGGTGCCACTCCAACCAACTCCATTAACTGGCAACGTCACAGGAAACGAACAACCAAACAAGAGGGATTGGCTTTATTTGGCCTAGCTTTATTTCTCCGTCAAAGAACCTCTTCTAGGAAATTACATTTTCTAAATAAATGAAAATAAACAATTTCCTCTACGGATTACATATTAATCGACGATTACTATTAAAAATCCAAAAGATTAAATACTACCCCCTCCCCCCAAAAAAAATAAATAAAGGTCCAGGAAATGTTGGTGACAGTTAGGAATTGCGTAGGTAAATCCCAATAGACGGATATTTCTTATTCACAGCTTCACGGTGTTCAGGAAGTCAAAGGTTGAATAATATATATGAATGCAGCAGTTATTATGATTATGTCGTTCACGTCCTTAATTTTTCGTCTTATACATAACCATCACCCTGGATTCTTCATATTTACCATTATTTTTACATTTTTCTTTCTCTGCTCACTCTCTTCTATATTCCATTCTATCGCGCACCGCATTTGGCTTATCTTTAATGACTGATTTGGAGTTTCTCTCACAATATAAATCTCACAAATATGCAACAGCGCAGTGTGAGGATCCCTTCTATTTCAGGCCAGACTAAAAATCCATTCTTTTGTTATTGATTTGTCTCATCAGTCACCTTGTCAAAAACTGATGGCTAACTGTCGCATGATTAACCAAATCCATTTCGATTTAGACACCTGTCGTTTACAGTCATTTGGTGCATTTGATCTTTTGGAAAAATTCACGAGTAATTTTTTAGGACTTTTTTTTTATTTTCAAGGAAATAAGAGTCCATTAGAGTTAATATGCCTATTTTCTCGTTTGTAAATATAACTAGTTTTAGTTTTCACAATTATACCCACGTTTAACATGAGGCACAGAAATTATTCATCGAATTAAATATGCAGGAGAAAGCGATTTATAGATTTGCTCAATGTATGCTTTTAAAAAGTTTTAATCATTAATTTTGCAAAGATATTATTACCGATGGTTCTTAATGATTTTGAACGCTATATCCAATCAATTTTTCACTCCTTTTGCTTTAAACAGCAGTTCCTGATTGACAAAAGCTTCAAGAATATTCTCTTCTGGGTACTATGTAAGTCTTTTTATTCAGGGATTTCTTACCCGGGGGTCCCATTGTAACCCCCAGCACCCCCGCATCCCTCCCCAAATAAAAAAAATAAATGTGATGCCTTTTTTGGCTACCTCTCAGATTTAATGTCAAACTATTACATAGACTCAGCTGTAATTGCAGTAATTAAAATAAATGTATAATTTGTAATGATAGGCCAACGGCCTAACTAGCCCATGAGTAAGCCTCTTTTAAAAACAAATCCCATATTTATCTTTTGTTCGCCTATCATATTACGGGATAATATTATTTACAATGCTTGAAAGTTACAGTCATGAATGTATCAAGGGTGACTTTTAATTTTAATTTAAAACTGAGGGCAATGCAATACGAAAGAAGCACATAAAGAAATAATAATAAACAATCACGGGAAACTCACCTAATTACTGCATGCTGTTTTCCTGGATACCATATAGCCTTAAATGATATGAAGGCGCCTAGCCATCGTCGGCATGGCCTCTAACGCCGTGCAACGCAAAGGCCTCTTAAATTATGAAACAAATATAATTATTTGTTTGATCTCCTACAACCCTCTATTCATCGAGAGCCTTGCATCTCATAGTTACCACTCAAATAGGAGTTAGAACTCCTTTGTGCTCAAGAAGTGAGCTCTCCGGGAAGGTACAAAGGACATGTTCGAGCTATCTCCATTATTCCCCTACTCATTATTTTATCTACGTATGAACGTTTCGTAATTTTCCTTATAACATCAGTTATCATTTTATCTCACCATTTGATTCCCAAGATTCTTCGTAGCCTTTTATTCGGATACCTATAAAATCTTTGAGATATAACCTTATTTTCATATCATGATTTATACATTCATTCAGCATACTGCAAAACAGCCTAGTTAGTATCTGGGTTGTCATTTTATTGTCAAGCACTCCTCAGCATCTAGGATATTAAGTAAATGATCTCCCTTAAACCTCTCATTCATCATTTAGCGTTGTCTTTTCATCTGATGTTATAATTGATCCACCTCCTCTTTTGACAGGTATTTGCCACATTTTCTTCCCTCCATTCATTTTATTGTTAAGTCTCAGGGCCAGTGCTGCTCCCTGAATGTTTTATCAGGAGCATACCCTTTTTTCCCAGACATTCTTCCTTATCTCATTTTAAGCTTTGCTTAACTTCATTCTTCAAATCTGAAAGATTAGCAACTTTGTGCTTTTCATCTCCACCTCCAAATTTTCCTGCAAATACCTTTTTCCTTTTGTCATTCCTTTGTTGCATCAGAATTCTCATTCATTCTCTAAGGCTTTCGTCTTGTCACTCCGCTTCCCAATGCTTCTTTTCCTGCTGACCGATATTCATTCCTAGTCCTCACTGATTGTCTGCACTTCCTCAGATACGGTGTCTAGAACTGCAAATCTTTTTTGACATACAAAAGCTTCTCTATGGTTATCTTTATTAAGGTCATTGTAATAAACCAATGTACTCTGTCATTTTCTTTGCTTGGTGCTTATAACTTCAGCTGCAGTACAGCAATGCCATGCTAGTGAATACTAAAAACACATGCTCTTCTATAGTCGATGATATTTCTCAGCATCCGATGTTTTTTCTTTAATTAATAGCTATGTGGTAATTTTCATCCTTATTAGTTCTATATACGAAAGCAACATCAGGGCTGTTGGCAAATCTTCCTTTATATAAGAATTATTCACGATTTTGTAGTTCTTTTGATTTATTGTTGTTCGACTGTTATTCCTTGTCATGGTGTATTCAGAATCTCTTGTCAGTGTCGAATTATGATTATAATTACAGCTCCTTAACTACAGTTATTTAGTGAGACTTTTAAGTGTTTTATTTCATCCTGTACAAAGTAGAAACCCCAGAACAGTGCTTTAAGTACCGTACTCCAAGAGGATACCACATAGCCGATTAGAAATATATTATAGGTGAGGCCTATTTTAACGTGTAATTTGTTGCATGAAGTTATTTTTCAAGACCCCTAATCACAATACATCCACCCATTATCTAAGTCAGTTGTGTAAATAAGTGTTTATCGATTAGCAGTGATTTAAGTAGAATTTCAGAATCAGTGGTCAAGCGTTTTACTTTGACAAACCAGGTTGCTTTCCTCGAAAGCAGACTTATCGGGCTGCATATTTGCAGTTTTCTATTTGGGGAACAGATAACTTTCTCCAGACTAATCAATATTATTAGTCGCTGCCATTAAGACTAAAACGGGTTCTTCCTTGAACTTCATTAAAGTGATTAAATTGCAGCATAAGAATATTGTCCTTCATGAAAGTGTGCTTTTCCTCTGTGTACAAGGATTATTACCGGAGAGAAAACCAGTGAGGATAAAATTTTCCGGTTCAGTGAGCGTTATAACTGATGAGCTGGGGATTCTTGGAACTAATTAATTATGGTACTTTAGTAAATTGGGTAAAATCTTAAAAATTTTTCCAAGTTCAAAAACATAGAGTTAAGTATTTTATTATATCATAGTCTAATTTATACATATATCCAGTCCACGTGGTATACAGAACATTTATTCTAAATGTCTAACGAGCTTAAAACTCACAACAGGAATCTCTATTTGTAAACAAGAAATTTAAACCTTTACTTTCTGACGGATAAAAAAATTCTGTAATTAGTGGGTATTTAAGAATTTAGACCCTGATGAACACAAAGTCTTGAGAAAGAACGACTGTTTAACAAAGCATTTAGCACTCAGCAGTTTCACAATGCAAAACAAGAAAGCTTTAAGAAAATTATTTTACTTGTTTTCCATTATAATTACCTTTTTTAACTATTTTGAATATTCGTTTTCAATTTCTGCTCTCCCTAGACTTCAAAAAAAAAAAAAAAAGAACAGTCCGGCACAGAATATTTGTAAGGTATTTATTCACTAATAAACTATGTTTTGTCCTATCTAGTCAACGTGAAGAGAAGGCAGGTTATTCAAAAGCACCGTCTCTGATTGATTTCTAGGGTTGGTCGGACAATTAAGTCTCAAACTTCTCCTTTCTCTGTTTCTCTCTTACTCTCCTTTCTTGGCATAAGGGAAGGGATAAAAAAAGAATGATTTTCCTCAATACTATTCATTCTTTCAGTTATACAGATACTTTCCTCTTGTTCCTTCTATACCTGCTGGCCAGCGTCTTAGCTGCTAATTGATGTATTTCTGTTCTAAATATCTAATTTTTTTTTGTAGAAACACAAATATATAAAATGAAGACCAGTGCCTTCATTTCTTGTGCCAGTGCACATGTCAACTCGACATATCACACGAAATATTGGGTGCCATTCAAGAGTAATTTAATGAAACACTAAACTAGATACGAAATAACCATTTTCTCATATATGTAGTTGTCTCAGGTTTGCTTGGTTAGATATTTATTAATGTAGAGAAAAGTACAAATTCATAACTGAACTCTGTTATGAGATACAGAACTTGGAATTGGAAAACATTAATGAAGAGCAGCATCAAAAGCAACCAACAAGAGCAAGAGAGAGAGAGAGAGAGAGAGAGAGAGAGAGAGAGAGAGGAGACGGTTTCAGATTCCATATATACATACACACACACACACACACACATATATATATATATATATATATATATATATATATATATATATATATATATATATATATATATATATATATATATATATATATATGTATATGTATATATATAAATATATATATATATATATATATATATATATATATATATATATATATATATATATATATATATATATATATACTGTATATAATAGTAACTATGTAAAGCCGAAGATTCTTCCAGATTGTAGACTTTTAGATGCAATTTAGGTGACACTTGACCTAGGATTATCTCTTCCATCTTCAATGCTATCAGAAAAATATCCTCTCATTCAATTGAGTTAGTACAACTTTAAGTATAAAAAAAATTGATTTCTGCTAACTTCAGCCCATAATAGTTTCTATAATGAAGAGTGAACGGGCCAACGACATGCTCGTTGGCGAGCTACAATATATGTATCATAAACATGTATAAGTAAGGATAGTACAGCTACATATTGGATGTGTTGCCAACGGAAAAGAATAAACTGCAAGGCGAGATTTCATGCGAAAACGTCAACGGATGACTTTGAAGTTCTGAAACAGTGAACGAACGTACCTATTCATCAACGAAAGGCCTGGTAGATGCAAAAGTTGCCCACGAATCTTTAAAATCCAAAGTGAAAACGTCTCAACAATCAAGTTGCATCCTAGCATCTCAAGCAGCTGCATCTCTCGCTGAAGCTGCTCTCTCTCAAATGCCTAGTGCAAGTAACATTTCTTATTATTAACTCGCATAAACAATATTTGAAATGTAGTATTTCTGACGATATGTTACTTTCACAAGGTAATGAATTTTAGTCAGAAAATAACGATAAATTGCCATGTACGTAAATGAATATCATCATTTCAAATGCTCAATACATGAGTTATTTGCTCAGTATCTTAGCGGAGAAAGAAATAATCGAGAGTTTTGATATTTTGGAAACATGGAATTGTGTAAATGACTTATTAAATAAAGGTGTTCGACATACTGTTCATGAGGCTTTTGTCTTCGTGTATAAAAGGGGTAATGCTGTGCAATATGATTTATCAGATAAAGAGGAAAAGGCTTGTCGCTTGAAATAACCTTTCGTTAAGTGTTCGGACACTGGTATTCATGTTTTCGGAATGCGATTTTGCCGCACATTCTAGAAACCAGTATATAAGACTTGCTAATAAATGTAAATATATATGAAGAAAAACCTTGCCTTTTTATATTATTTTTAAGAGGCTAAGTAACGTACAAAAAAATGTAATTTTTTCTTAAATTCAGATTACTTTTTATTTCCAAAAGATTTTTCAAGTATTCTGGTCATGGCGCAACTCTTTCTATAAGCCCTACTTAGAACTGGAAACCATTGAAAGGAATTTCAGCCTCTATAACCATAATGAATTTCAATCCATTTTATCGGCTTTAGTCGAGTGTCCCATTTCCATGAAACTCAGCTGCAAATCCCAGGCAAAGATAAACACAGAAACACATCAGAGGAAAAGGCTTAAGAGAAACCAATTAGCTTAAGTGGTATAGCACAGAGTGAGTCATCCAGATGAGAGAG
>JANJGK010001009.1:65000-115000 GCA_039081455.1 Macrobrachium rosenbergii | reverse complement strand
TATATGTATATATATATATATATATATATATATATATATATATATATACATATAATATATACAGTATATATATATTTTTTCACGGATTTACATTTCTCCCTCGTCAGGTAGCTAGGAAATAAATTATTTTAGGAATACAACAACCTTGCATTTGGATCATAGGCCGAGAAAACAGCGGGAAAACAAGGTTAGCGCCCATTTCAGCTAAGAAAGAGTTCCCTACATTCCATTCTCGCCTGGCAGGAAATACCCGGGCATGCCAAAACAATAGATCCCTCTTCTTCAACCCCCCTGCTACAAGCACACAACTAAACTCCGCCCCCCCTCCCCCCAACCTTTGGGGTAATGTTTTCGAAGTAGGCTAAGGGAGGTTATAGGCATTAGGGCCGCAAGCCGCTCAAAGGGGAAGCTAGGATCTTAAGCTACAAGTTCATAGTCTGTAAACCCGTTTTTCCCTGGACTTCCTTACTGGCTGCAGACCTCTTTCAGATACACCTGGACGTACGCACAAACTCAGCAGCCCCGGTCGACTTCAAACAGAAAAACAGAGACTTCACGGCCTTGACCTGAGACAGACGTCTTCCTCCCCCTGTTCCTTGGGAGCTGACCAACTTACGCAACTCGAAGGGCACGCCGACGCTATATTAAGACCTCAAATATTCGTCTAAGGTAAAGTCTGAGAGTTAGTTTGCGCCAGTAACCACCCCCCGCCCTTCCGGCATTCCCTTTGTGTCAGCCGAGCCATCCACATTCAGCTCTGTTTAGTAACAAGGGAGATTTCTTTTGACCCACATGTTTGTCCTAACTCCGGAATTCTCTTCCAGGAGATTGCATAACCCTGCCTAGTTCGCAAATCTATGCCAGATATCCCTTACTGACTGCCATCCAAATCTCCCAACCATTCCTGGTAGCAGCCTGATCACACGAATCCGTTGCCAACACAAAAATCAGCTTGCAGAAACTAATTGCCATTATCCTGGGATTTACCCCTTTCATTTTAATGTTTGTCTTTGAATTACTGTATTTATGGCCTATCATATTTGACTTACTTGTCTGTAAATTGCTACATTTTGGTCTATCATATTTGACCCGTTTTATGTAAGTAAACCCCTTGAATGTAAAGAGAGTTCTAATTCCAAATTGGCGACCTTCGTTCCCTCGGTTAATCAATGAAAACCTCAAGGTAAGTCCCATTAGCATTCTTTTTGTTCATATTCGGGGACCCCCCTTGACCCATAAGCAGTCCATACTATATATAAAGCATTCACTATTCCTTCTCCCAGGGACCTCCGCTTATGACAGTATATATAATGACTTCTACGTAATCAGAAAATTGTTTCATTCAAATATGAGGGCTGTTTACTCATAAATACCTAACTTTGTATCGAAGGCATGAAGGTGGTCGCTATGATTTTATTTTAGTGGTAAAGTTAGCTATTTATGTGTCATTTACTTCGGTTTTGTTAACTCAGAGCCTAGATAGCCACATGTGCTTTATCGTGTTGGTAAAACGGCAATAAGACTGAGTACCAGGTATTAAATTTTAAGATTACTGTCTCTGGTCATTAACTGTTAAACTGTAATTTTTAAGACAACTATTTATAAAGGTGTTTCGGATATAGCATTGTGTCATGACTGTGTAGCCTGCTTTGCTGATTTAGTTACTTATCATGCTATGACTCAAGAAATTGAAGCAGATAATAGTCATAATCCTATTATATATACATATATATATATATATATATATATATATATATATATATATATATATATATATATATATATATATATATATCCAATTCAGAGCAACACAAATATTGCAGTGGCAATGAACACATCTACAGGCGGGGAGAGTTCGCTGAAAATTTTTAAAAAGCAAGTAAACTTGCCACAGAAAACACTCGGCATATAGTTACTCGTGTTTGTTTAGTGTAGGATCCTACACTCCTCCTTGCGATTTGTGAGGTCATTGGCAGTACAAATGCTCCCAGAGCATGAGCGAGAATGGGGAATCACGTCGTAAACACCGAACTAAAAGCTCCTAGTGTTTTGTATATATTATGCGGTCATTTCCTACGGAACAACAAAGTTTAACGCTAAAGAGTTTCTGTATATTTGCTTTGCGATTTTCTCTGGACCCGTTTAAGTTATATCGAGAGACAGTGGGACAATAAGACTGCGTTAATAAAGGGCTACAGTTAGTCACATACTCTTTTTTTTTTTTTTTCTTGAGGAGTGATAACATTAAGTACTGGGTAGTAGATTTTAGCGTTACGATATATTGTTATCACTTGTATTATAATGTTTTTCATAGGCGAACTTTTTGTTTAGGCTTTCATGTTCATCATTACGTCATACACGTGTATCTTGCTAGGTAACGTAATACAATATTGCCTACGAATATGAAAAGTGGAAAACATTATTTAATTTGGCTATATTTCGTAAGTGCTGTATGAAATCATTTCCTGTTATTTGATTAGTTTTTCTCCAGTTTTCTTAAATTTTGGTCAAAATTGTGAAATATAAATATCGCAACGCTACAAGGAGGGCTGAGGAGTTTTGGTAATGCAAATAAAAATGATCACTGATCACATACTAGATGCAAAGTATGCCCACACACATTATATATATATATATATATATATATATATATATATATATATATATATATATATATATATATATATATATATATATATATATATATATATATATATATATATATATTCATACGGATGGACGAACCAAAAGTAGGTGAACAGCAGGTGGAATACGGTTTGTGTTAGGGTTATATTATAAGGATGGTGTTTATTATAACTATTGCGTTTGTGTTATAGTAAATTTTATAACTAAATTTATTTAAATTTGATATTTTTCTTCTTTTCAGATATTCCATAATGACAAATAATTTAATTACTGATGCAAGAAAATGGGTGCTGAAAGAGTATTGGAAGTCTCAACATGCTGAAACCGTTAGAAAAAATGGGTTGAAACTCATGCCCCAAAGAGACAAAACATTTACCGCATTCGTGAAAAATTTTATACCACTGGCTCAATTCTTAATGGCCCAAAAAACTGCTCCACCCAAAACAGTTTGCACAGATGATAATAAGCAACTTGTTCCCGAAGCATTTTGTCACAGTCCCAAAAGTCCACCAGAAGAGCCTCGGCAAAACTGAGCATTTCACAAAGCTCTATTATACGAATTCTGAAATCTGTTGGGTTGAAACCTTATCGTCCACGGCTAATTTCATGGCTTATTGGAGATTGACTCAGGCAGGCGGCTACAATTTAGTGAAATCATGCTGATGAAATCACAGAAAATCAAATAATTTTAGATAATATGCATGGTCCGATGAAACTACTTTCAAATCATCCGGTCATGTTAACAGACATATTTTTTTACTGGTATGGTGGAAACATGCATTTAACATTAGAGCAACAACTAAACCACCCCGGTGTCAATGTTTGGGGCGTTATTTCGAGTTCTGGTGTTTTAGGACTATTTTTGTTTTTTTGATGGAACAGTCAAAGTCGATAAGTATCTCGAAATTCTAATGAATCAAGTTATTCCACAGTTACAACAACAGGGTAATTTATTTCCAACAACATGGGGTCCCTCCACATTGTTCAAGAGCAGTCCATGAGTATCTCGATGGAACATTTCGCGAGAAATGGATTGGCCGAAGAAGACCGATTGACTGGCCAGCACGTTCACCTGATTTTACCCCAATGGATTTTTTTCTTTTGGGGAGTACTCAGGGACAAAGTTTATAGTCGAAAACCACAAAGTGTTGATGATTTGAAAAATTACATCAGAGATGCATTTCAAGAAATTAATACACAAAGGAACTTGTGCAAAAACGTTTGTCGAAACGTGAACTTTTAAATCGTGATCGGAATTTCTAATATTGCTCGAGTATTGTATTTTGATATAATGAAGCCGCTAGTATCTCTGAGTAACAGGCAGCTTGGATTTTGATTAGGCCATTCAATTAGTTCTACCTGTTTTCTACGAAAGAAAGCTATCCCGCTCTACAATAAAGATACTTCGGTTGTTCATCTTGTTTTGTTGATAACAGGAAATCATATGATTTTGTTAACTGCACGAATCATTTCAAGGTCACTTAACTATAAGAAATATGGAAACAGTAGCTTTTTCTAAATAACTAGATTGAAAGCCGTGTTTAATAACATTTTAATTTTTATTATGAAATTTTATTTCTATTCTTCTATCTCATATGGTAATGCTGATTTTCATTTTGAGAGGAATAACTGACAAATTGGCCCACAGGTAGCAATGCTTAATGGATGTTGGCGCATACTTTGCTATCACTCATTGTGAAATGGTAAATCTTTAGGGAATTTGACAGACAACCTATTTTCGTACACTGATTATGAACTCGGGACATTTTGATGTCACCATGAATATGTTAGCACTATACTGTCCAAAGCAAAATCTGTATTTCCACTTTTCTACTGATGGAAAAGTCAGCATTAAGAGTAAAAATTTTAGTATTATGCCAATATAAAAATAAAAATTCGATATCCTTTTATGGATAGCAATGATAAAGAGGCCTATTAATGAGAGAGAGAGAGAGAGAGAGAGAGAGAGAGAGAGAGAGAGAGAGAGAGAGAGAGAGAGAAAGAGAGGGAGAGAGAGAGAGAGAGAGAGAGAGAGAGAGATTGCCGAAGAACTAGTGTCAAGGGGACGAGGTTCTTTCTGCACTTATAGAGAAAATGTCAGTGGATTCAACATCTTTATGGGCTATGGGACATTATGTTACTCAATACAGACCATGAATAAGGGCTGCAATATTCGCCATAGTAATAGTAATAGTGTAACTCATCGTTAAGTTTGTGCTTTCCTGCGGTCTACGCAATTATTATTTATTGCCATTCGTTGGTGTTTCTCCTTATTGTCTTAGCACCCATTATTTGTGAAAGATAAGAGAATAATAATAAAAATGGAATTTGCACTCTCTCTCTCTCTCTCTCTCCTCTCTCTCTCTCTCTCTCTCTCTCTCTCTCTCTCTCTCTCTCTCTCTCTCTCTCTCCCTCTTACAGTAATTTGCCAATCTCATACTTTGTAAAATTTTCTCGTGTTTTTCCATGCCATTTAGTAAAATAAAAGATGTGATTTATGGAATATTAAGCCAAGAATATCACATGAAACGAGTTTGTTGTATCACACTAACGGATTCGTATATTTCATTTTAACTTTATTTTCCCAATTTCATTGCATTTCGCAGGCAATGCTTTGCATATTTTTTTTTTAAACAGCAGGAAGCATCGTATTCTTTTAAAATGCATTTTGCCACAAATGAATGCTTAATTCATAACTAAAATTAAAATGTAAAATATGTTACAAATATTCCAGTATCATGGCTATACACTTCATCAGAACGTTCGAATGGAATCTGTTAGAGTTCTAGGAAATCATTACTTTTGTATCTCTTCCTTAATGTAAAAAAATTATACTCTACCGAATGAGGGATTGTACAAATACGTGAAAATTTCATTGCTGAATTGGGGGGTACATAATCTCTCCGAATGCCTGACTGAGGGAAGTACTACCTTCACCCCAAAGATCTCGTAAACGTGTCATTCATAAATCTAGTAGTGTTTCTACATTTCTTAATAAAAGGTGGTCTTGTTACAAGATGTGATCCCAAGCCCTTAAACTTAGTAGTTGAACACTCGTTTTTTCATGTAATAGCGTAACTGCAAGATGAGGAAATATTAAGTATATATGAGTGTTGAGCATGATGCAAGGTTATTGTAAGTGGAAAAATTTAATTTTTTCACATATGATGATAATGAAGTTTATGGTATTAGGCGTCCGAAGACCTCCCCCGCTCCTCTCTCTCTCTCTCTCTCTCTCTCTCTCTCTCTCTCTCTCTCCTCTCTCTCTCTCTCTTTAAATTCATTGAAATAGTTACTGTTTTAAAAATTCTGAAAAACGTATGAAATAGAAAGGATACTTTCAAGCTTCTATGCTTCATATATATAAAAGTACACTCTCACATACTCCCTTCTGCGCATCCCGTCGTTCATAAATACATTATTATGGTTTCCTTTCTTGGATTTTCCCAATAATTATAATGAAAGTATTGTAACGATGTTTAAGAACTCCAACTTGTTCATAGTGACATGTGAATGAAAAATCAGTTTGATATCAATTTAACCTAGCCTGTGGGAACAATGTTCTATTATGTCAAAATTTTGGTTCAAAATTATATCCTACAGGATTTCCTAGAATCCTGTATCGAGTTACTGCATAAAATTACATTTTATAATTTTATAAAACTTCTTAATTCTTTCGAATTTAGATATCTAACATAACTGATAAACAATAATATATATATATATATATATATATATATATATATATATATATATATATATATATATATATATGCATACATACATATATAAATACACACACACACACACACACACACATATATATATATATATATATATATATATATATATATATATATATATGTGTGTGTGTGTGTGTGTGTGTGTATGCATACATACATATATAAATACACACACACACATACATACATATATATATATATATATATATATATATATATATATATATATATATATACATATATATATATATACTATATATATATATATATATATATATATATATATATATATATACAATCGAGACCACAGGTTTACCCCAAAGCCAAATCAAAGACCTTCAAAAGAAGGCATCGTGCTTACCCCATACAAAAATGGGAAAAAAAAGCACGTTAAAAGAAGAAGAAGAAGATATATATATATATGTATATATATATATATATATATATATATATATATATATATATATATATATATATATATATATATATATATAAGAATATTAGAATTTCGGAAAGAAATTTGTCTTTTTCGAAATATGCTCAGCTGAACCAAACAATTCCTTAGGAATTCCAAATTCTTAAACATTTTGTTTAAGTCATTATAGGCAGTTTCACATGCAAGTATAATGTAAATTCTAATTTGTAATGGCAATCAAAAAGCCATATTAACAATAGTGAAATTTTTGTATAAAAAAAGGTATGTTGAATGTTCTTGGCGTTCCATCTCAACCGATAATTAACAATTAATATTATATTCGCCGTCTTATGATTCCATTTTTGTGACACGAGTACCGAAACGAACATGCACGGCTATAATAATAATAAAAAAAACTGGTCTTCATGACACTAAACACAAATGTTTACGAATAAAATAAATACAATAAGAACATCATAAGGGGAATATAGGATAAGCGTCTACATCACTGGGTCAACATCTATGGAACCGGCAAAATAATCTGTGAACAATATATTCGATTCTCTGCATAAAAGTTCTTAAAGTGTCTAGTAGTAAAAAAAAAAAAAAAATAGAACGTTCTAACATCAATTACGAAATACAAAACTGAATGCTGGAAACTAATAATAGATAAATATTTTTGACAGTGGAGAAGAAATTTCTTTAAAATCGAAGAACAAACTTGATCGTTCTTGTTCTCAGAATAAGACAGAGTAAATATCTGAATGTAACTTCAGCTATAAAGTTAACAAGCAAAAGCCAAAGAATTTCCATTACGTCTGACAAAGATAACAGGAGAGGCTAATTTACATGTTGAATATAAAGAGTGTATCGTTGAATTGAATGTCAAATGGATTTTGCTAGAAAGGTTATATATATATATATATATATATATATATATATATATATATATATATATATATATATATATATATATATATATATATATATATATATATATATATATTAAAATGAAGTTAACGGCTGCCTTTAGAGAGGTTTTCAGCTGCCATATTCTCTTCTCTTCTCTGAGGGCTTGTGGTGTGCTGAAATATTCTGAAGACGCCCTCGACGTTTTGGTGCTGGTGGCCTCTTGGAGGTGTTGTTCCTTGCCACCCCCTATGAACAGTATTGGTGCTGTGGTCTCTTGGAGGTGTTGTTCCTTGCCACCCCATATGAACAGTATTGGTGCTGTGGTCTCTTGGAGGTGTTGTTCCTTGCCACCCCCTATGAACAGTATTGGTGCTGTGGTCTCTTGGAGGTGTTGTTCCTTGCCACCCCCTATGAACAGTATTGGTGCTGTGGTCTCTTGGAGGTGTTGTTCCTTGCCACCCCCTATGAACAGTATTGGTGCTGTGGTCTCTTGGAGGTGTTGTTCCTTGCCACCCCCTATGAACAGTATTGGTGCTGTGGTCTCTTGGAGGTGTTGTTCCTTGCCACCCCCTATGAACAGTATTGGTGCTGTGGTCTCTTGGAGGTGTTGTTCCTTGCCACCCCCTATGAACAGTATTGGTGCTGTGGTCTCTTGGAGGTGTTGTTCCTTGCCACCCCCTATGAACAGTATTGGTGCTGGTGGCCTCTTGGAGGTGTTGTTCCTTGCCACCCCCTATGAACAGTATTGGTGCTGTGGTCTCTTGGAGGTGTTGTTCCTTGCCACCCCCTATGAACAGTATTGGTGCTGTGGTCTCTTGGAGGTGTTGTTCCTTGCCACCCCCTATGAACAGTATTGGTGCTGTGGTCTCTTGGAGGTGTTGTTCCTTGCCACCCCCTATGAACAGTATTGGTGCTGTGGTCTCTTCAGTTTGTGTAAGGGGTCCTGTGGCGCCCTTCCTTGCAATACATACTTTTGGAGGCGAGCCTTGCCCATAATTGCCCTTGCCCTCAGCTTGCTGAACCTCTGGAGTCGTTAAGGGGTCTCCCAGGTGCAGAGAAAAGGGTTAGATCTCAACCCTGTGTGAATTTTATAACCCTTCTTACCCACACAGACGACCTGTGTTGAGTACCTCCTACTTTGTGGCACTTTGCTGAAATTTATCGTAGGAGACGACATTTCGCTGCATGGTATTAAGGGACGAATTTATATCAGCCATAGGATTAGTGGGACTATGATTGATTAATGTCAATGCGGTGATTGTTTTTTTCATAATTGCAAATGTGTGTTTATTCGACTTCGAAGTTTGTGAATTAATTAGGTTTAAGGCAAATTTCTTACTTTCTTTCTTACTATAACACCGACCTGTGCATATGTGGTTCCTTTCTCCAGCTAATTCCTTTCTCTTTTACTTCAGTGTGCTACGAGTACTTAGCTAGGCGAATGTGTTTTTGGAATTGTAATTTTAAGTTTTTTCTTCCCTAAAGTGCAGTTTTCAAAGGATTTCTTTGTAATTTTAAGATAGTTGTAAAAAATAATTAAGTGTTTGTTTAGTGTCTCTGTATTTCTGTAACCTTCTCTTCCAGAAAGTACTTTTGAATTGTTTTTGTTTTGGTACGAGTCCTACTCATTATCATAGTGGAAAGGGCTTTAAAGTAGATCGAAGAATCTCTGAACTCATTACCATCTCATAGGGTTCATTATAATATATATATTTATATATATATATATATATATATATATATATATATATATATATATATATATATATATATATATATATATATATATATATATATATATATATATATATATATATATATATAAGGTTTTCCAAGAAAATATTTTCATGCGTATCTTGGAAAGAGAAACAGAGCAAAACGATTTTTTACTAATATGTCAGGTCAGAGTAGAAGGAAGAGCATGTTGAAGAACGAAATGGTGAGAACCGACGCATTCAAGGCCATTATCTAGTTGAAACGAAATATGACATAGAAGGGCGACGTTTTTAATAAACAACCAAGAAACTTTCCCATGTCCGCATGCTGAAGTAACCAACAACCAATAACTTTGGCAATAAGCAACAAACGATGACAAGAAATTGAAAGAAAATCGTGAATAAATCCAATAAGTTTCAATGCAAGCAGAAACTTTGGATATATTAAAAACAAGCGAACGAGAACAGCAAAGCAATTTGCTGCGGATAATGTAACTGAAGCAGGAGCTCATAACGGTTACTTGGGCAGATTGGTAACAGTCAGGCTGACAACCACCACCAAATGCAAATGAAGTAATAGTTTCATAGTTTATCCCTGGAATTAGAAACGTTTGTTCAACAGCGTCTATATTACTACGGTTCTTTTGGAAGTATCCAGCAAACCGATGAACTAATTGTACTGCTTCTGTTATGGGATTATTAATAGCGTCCACTAAGTGAACTTCTACTTGGAAAACAACTCAAAACATACGTTCCTTTGTGAAACTCGGTTGATTAAATCTTTAATGTAATGTACAGTTTGTTTTAATCTACTTTTTTCCTCTCTTACGCGTTGTAAGATTGTGCGTCTTTCCCTTGTCGGTATTATCGCCATACATATCATTATTTCTCTCATTATTCATACCGATTCTGAGCCCAGCGTTTAAGTTGGTAAATTTTTATTTAGCATCTCCCACGGGAATTTATTCCTGGACATAACAGTTATAGTCATAACCAACTTGGTTCACGATCTTTTTAATTACAAAGGTATTTGTAAAAGACACAGTGGCCCCTTAACCTCTCAATTTCTTCGCACTTTTTGAAAATGTTACTCGATATCGAGAGTCCAGTTGAAGAATAAATGGTTCCTCCATCGAGAACTTCTTCACTTCGCAGTGAGAGGAGTATCCAGAAATCATACAGAAAACGAGAAATTGATACATTACAATTAGATATGTAACTAGTGAAACAATTGACCATTTAGAGTTCAAGAAAGAAAATTGCAACATAACTCCATTAAACACTCGTAACTTTGATGTCATCCAAATAGCTATGATTTTATATTCAAACTTTATAGGTAACCATGGCAAATTTGGCATAATCAATTTTACGTTATATGATTGATATCACTAATTACTCCTTAGCCATGACCTGTTTAGTTAGTCAAACATGAAATCGATTAGCGTGTTTTCCCAACCCATAACTTTTTTTTTTTTTCTGTTGAAGGAATAAATAACCGTATTAATGAGTTTTGTATTTCCAGGCAACCTCTTATTCGCAGGATCTATTTTGCAACTATGATATAGTCATCGAGCGCTTTTCCATACATTTGTTTTACCGTAAAGGTTTCTGCTAAACTTAAACTTTACTTTACTACAGCCTTAACATATAACCAGTTTGCAAATACTGAGCTCAGTAATATTTAGGGAAGGTGGGGTTGGTTTAGGTTGCGATCTCTCAGTGAATGATAAACCGGGCCGCAAATGTCGTCAGAAGCCTTTTCTTATCGTTGAATCATCTGTTGAGCAGGAATTTACATTGGATAGATATATATGATCCTGATATGCAGTTGACTGAATTTCAAAGTAGCATAATTTAGAGGTGGAAATTTGTTTACCTTAAAACTGACCGAGAGACAACCAGATAGAAGACAGACATAATATAAGGAAAACCTAATCTCATGATCCTAATCGTCTCACCCACAAAGGTGAAAACACTATTTCAATTCACTGGAAATTATCTTAGCATTCACTGCAAGAGATGAGGCGTTCAAAGGAAAAAATCCTGCCAGACCACTTCCATGTCCTGAAGTGAAACTCATTGTGCAAAGTTTTGTGAGCAATTCTTATATTTGTATGTGTTTTAATCACACCACTTATAAACCCACAGGCCACTGCCTCTATAGAGCCGCTTTTCACAAGACTGCACAACACAGTAAACCTCATAATCGAAAACACACCAACTACAAGTTTAATTGGGAGAAAGCATATTCTCTCTCGTGTTCATAATTGGCCAGCTTATTTCATCTGACATTGATCTCCAGTTTTCACGTGCAAGAAGAAGGTCTTCAAGGAAGGCCAATGAGTTTAGAAATGAAAATCAGTGCTAACATGAGAGAACTTAAGATGAGATGGGGGGAAAAGAGCCGTGGGGGAAATAGGACTGGAACATGATTCCAACAAGTGAGATTAAAGTCAAAGTGATCAAGAGACCTATTTAACCGATTATTTCAGCCTTTGATTGCACATCATCCAATTTGATGTGACGGCCTCCACAAATAAAACCAAAGATGATGATAAAGAGTGCCTCACAATATCTATTGACAGTATAATGATTCTATCCTAAAACCACTGCAGCTTAAACTCAGGCTCTTGGCCCAAAGAAAAAAAAATTATTTAACTTTCACAAAAAAAAAAAAAACACCACTCCAAAAAGTCCTCTAACTACTGCTACTACTCTACTGACAAGATGGGGTTGGTGAAAAGTTATGCACAATATCACAGTCAATAAGCTTGTTAGGTCTCTGTTGGCTGAGGAGTCTACATGTCCAAAACTTGCTTACCATTATTTCGCTGGCTTTAGGCAACTTGTTACCTTCAAGGACGCTAGAGAATTTCCTTTTTTTTTTTTTTTTTTTTTACCCATAAGGCTTTTTCACTCAAAATCCCACTTTCATTCAACCTCTCTTAAAGTATTTAATGCCTTACCCCATTCACGAAAAATCATTCATCCCCGTAAATCGATTTCATGGATATATGAGGATACCGAATTATCCCTTTGGTGATATAGTAAACATAAGTGCTTTATGAATAAAATTACTTATTTACTCATCCAATCGTCATTATTGCTTAATCACAAAGGTTGTTTATGTGTCAACAAGAGGATGAAGGAGACCAGTAGGAAGGGCAAGGGAAAAGTCATAAATGAAAACATAAACCCTTCTGCATTTCTATTAGAAAGCGAAGAGAACAGAGAGAGAGAGAGAGAGAGAGAGAGAGAGAGAGAGAGAGAGAGAGAGAGAGAGAGAGGCGGGAGAGAGAATCCATTTCACATCTTACCTCATACAGGAAAATTTGACGTAAAAAAAAAGTCAGTGATATTGGTAATGATAATGATGAAGAAATGCCAGAACTTTGACAAGTCGAGCCCTCATCCATCAAACTTATTTTATTCGATAAGAAACATTTACTTGAAATAAAAAGTGATGCCACCAACGTCAATGCAGGCAACTGAAAAAAATAGATCTGGGTGATTAATTGAAAAAAAAAACAATAGAAGAGCTAATGGTTTCTTAATCCTAAACTGGAATCAAACTGAAACCAGCATGAATAACCAAAGACCCTTCAATCAAAATCTTCGAAATAGACTTTAATTCGGAGAGCAGCTAATATACTCTAATTACTTAAGAAAGAACACAATTCATACGTTACAAAGCCGACAAAAATAGTTTCAGTTTTTATGCTTGCAATATTTTCAGAGATAAACAACGATTTCCTTGAATCAATAATGGAAAAAATGGTGGGGTCTGTTAGGCATGTTTTTACTGAACCTCAAAATTTCCAGGGTATTTTATCAGATTAATCTTGATAGTTTCTATCAGTAAGAACTAACTTAGTGTAATGGTGCATGCAAATCGTATTTCGTTGATTTTTCAACATTTTGTTGGTCAATTGACACGTTAACCTAATGTGCTGCAAGTCTAGTAGTTATCAGCAAGTTCACCATTGGTCGAAAATCTGTTAAAATTAAGGACCCTTTTACTCGCCGAACAAGATAGTGCTACTCGTATTTACCAAGCATGAAAATGAACTATTGGTCGAAATTCCAGGAAAAGTCAGTAGAATAAGCGGCTTTAAATCATTGAGTAAGACGATGCTATAAATCATGCAGCCATCACCTCCTCAATTGGTAGGATATTCAACAAAAAATAATGGGAAAAACGACGTTTTTGGAATAAAACAGCATCGTTTTTCACAAGAGACGCTCGCCTGCCTGTTAGAGTTACAACTATTTAACTGGTTGTAAGAGATCGATTAATTTTAAACAATTTTTATTAATTGTTCGTTGCCATTAATTAATAATCTTTCCGGTGCCAGAGAAATCATTGTAGCAGGATTTACCACATCTATACCCAGGTGATTTGCTCTGTAATTCAACTTGTTTCCCCTTAAGGGTGCTCTCTCTCTCTCTCTCTCTCTCTCTCTCTCTCTCTCTCTCTCTCTCTCTCTCTCTCTCTCTCTCTCAAAAATGAAACGCTTGATACTAAAGACGAGGCATTGATTTCATATTAGCGTCGGAACAAAATTAAAATAATTTCTGGCAAAGCAAATAAAGTTATAAATTTTGAAAAACCGGCAAAATCCAAATTAAAGAGGTAAAACGATAAAAGTACTTAAATACAAAGGATTCAAATGTAGAAAAAAAGTTGCACAACACTTACTAAGGGAGCACTCGTGAGATTAAGTGATCTTTACCAGGGCTTGTAGGTGGCCGATAATAAAGTCACAGGGAAAAAGTCACAGAAAAAAAGACACAATTTTGGCTGGGAAAAAAAGTCACAGGAAAAAAGTAACATTATTTACAGTCTTCGGTTTATGTTTTTGCGGTAATCCCTAATGGCCTTATACTTGACACACCGCAAAAGCGGATACACACCGGTTTAAAACCCTTGGGGGTCACCGTCTAGGAAATAATAATGTGACTCTTTTCCCTGTGACTTTTTTTGTTTACTTTTTTTACTCGTGACTTTGTTTTTACCTGGATTCGTATTTGTCTGTGCGAACGAACACTGGCTGAGAAGTGAGAAGCCGAAACATGACTAAATAGAGAAACGTTTAAGGACGTCGTGGTGAGACTTAATGCCTTTCAAAGTTATCTATACTTGTGAATGAATTAAATAACTAATTACTGGCATGTGCGTTATGAATGATGATTATACCCGGTGTTCGACGATCACGAAAGTGTTATAAGTGAAAAAATACCGGCATATGCAAGATTGCAGTCTCTTGAGGATACAGGTCTGCACCATAATTTTCCTTCCATGTCTCCTCCATTGCCTTCATTTCCATTTCGGAATTAAACAGAAAACAGATTAAACAAATAAATAAGCAGCTATATACCAGCAACACAGGTGGATGGTGTACGTGTAAGCTGACACATGGGAACAATGAAAATGTCAAATGAGGCCGAAGCCTCCGAGTTTCCATGGCGTCAGTTGCATAACGGCACAACTTGTTTCTGTTAACTTAGGAAAGCCCGTGCCAGCACGGACTCTTGCTCATAAGAGCAGCCAGTAAAAACCTACCCTAATACTTATGCATAACATAAATATCTCTCTGTCTATGTGTATCTGTGTGTGTGTGTGTGTATGAGAGAGAGAGAGAGAGAGAGAGAGAGAGAGAGAGAGAGAGAGAGAGAGAGAGAGGGGGGGGGGTTTGTTTGAATGATAAAATAGTATGACTCAGTTTAGACTAAACTGACAGTGTTCCGCACGAAATGTGAGTTGTCTTCAGAGATACTTTGGCCAATGAAAGAGAGACTTTTCTAGATATCAGTTAATCATTTTATTGTTGGCTTTATGAGAGCACGTGCTTTAAAACTTAAAGCAGTCTGCCAACGCAGTTAACGATCGAAATTCGACGAAAAAATTGTGTGGAGGAAAAGAAAAATGAAAGATTACTTTGTGCTATAGACAGGGAAATTCGCTGGAGTCATAGACGCAGTGGTAGTGGGTATCAGTGGGAAAAGGCATCCGTCCAACAGGAGAATTAGTGTAATCAGTATTTACACATGGTGACATTCTTAACACCACAGCGAGAGCTGCTTTATTCTATTTGAATTTGTTATTCTCAAAATCTTTGTTCCACAACAATTGCAATTTACTAATAATGATGGGACTGAAAGATAGTAATTTACAGGAACAGGTAAACTTGATCAGGTGATACTGACTGCAACCTTGGCTGCGATATCAGTAATCCTCCTTCCTCTACAGCTTACACGTTCAGAGTTCCAGTACATTTACACCGGTACATTCTTCATATAACTTATGGAACAAACTCGATCTGTTGGGCAAAGGGACTTTTAAGTATTATAAGCACAGCAGTTAGGGGAGGAGAGAGAGAGAGAGAGAGAGAGAGAGAGAGAGAGAGAGAGAGAGAGAGAGAGAGAGAGAGAGAGAGTCATTCGTGGTAACATCATTCGTGGTAACAGACTTTCAAATCTGCTGTAAAGTTAAAGATCATTCTGTTACAGAAGCATCAAACACACCTGCAAGATGTATGACTTGGGAGAATATCAGAAAACTGACGACCTTGAAAAATATGTTTATTATCATTATCATTGTTTAATAAATTAATGGGACCACAGGGTCATGAATGCATGCCTGTCCTGATCTCAGGCCAACTCCATAGTCATGAAAATCATTGGCAGGGTAATATCTTTCATACATGGCATCCCTACTTTAGTGGAGCTCTGTATGAAAGTTAGGCACGACCCAAATGAGAATATTCTGATGTCATTAAATGAACCCTGGCCGTAATGTACTTGACCGACGTGGAGGAGGATTTGTTCTTGATTGCATGGACCATTAAGGCCAAAAGCCTGCGCTAGTTACCATCAGAATGGGTCAACTCGGGAGGGTTTTATAACGCAAGTACTGCAGGTGCACAACTTGGTGTTAACTACCGTCCACATTTTAAAATGAAACCGAATAATGTCTATAGATATGAAAGCAACAACGTAGGGTAACATGTAACAATTATGCATACAGTGCTAGAAGTTTTTGGTGTCCTAAAAAAATTCATTGACTTCGGATCAACTCCAAAACTTGGGAATCTTGAAGAATTTTATATTAGCAACTAGGGCACTCCAGGTTCTCTAGCTATAATGTAAATAACTAAAGCAACTGAGGGCAACAGGGAAAGCGGAGGAGCAATTTCAAGAAAATATAAATCACGGCTACCAAGAAGTAAGGGAAAGGTAAATTAATGACAGAAATAAAGACCTTTTGCTTCTAAAAACGATGATAATGGCGTGATATGAATGCAAATTCCAATAGGAACATTGAAGGCATGGAGGATGGAATGGGAAAGGAAGGCCTGAGAAAGATTGCTATTAACAGTGGACTGCTGATTATTTATGTACTGCAACAAATCTCTTAATCGGACCGATTACTTTCCGAGACAAGGGCCACGTACATTCATAATTGCCCTTTTACATCTCCAGAGGTCGGAAACCAAATAGATGACATAACCATTAATTGACGAGAGAAAAATAACACAAGGCATACCGGTGTATGGGTTAACAAGATGGAAACCTTTATGTATCGAGACATAAAAGCTATGTGGTAAAATGCTGGAATGAGGTAATGGATTAAAATCAAGATAAGGAAGTCAACACAAAAGTTCAAGACCACAGGGCGCTCAAACTAAAATATGCAGATGAAAAGAAGCTGTCCAATGAAAACAGTGCAGTCTTTGAGCGATGGAGTGAGGAATTTATAACCATATGAATTCTGATAATCTTTGCACCAACATGAAATTTTGCGGTTAACAAGATTTTAAACTTTTTTTTTTATACGTTTCGCTGAAAAACCACCAATCTGTTCATAATCGCTCTAAACACGATTCACGCATGCCATACAATCTACATATTCAAGATTTTATTATTGACCAGTTAAGCAACTCACTTGTACCGTTATGGCAAAACATGGCCCTCTTCCATAAATGTGCTGTGACTAAAGGAAACTATGAAGCAATGTTAATCTACAAGTACTAAACAGGAAACTACTTTTGAGAAGCTGTTTCACCTCCCCTTTTATGTTTCATTTAAACCACTGGCCTAGTATGAAAACTGTAAATAGAAATAATTCAAGTCAAGACCGCCATCCATAACTTTCCTGAGAAATCCATGCTCATCTGAATTCCATTCAAAGGAAAATTTTATTTCTTTGGTCATAGAAAAGATATTTTGTCATGTTAGAAACATCAAAGTAAACTGTAGTTTCAGGTGTTTAAAACAAAGTAAATCTAACTATCGCAAATAACTACTATTGTTTGGGCTTAAAATTTTCAATACCGAAGGTTAACGTTTGGATGTGTAATTAGGCCTTTCTTAAAATTATTGTTGGTGAAGGTAAGAGCGTTAACATTTACATAAGCATAATTTTAAACTTTATTGAAATGTCAAGTAACTGATTATACATGTGAACCATAAAAAAATGAAGCTTTAATGCAGAGAGTAAAGCAATACCTAACGCCAGGCTCAATTGCGGGGTAAAAACCACGCACGAACACTAGTTCTTGACTGACAACTATCCTGCTTGCATTGCCTAAAAAGACCATTTCGGCAAACCTAGCCTGTAAAGAAAAGAAAATTCTGCAGTAAAAAGAACTTATAAGGATAACATGTTAGCTCAGGTGAAGTGCAGGCTTCACTTTAGATATAAATTCAATTTACTTTAGAGATAAACCATCTACAAAGCTAATAATTAGAGCGTCCAGAAATGGCCAAATAGGTGTTTCAAACAAGAGGTTAGATAGCTAGGATTGCCCAGCAAATATTAGTAAATATCTGGTATCAAGTTTTAGACATTTGAAACCGAAATTGCTGGAGTAGATGCATTCACTTGTAATTAATAAGTGCTTGTATATTGTACAGACTGTATATTCTTTCTATTATTAGCAATAATAATCAGTAACATTTAAATTCTAAATTATTAACTCGGATAAATTTTAACGAGAACAATTTTAGCTATAATTTAAGTTATATATGTTTCAAAACAAAATTTATATTATGATTAATATTAAGCTAATCAATGATCATGAATTTGAGTATTAGCTTTTTAAGAAATGCAAAAATTCAAAGCTAAGTTAACTCTGCTTACTGAAAAAGGAAAACCATTATTTGTAAGAGTTGACATCCTCATCGTACTGATTCAAATCAGATTTGAGCTCAAATTTAACTATTGTTGAAACAAGGAAATAAATAGTCAAGATTGGCAACAAAAATGAAGCACTTGAAAACAAAGAAAAGTTGACAACTTTTTATTCTTAAAACATACTTAATCTTAATAAGATTAACTAATAAGATTAACTAATAAAAACAAACTACTAGTTATTGTTTAAAAATATTTTTTTAAGAAAAAACTGAGAAGATAAAAATTTACGTTACTTGTACAAAATTTAAAATAAGATATTTCAAGGTGCTCTAACTTCTAAAAATGGCTCTACTAATGCATTTACCACCTGAAAGGAAAGATTAATTAAGTTTGAACCCCCCATACACCTGCCCATAGGACTAAGACCTATGGCACAGGGCAAGGGAGCGTCCTCCACCCCTACAGGGGCACCGCCCCTGCAGGGGTGGAGGTAAAAAAGAAATTGTACAGTTGTTTTACACGGAACTTTATACTTCACCTAAATTTTATTGACTTATCTTGAAGCGTAATGTTCCATTTTTCCACTTGTGTAGATATCCAAGTTATCCCGGGTTCAGAATTTTCACTAAAGTATCCTATTCCTCACAAGAAAAGTTTGGAGTTAAACCAGCTTCATGAAGTTTGGACTCAATGGCATCTGAAGGTATTTTCAAATGATCAAATAGCATTAAAACAAAATTATGCACAAGTAAAAGCTACACTACTGAACTTAATATATATGTATATAGTTTTAGGATAAAAAAGCAAGGCTTCTTCACAAGCCACTTAAAAAGCGTTAATTTAAAATAAGCCAATGCTAACCTCCTCGGTGAAACTCCAGAAGTCCCCAGCTCAACTGTAAAATCCACAATGTCACACTACGGAAAAGTTCTAGTGAAATAAATCGGCTCTTGAAAGAAATTATAAATTTAGAAAAAAAATACGTCACCCCTGACACACTGAGAATAAATTAAGCAAATCTTAATTGTTAAATGACAATGAGAGCTTTATAAAATAGAATCCTTGGAATAGGTATTAAATAAAGCCTTCTAAAATAGAATCCTTGGAATAGGTATTAAATAATAAAAAAAAAATCAAAGATAAATATTCACTGAAACCAAAAAATAACAAGCATGGCTGTGACAAGCTAAGTTGGGCGAGGGTAGATAGGTTTGAATAGCTATAATTACAAGAAATGACAAAGATATAACTTGAAACATCACGGATGTTAAACGAAGTTTGATAAAATTATTATTATAACCCTATCTTTAACTCGTCTGATTAAGTATCAGATGCAATAAGACAATCAGGAAACTAAAGCTTTGACAAACAAAACTAGAAATAAAATCTCTCAATGAAGCTGCTACAGAAAAAAACAATAAACAGAAACTAAACTTAGCGTCTGCTAAAGGTTCGCATTACCATAGCTTAATGAAGACCTTCCAGGACATCACCGTGCATCACTTTAAGTTCCAAAACTTACATTACACCTTAACAACAAACAAAAGTCACTTCGGTATCGTAAATAGCAGATCATCCAGGAAACCTCCAGTTCCATGGTCAAAGGGCCAGTAAATTCTTGATAGCTCTTCGTTGGGCGAGTCGGTAGAGCTGTGGACTAGTACTAGCTAGGCCCGAGTTCAAGTCTCTAGCCGGCTGATGAAGAGTTAGAGGAATTTATTTCTGGTGATAGAAATTTATTTCTCGCTATAATGTGGTTCGGATTCCACAATAAGCTGTAGACCCCGTTGCTAAGTAACCAATTGGTTCTTAGCCACGTAAAATAAGTCTAATCCTTCGGGCCAGCCCTAGGAGAGCTGTTAATCAGCTCAGTGGTCTGGTAAAACTAAGGTATACTTAGTAAATTCTTGAGAGACTCGTTGATACAGAAGTGACGCCTAAATCACGCATTGCTAGTTTTCACTCAGGTTAGTTCTTGTTGACGTCACCATCAAGAGTAATCAAGGTCGTCATTTTCAGACAAGGATCATTTGTATGAGACAAATAATATCCTCTGTTCTTGTTTACAGAGAACTGAATAGAGTCCAATGATGCTTCAGCGCCGCGTATTTAATTACATGTTTCAGCACTTTACGAATCTTGGAGGACAAAATTTAAACAGTGGGATAGGGAACTTAATTACCTAAAAAAAGATGAAGAAAAAACTTCCAGTAATGAGCATTTAAGGAAACTTTAAATGTGTTTTTAAATCTCTTTATAAGACCAATTATACACATGGATGGGGCACCTCTTGCGTCATTATTCCCTCTGTTCAGTTTACTAACTCGCTTATTACTAGCCACTTTCTTCCGAAGTAGTTCTCTGGGACCCAGAGATTCATTTGACATATAAACGTATGTTGGCAGAGGCAGTTTAAGAATCATTACGGGGTACGAAACATTAATTGTCAAATCAATGATATCATAACAATAAGAAGTTAACAAAGTCTTCAATTTTTATTCTTCCTGCTACCGTGAGAATTTACTGTAAAATCTGGGACTGCAAATTTGAAGTACATCTTGGGTCAGATAAAGTGAGACCATTTGTAGTTCGTCTTGTGGTGACTCCATTTAACTATCTAAAGAAAATTAATGACAAACAAAAGGTGCTTGCAGCCATCGTTGTTTGCTACCATATAATAATAAAAACACTTCCAAAGGATGGTTTGCAATCTGAACAAAACAAAATATGGATTCAACGTACTCCAGTATACAGGAGGTGTGTAGAAAAAAATAAATTCCGTTAAGAATAATACAATTGAATGTAAATAAGATATAAAGGTATATGGAAAACCCCTTCATGGGAGTTCTCTCAAAAATATGAACATATCTCTGCATCACCGTTAGGAAACCCTCATTCCAGCGCAATTTCTTATTATGCATGGGGTAAGGACTATGCTACAGACTTTCAAAAGGCCTCAAACATAGAAGAGTCAAAACATATTTCCATAGAGGAATGCAAGTGGCTTTCATTTCCCTTAGTGGGACATTTTCAAACAACATTAGCTTCGCTAGATTGCGTATTAATTCTTAATGACCTTTTTATTGAAAGGGAACAATTAAGAATGATGTGCCAAACTTTATTAACTTTTTCTTGCTATGCAGGATTCTTCGGCAGATTATTTCCTGTCCTCTGTCGGGAAAGTCAGCGAATAGACTGGCCTTAGGCTTGCATCCTATACCCTGTGTTCATATTATATATATATATATATATATATATATATATATATATATATATATATATATATATATATATATATATATATATATATATATATATATATATATATATATATATATATATCTATATATATATATATATATCTATATATATATCTATATATATATATATATATATATATATATATATATATATATATATATATATATATATATATAAATATATATATATATATATATATATATATATATATATATATATATATATATATATATATATATACTATATATATATTATTCACGAATATTGATTCCAAATATCTTTTAACATCCAATTCACTATAGCTTGGGAATAACTTGCACCCAAGAGGAATTATAAATGATAAGTCATTTGTCCGCTGCAGGATTCGAACCGATGCCTGCTTTAGAAACGATAAACTGTGACTTAGGCCACTGAGACATCAAGAGAGAGATATGTCGATAACACCTCTGCTGTGAACATGTCCGTGTATATGACAAAAATTCATATTTAGCAAAGTGTTACAAAACGTTATCATAGTGGAGATGTGTTGATATCGATGCTAAGTACAGAACCTGGATTCGATCGGCATATGTATAGTAGAGTCAACACCAACTTATATTCATCTTGATGGGTTAGTGATATAAGTCACTGTCTGCAGTTGTCTCTAAAGCAGGCTTCGGTCTGAACACTGCTTCAGACAATCACTTTTCACATGTAATATTCTCAGATACACACACACACTCACGCGCGCACACACACACACACACACACACACACACACACACACACACACACATATATATATATATATATAAGTTAAGTATATCCTAGTTCAACCAGACCACTGACCTGATTAACAGCTCTCCTAGGGCTGGCCGAAAGGATCAGATTCATTTTACGTGGCTAAGAACCAGCTGGGTATCTAGCAACGGGACCTACAGCTTATTGTGGAATCCGAACCATATTATGACGAGAAATGAATTTCTATCACCAGAAATAGATTCCTCTAATTCTGCATTGGCCTGTCGGAGAGTCGAACACTGGGACAACAGCGTGCCAGTTGAGAATTATATATATATATATATATATATATATATATATATATATATATATATATATATATATATATATATATATATATATATATATATATATATATATATATATATATATATATATATATATATATATATATATATATATATATATATATATATATATAATTTGCAAAAACGAGCTGTAATGAAACTTGCTTTTGTTATATATATTTCACAAAATTGAAGAATAACTAAAGAATTTTATACAGCGTGAAAATTAAATATTGTTTCTATAGTTCGGTAAATTATTGATAAAAGTTTTTTGCTATGACGCGCAGGCAGAGTTCAATTTCGTCAAAGAACAACCGAGGAGAAATAAAACGCAGAAATAAACCGTGAACGTTAAACCACAAGCAAATCTTTACAGTTCCCCCCTAAAAAAAAAAAATCGATAAAAAGCATTAAAACAAGGAAGACTTTGTTATTAGCGTAAATCGTCCAAGTTTAAAGAAGGTGACTCCATGGTCCTTGGTGGTGGCGTCAACTGCAGCGGGTTTCTCTCAAGCAGACCCTTCACTGCACTGAAGTCACGGTCACTCAGTTTGTGCTTGGGGAACAACGTGTTAACATGGAGTTATGGCGTTCGTCGATTCCGGTGTTGTCTCGTTAATGGACGATATCCTGTAAATTGGGGGAAGGAATCAATTCTGTACTGTGTGACCATACGACTGGATTTTTGTGGTTTGGAGGACGGGCTACGTAAGGTCTTGGCGACACTTGGATGCCCTGCAGTAGCTAAGTTTCATTCAGGTTGTGTTCAATTTCTAAGTTTCGTATTCACAACTTATGGTTCATTTCCCTTGATCGGAATAATTCATAGGTCAGTTTACCGAATGCAATACTGTTGTAATAAGCTTAGTTTTGCTTTTTTTTTTTCTCGTTAACCATATTTTACTTGAAAAATTAAGATTCGACTTAATTGTTACATTTTGATGTATTGATTATAATGGTGATATATCACATAATCGATTGCTATTCATGTGCATCTATTACTCGTCTGTTGTAGTTTTTGTTTTTAAACTGTAATCTTCGCTTTAGCTAGCGCACAGTATTACTGTTGGCTTGTCCATTATTCATTCGCAGGTTACGAAACTCTGTAGGGTAAGGTTCATTTACTTTTGTACAACGAATTTATTTTATTTCAGGATCAGGGATAGTGATGGTCCTTAAAAGTTAAAATTAAAGTGGAATATACTTTTGATATTGTGCATAAAATCTTGGGACACTTGTGTAGGTGTGTAAAGCCTTTCTTCTGTATTAACCTGTCTTTCATTTTTATCACAAGCTTTTTATTTTAAAGCAAATGCATATACTGCTAGAATTTAAACTTTTAAAATTTTCAGATAATCGATTTCGAACCACTGTACGAAGAAAACTACGCTTGGGAAACATCGAAGTCAATTGCCAGGATTTATCTCAAGGTACCCAAAAACGGACTCTTCAATTTCCAGGTATGGTCCAATCAACTTTTTTTACCTCCACCCCTGCAGGGGCGGTGCCCCTGTAGGGGTGGAGGCCCCTCCCATAGCCCGTTTCATAGGTCTTAAGACCTATGGGCGGGTATGGGAGGTTCGTACTAATCAACTATCTTCCCTTTCAGGTGGTAAATGCATTAGTGTACTTTTAGAAGTTAACCTTGAAGCTTCCTGTTTTAAGGATTTTAATTCAAAACTTGCCCGGCTACTGATATTGCACGCTAAAGAATTTTTCCCAAAATTTGACAGTTCATAGTATTTAAATCGTAACTGTTTTGTATTTAGACTTTACGTTAACTAAACCACGTTTCTATTAAACACAACTTAAATATTTAGTGATTTTTAGCTTTACAATGGTAAATAGTGCTAATTTAGTTTTATTTGCATCTATACTTCTCAAAGGTCGTTAACTTTTAAAAAAAATTTTTTAGGTTAAGTTATTGCTTAGCTTTAAACATTTAAGATTAAAAGTTTTTTTGTTCTTCAGAAAGTTTTAAAAGTTTATTCTGACTCATTTAAACGTAAATTTTAGCTTCCTTTAGTTCATAGTTCAAATTAACGTAAATCTTGTCCATTGAAAGCTTATGACTTAGTAATATTTAAGTCAGCCATACAATGAGCAGGCCTGGCCATATTTTCGCTCTTAAAACAATAGACTTGTTTAGCTGTGGTTTCCATAGCCAATAAATCTACAAAAAATGAAGTGGACACCAAACAGCCCTGGCAAATTGACCTCTCGCTCACCAGTTCTTGACGTCTTTGCCTTTTATAGGGTCGTTCCTTTCGGTGACCCCACTTTTTAACTCATTTGGGTAGCTCTGGCCCTTTTGTTTGCTAGCGCGCTTTTTTTTCTGTTTTGTCAGAGGCTTTATAAATGGTTTGCATATGAGAAAACAACCTATTGTGAAGGAGTCAGTTCATCTAGTCAGAGGCTTTATAAATGGTTTGCATATGAGAAAACAATCTATTGTGAAGGATTCAGTTCATATAAGTTAATACTCTTATTTTACTGGCTTTTATAATTTTACTTAATTTACTTGTTTTAAATTTACATAAGACAAATTTCTGTCGCAGTTTTTTCGCTTTTCAGGTTTACTGGAACAAGTATTTAAGATAATGCAAACAATACTTGTTATTCAAGGACTCCTGTGTTCGATGCTGTTACTGCACAGTAGTTCTGCATGAGGTGAGAATGGAGTCTGATATACTCGTTTATTGTCCTGAGCTGATGATTCATTTGTAATTAGAAATCTAGCAATTCAGCGCTTAGTATTTAATGGTGAACATGTAAATTTCTTACCTTCACCGTTAGTAGTTACTCTAAGCTGTTAAGTGTTTAAATGACTTCCGAATGAAATGTCTTAAGCACCTGATAATCTGTTTACCTTGTCCAAGTAGACTAGTTTAAAGTCCCAAGGGTTTTGCTATACAACGCTTATGTAAAACTAACCATATATAAGCTATAATTACCAATAATATTTAAGGAAATAGTTTTGTTTTACTCTTAATCCTGAATCTTCGAAGGTTTAAATTTTTAAGAACCTGTTAACTTATGATTTAGTAATTTTATGGTAAATGTGTAGTTTGTGGAAGACTGTCTAATAAAGGAATCTACTGTAGGTGTAAATTCAAGTAACTATTAAAATTTTTGCTCTTTTATGGACTATTTGAACGAAAAAATAACTTTAAAAAAGCTTAATTTTCCATACAACAGAAATAAGCATTAACTTTTGCTTTTTAGTTATCAAATTTTAATAGTGAATATAGAAATTTTTATTTAAAACATATGAAACGAATGTTGAAAAATGAAGCAGTGAGAAATCTCTAATCCGAAAGCGAGCATAGTAAAGTGTCTCCATTGTGTTCGATGGAAATATTGCTTTAGATAACATCTTAGACCAGAAGGATGGTTGTGAAATGAAAGTAAAAAGATATGGCCTGTCATAATGCTGTTAACATGAATGTTCACACAAGGTACCAGATGAAAATGAATATAGTAAAATTGCAAAAAAAGTCAGATTTTAATTGGAACAAATTGGGAATAATTAGCTTTTTATAGACTTAGCAGATACAACATTCTACTTTCGGAATGCTAACATTTAGAGTATGTTAATGAGTTAACCCTCTTCCTCCCCCCACCCCTTCTCTCTTGCTGTGCGTGTGCGTGATTGCATGAATTTTCACCCCTACTCATGTGAAACTCGTGCGTTTAAAAGTAAACTATGGGAGCCAATTTGCGGACGAGTGTTCTGGTTTAAAAGTAAAATATTTTACTCCTCTGGTTACAGTATGTCCCTCTGTAGATTGTTGTTAAGAGGCACTTGCCATTAAATTCTCGTCAGTAAATTATCGGTATCTAAATCCATTTTTCTCAACTATGGTTCAATAACATAAGCAAATGGTGTTGCAAGTTGGGAGAATCACAGAAGTTTGATGGATTACCAAAAAAGATTTGATACATCCTCCAGCGAGGCCATTTACCTTAACGTAACTTTGACCCCATAAATAGTAAAATATTTCACCTGGAGGAAATGCTGGCAATATACTGGGTACATACTGGAGTTCCTTGTCAGTCTTTAACCTAGCTTATTTAATCCGGGGACTTACCACAAACATCAAGCACGTCGTCTCTATTGGATTTCTTTCCATACTGATCTTTTTCAACTAGAGAATGCCTTATGGAGTTAAGGGTTCATCATGGAATGTGTTGTTTAGTGACGGGCGTGAGGACCCTCTCAGGAACCGGGCCAATGTCTTTTTATCAACTGTTTAAAAGGTAAATGTTTAAACCGGTAGAACTCTGCACTCTCTCTGTTTTGGCTTTCCAGACGATTAGAGTGAAGATGATTGTTCATATAACACGCTGTCCCATCAAGCTGCCCCATTTGAGCCACATTTTTGTTGGTGCCACATTTTTGGGGTAGGATAGGGAGTGGACGTATGGTGCTTTTATTGGTTTCATTGGTGGAGGAATGAGCTTCAGGAAAGGCGTGTGGTGTATTTTAAAGAGTTTTCGTATAGTCTCATTTAATATCTCAATCTTTATATATGGAAATACCCAAATAAACCCCTGCATCCCCTGACCAAATTACAACCATCTGGCACAGGTAACTACAACTAACGATGGTAGACCATGATAACGGCTAATTCTTCAAAGGCAAATGTGGTACACCAGGGAGACATTAAAGCTGGTGCAGCCAGAATAAAGTACCTGTCACTAGGTTTAGAATTGCTGTGGTGAAAATTGGTGAGAAGAAACTGAATATATTATTTATTGGACTCCAGTAAGTCTGGTATACAGACTATGATTCATTCTCTTATAAAAGGAAGTCAGCATGAATTTCCACAGTTGGTAATAAGTAGGGTGCGTGAATACCCTTCAACAATCAGGAAGCATGTGAGGCAGCCAAATTGGTAATGTGGGAAAAAAGTTCTAAATTGCAGTGTTTCTGTAGCAGGACTCTTATAGGATTGACATTTACAAACAGCTGACTGGTATACAAAATAATGAAAATAAAAGCCTACCCTTGTAAAGAACCTTAAAGCCCCAATAAGAATGTAGCAAAAACCAAACCCAAAAATTGTAGCTACTTTAGGTGTTGCAAGTGCTGCACAAGAAATTAGGAAGTATTTAATCTGGAGAGAGAATAAGGTTTGGGACAAATTCTGCCATCATTCGTACATGCTTAGTAACATGACAATAAAACAGGATGACTGGTTGGTAATTATAAATAAAACCCCACTAGAGTTAGTTTTGGTACAGGGGTTTTGGTACAGAGGTCACATTTAATAAAGAACTGTATGACATCAGTGAAGAAATTCTCGACTTGATCCATAATACAACGATGAAGCGTTCTTGCATTTGAGGTCCATGTACCTTTAAATATGATTATTGAAAATTAAGACTTTTCGTCCTGAAGTTCAACCCTAAATCTTTACAATATTATAAATGCTTTAAATTTGGCCGCCCATGAAGTATTTGTGACATTGCAAAAGTTTGTGACAGTTGTCTTTAGCACATGACCTGTGCACAAAACGGCAAATTGTATAAAATGTAATAATCATAGTGCTAAGAACTGTCACGAATAAAAAAAAAAAATTGAAGAGCCTACTCTCCGCAGATCAAATGAAGACCATGTTGAGATACACTAAAAAGATTCAAGCAAAAACTTCGCCAAGCAATGAAATCCAATAAAATGACGTTAATAAAAAACTTCGCCAAGCAGTGAAATCCAATAAAATGACGTTAATAAAAATACAAACACTGATGCAAGAACCCACCTTATTTGAACCATCCAAAAATGCCAATAAAACAGACTAGTCAGAAGCAGATAGTGGCAGCAGGACATAAGCCCTCAAAACAAAATGTCGTATTTCACCAATTTTCCCACCCAGTTCTTCTCACACACTGAATGTCTGTTGGTGAAACTTAAGTTTTTATAAGAAACCGCAGTTAAGATAAAGAGAGAGAAGAACAAAATGAGTTACATTATCAGTTTGGGGTTCAGTAGAGGGAATGAGCTTCAGCAGTAACTAGCCCTGTATTTAAAATGAACAAGATCACCGGCAAATTTATCAAGGGCAATCGAATTCTTGATAAGTGACTCTGACAGTGTTCCCAATAATGTTTAAAGCCTAAAGAAGTTAATTTAGATGAACAATGCGTCTATGACAGAACGTAGCAGAATCTGGTAACCGGTTGCAATATTGTCTTAGGATTGTGTGTTCTGCTTCTTATAAATTTGGCAAAGCACTTCGAATAGATTTTTTAAACTTAAAAATGTACCAAAACGAAGACTCAATGTCCCGTGACCTTTTAAGTCCTAATTTTTTTTTCATGTAGTCAGCTGTATCAAGAATGGCAAATATATTTGAGTTTTCGGCAATGGCAGTTTCAACACTAGAACGGCCGAGCGGTCATTTTGACCGCGGTTTCATTCTTAAATGTATTTATTAACCATATTTTTGCCTAACAAGCATGCTTCTCCTTGACTTTTTCTAATTCACCAAGATGTATATTGAACTGAAAGGAAACTGAAATGAGCTTTTTGTTCTACGAAACATGGCGTTTTATACTGTCAACGACCGAACAACGGCCAGTTTAACCTTAAGCTGGTCTACATGGGGAGTTATGTTGGTTGTTATGACGTGGCAGTGTACACACATTTCGTGACTCATCATCTGACGACGAGGAATAAGAATATCTCCCACATGCTGGAAGCTAATCCGCGTGTGAAGAAGAAGCCGATGATGATAATGATGACGCAATACAAAGTGGATAAACTTTTGATGAAGAAGAAAATGAAGTAGATGCGGAATGATTCTTGGAGCATATAGTTTGAACAGGTGAATGCGACAATAGGCATTATGATGCCCGAGGAATTTCCGCTAAAGGACAGCCAGTATAACATCTTTGATAAAAAAAGAAAACTTGGGGACCTCCATTTTTCCGTCAAACAATGCAAGAGATCATTTCAAAGAAATTATGAGATTTCTTAGATTTGAAGTCTGATCAGCAGGATACACTCGAATGCGAACTGATAGATTTGCGTTGATTTCGGAAGTTTTGGACAGCTTTATCAAAAACTGTACTGTTTGCTATGGACCATCCGAGAACACAATAGTGGATAAGCAGTTATACGAAACATAGGTGCCCATGCATATTGCCAAAAGCCACTAGTTTTGGTCAGCGGCTGATGTAAAATCAAAATACATGCTCAGTGGATTTCCGTATCTTGGTAAAGACCACAGTCGTCCTGCAAATCAACCACTCTCCGAATAGTTGTTCTGAAGCGAATAAAACTATAAACGGGAAAAGGAAGAAATGTGACAACGATAAAACTGGTGGTAAAATATACAAGCTGAAAACACGAGTAGAGAGGACGGTAAATCCTATTCGAATGGAGATTCCCACATTCGTAAAAATATAGTGATTCCCATGACGATCTGTACAACAGACAAGTGCTGAAAAACAATCAATGCACCCTGACAGTGTATAAATGTAAGCCCCCCCCCCCCAAAAAAAAAAAAATTACTCATACTTTGTAGAGTTAACACAACTGTGGACACTGGAAATGATGCCAAGAAAATTCCTGGAACTGCAATACTGTAATTCTTCGAAGTACGGAGTTGACAAAGTAGATCAAATGGCTCGGTTGTACAGCAGCAAAGCAGCTTCACGAAGATGGCCAATCCAAGTATTTATGATATGCTTGGTGTAGCAGGCATCGATGCATCAGTTTTTTATAGGAAAGCTCCAGGCCAAAAACTCTCCAGTAGTGATTTCCTTCTTCAGTTAGCCGAAGAAGTTAAAAAAACACTCAAATATAGCAACACAGTAGATAACTGTGAAAGCGATATTGATACTGAAGCAGAAGTTTCCATAATTCCTAAGAAAAGGAAACAGGCCAAATAAGATACTGCAATGGGAATAAAACTTCAGATATGTGCCACCAATGTATGAGACCTGTATGTGGCAAATGCACAAGCAAGGTGTTCAGGAAACTCCTTTGCAAAAATAATGTACTGGAAAAAAATTGACATTACTCCTAGAGTAGAAAGTAAGAAAATTTAAACTGACAATGCATTATCGCACAGGTAAATTTCACTATTTATTTTTCAGTCACTTGTTTTTAATGTAAAAACAGTTTTAAGTTTGATAAATATAAAAAAAATATGTTATGTTATGGTACTCACATACAGATTATATATATATATATATATATATATATATATATATATATATATATATATATATATGTGTGTGTGTGTGTGTGTGTGTGTGTGTGTGTGTGTGTGTATATATATATATATATATATATATATATATATATATATATATATATATATATATATATATATATATGTGTGTGTGTGTGTGTGTATATATATATATATATATATATATATATATATATATATATATATATAATGTGTGTGTGTGTGTGTGTGTGTGTGTGTGTATATATATATATATATATATATATATATATATATATATATATATATATATATATATATATATATATATATATATATATATACTTTGACTCATAAGGAAAAGTTTAAGTAGTAAAGAGTTCTGACGAGAAGTAAATGATGATGCTTCACAAATATCTGTATGGAAAAAGCATTCCTCATAACATTACTCTCAAATACTGACATTTGCTATAGTATAATCACAGATGTGGGAAATAAAAGAAAAAAAAATCTTTCAAGACTAGAAAGGAGCATGATTAAAATTCCCGTGATAGAAAACGAAAAAAGAACAAACTAGCGCCAGGAAAACTGTGGCCAAATTTTATATCATGTTCTTTGAGGAAAAAGGAAAAAAATGTGGCATGTAATCCTCATAAGATGAAGAATACACTCAGATTTTTTTTATTGAAAAAAATGTTAATAAGAGCAGAAATCAATGCATGTATGGAGAACTAACAGCAGTTCATTAACGCTATAAACCAAATAGAGCGATGCGAAGGAGGCTAGATAGCTTTTACTCACGCACATGTACCTTCCATGCAGCTGAGATTCATTAAAGGATACAATAATTTATCGTTCAGTTTTGTTATGCTCTCAGTGAGTTTATAAACAAGATAGAAACATTGAGAATAATTCTGCAGACGGGGTGACTTTATCAGGTTTGAGTCTTTCGGTGTTTACTAATGATGTGATAGTAATGATGTTCAAAAGTCTGCTCTCTCCCAGTTCAGCTGCCTCAGAGACGATTGTGATTTATTTTCTAGAGGTTAGATTTTACCACGGGCACTGACGACGAGTCCTATGCCTTCATAAGGACTGAATGTAGCAAAATATAAATAAAAATACAGGGAAAAAAAAACTTGTGGAAACCATTTTCAAATTTGCGCTTCTCTTACATTTTCATGTATAACTGTACTTGTCTCGAATTCTAAACGCATATAGTGCCATATTTCATACTGATAAAAAACGCACTTCAGTATAATAGAGTAGGTTCTTAAGGTCCAAACATGTTTTCACGCATCTGTTTAAACATGAGGGTTATGTTTGTACTTTTGATGACTTCACGAAGTACATCTTGAAGAGTGCATAAAAAAGTCTTAAATAAACTGATTATCAATATATCATTCACTGTATATAAACCATTTTTGGAATTGTCTTTGATGGAACACAGAGGTTATGTCTTGCTTCTAACCTCGTGCTCAAATAAGTTGGGTTTCTATTCGCTAACAAATATTTCTGATATTTCTTCTAATTAGGAACAAATTATGGGATCTTGACTGATGTAATCCATCTTCCTGCACAGAGGAAAGATAAACTGAAAAAAAAAGCTGTCTATTTAAGCCAAGAATCTCCAAACGAGCATCCTTGACTTGCGCATATAGTTTGGCAGCATAAAGACCTTTTGCAAGCGCCATATCTTGCTTTAGCATCACTCGACTTTATTTTAGGTTCTGATAGTATAGATTCCTTCCAGGTGCTTAAAAACGTACACATTCATACGTTTCTATTGCTAAGAACTATTTCTGGAGCCACAACAGTGATGTTCACAATGAGTTACGTTAAGATTCTACTCCAGCACACATTTTCCCCAATTTCATTCTCCATGGTCACTGAAAGAATTTTATACATTTTCCACACAATTTCCATATTTATGTACAGATCTGTTTACAAGACAATGTGGTAAACAAGGAAAAAGTTAGTACAGACACTAATATGATTTTTTAATTTATTTATTTCGACAGGATACACTTAAAAACCTAGAGGATGGAGTTAGTAATGAGGGGATTTGCTATATAAGTGGCAAGGACTCAGACGTTCTCCGGGGTGAGGGGAACGTATATTGCATGAGTGATTTAAGATACATAGCTTCTTAATATACAGACTAGAGTAGAAGAAAAAGGTTAGTCTCGTCACTAATAGATGACTAAACGATAATGAGTGTAGGGACAGAGTTTTGAATATATGGTTGAATGATCAAATTCAGTCAATTAGCAGTTGCCTCTGTGATGGATACAATGACCAAGGCCGAACGAGAAATAAAAACATCATGTTTTTAACAAAATAATGTCTCATATAGTTGGTAATATTTCTGCTAAAAAATGTAACAAAATCTAGAGTCAATAAATCAGATAGGGCAATACTCCTGAGCCTTAGTACATTGATGTGTCTTTCGGCCTTCAAATTTTTTTAATTCCATTGCCGTACTTATCTTTTTCAGCAGCAGTTGTCGTTACCGGTCGTAGCAGAATTGAGCTGTTTCCAGTTTCCTGTTTTAAGGCCTGTAAAGGAGAATTTTGGGAAGAACGTAGCACAACTCATATATATCACGTCAGGTAAGATCTCGTTTCGACTTCTGTAATCTATTCCATTTACCTTTTAGTTTTGGAATATAAAAAAATCGGTTTTCTCAATGTTCTAGATATTATAGTCTTGTTAGCTATGGATCTTGTGAATCTCAAAATGGTTTTTATCTTTCATCATCACCTAAAATTACAATATATTTCTAATGTCCTTTTCAAAAGACTGTAACAAGTAAAAAATGTAGAATGATATAAGCTAGTACATAAAACTACAGTAAAATTATGGAATAAAAGATTTTAGTAGAAAAAGAACAAAACATAATGACATTGAGTGATAAAGCTCTAAATGATAGGACATTTAATAATGGGAAATATTAAACATTCGGTAAGAAATAAATTCAGTCTTTGCTAAGCACTGACTTTTTATCATTTTATCACATTATATTATTTACTATTTTGTCATCAACATTTCATGCCATTTACGTAAGCTTCTTGCCTTATTTACTAATGTCTAATGTTGTTGGATATATATATATATATATATATATATATATATATATATATATATATATATATATATATATATATATATATATATATATATATATATTACCATTGACATTTAACGCCATTTATGTTGTTCGTGATAGTGCTCTTATTTTTGCGAGAGAGAGAGAGAGAGAGAGAGAGAGAGAGAGAGAGAGAGAGAGAGAGAGAGAGAGAGAGAGAGAGTCTTTAGGAGTATCCCTCTTTCCCTCTTGTATGTTTACCAGCCTTTAATAATGACTTGCTAGATTTTTTGTGTGAGATTTCAATAATAATATAAGTTTCATTATTGGATAAATTTATGTTCAAGTCAAATACTATAATTCTTTTATGATGCATAGTACCCTAGCAATATAGTTGAAATTGCTAGTATAGGATAAAAACATCATTTTCTTGATCCAAACGATCAAGACTTGTTTTTTCCAATTAATGAGGCTCATTTAACTAAAACTAATATGTTACCCTATTCATGAAAAGTGCACTGCAGATAAATCATGATTTGTGGACGATGATTTATAATAAAATACTTAACTACTAAGCTTTATTATTATCTCAAATCATTTCAATATCAAAAAGTGCTATTGGAAGCAAAAGAGAAAATGCTGTCTGCTATTTTGTTACGGAAATTAAGCAAAGAAAGAAAACGGTTTTCATATACTACATTTTGTTCCACATTTTGCTAAAGCGATATCATACAAGTTCTATTATTATCATCACCATTGCGGATGTATCCGTTATCCTTTCTTCTATTTTTTCAGTAGCAATCGCAGTACAAGTGACTCGTTTCCAGCCTGTTGTTTTAAGCTTTCAAATGGAGATAATTAGAACTAACTTCGCAAAACTCATATTGATTGTATATGTGAAGCAAGGTAGGATCTCGTTTTGTCTTCTCTGTTATCTTCCACGACTTCTTCCAATTTTCCAATGTGCAGAATATCTGTTGTCCATATCTTCCAGATATTGCAATCCTGTTAGTTATAGATCTTATTAATCTCAAAATGATTTTAAATTTCATTATCCGTTAAAATTTCAACATTCATCTCGTGATATTTTCAGAACTCTGTAACGGCTAAAACATGGAGAATGATATACTACTATAGAAAACTACAATAAAATTCAAAAGTAAAAGATACTGGTAGAAAAAGGCACGAACAATACTCACATATAGTGAAAACAAGTAAAAAAGTATAAGAATATTAGCAAAGGAAAATGATAAAAATTTTGTAATAAGGACATAAAAAGTATTTGCAACGCGATCACTTTCTACCATTTGCTATTACTTACTTTACTTACTATTCTGCCATCTACATTTCTTGTAGTTTATATATCTTGCCTAATTTTTTTTTAAAGCTCATGTTTTTGAATATATATATATATATATATATATATATATATATATATATATATATATATATATATATATATATATATATATATATATATATATATATCGTTTATTGTAATCTAGCAGTGCACTATGAAGATAAAAAAAATCCATAAAAGCACTATATACACTTTGCAGCTTTATATTTCAGATACTTCTGTATCCCATCTTGCTGGGGAAATATGGAAAAATGATGTTTAGCAAGGGAATATATAAGGCATATGCTCTTGTCATATATCATTTGTCAATTTCACCGGTGAGCAGCGATACAAAAGAAGTATCTTAAATTCATAGTTGCAACGTAAATAAAGTATTTTATGAGCCTCTTATCTTCATATATATATATATATATATATATATATATATATATATATATATATATATATATATATATATATATATATATATATATATATATATATATATATATATATATATATATATAATATATATATATATATATATATATATATATATATATATATATATATATATATATATACATACATATATATATATATATATATATATATATACATACATATATATATATATATATATATATATATATATATATATATATATATATATACATATATATATATATATATATATATATATATATATATATATATATATATATATATGCGATTTCTCTGAAAATAGATTGACATGCACGGATATGCTTAATAGCTTTTATTCTTTAAAAGAGAGAGAGAGAGAGAGAGAGAGAGAGAGAGAGAGAGAGAGAGAGAGAGAGAGAGAGAGAATTTTGCGGAGTATCGCTTTCGCGTTTATATATCTTCCCTTACCTTTAATAATAGTTTGGTAATGTAAATCTTACCGACTTTAACAGAATAAGGTAAGTTCCAGTAATCGATTTACTTTTTTGGATATATTTATATTCAAGCGAAATGCTAAAATAGATTTCTGAAGATGCATAATACCCTTGTAATATTGTTATAGTAAATGATGTACCATAGAAAAGTGAACAGCATCTCGATTCAAAATAATGAGGTTCCCTAAAGTAAAACTAATACATTGCCTTATGAAAAATGCACTTACGTTTTTGCTGACTGTAAAAGGGAGAGATTTATCGGATGACCAATTCACAGCGTATTGACATCCCTAATGACAGTAATATATATTTCAAAAGCACTTAGGATAAAAAAAAATGCAGCTGTATACTTGAAAAAATACCATTGGACTGATGCTGCTGAAAGCTTATAACAATGCTGATATTAAAGTAGGGTCTGGTTTTATCACCTCCCGTTAAACTGAGTGCTGTGCTTCTCTAGACCAGCGAATCTTCACTGCTGGCCCCCGTAGTGGGTTAGTGCCGTCAGTGCACTTTGTTCGGTGCACCGTAGGCATAACTGACGGTTTTTTTTAGCTTGCCTTCGGTCCCTAACTGCAACCCCTTTCTTTTCTTTTACTGTACCTCCTTTCATACCTCTTTCTTCCCTCTTACTTTCCACCGGCTCCTAACACTTGATCCACAGTGCAACTGTAAGGTTTTCCTCCTGTTACACCTTTTTAACCTTTTACTCTTAATTTCCGTTTCAGCGCTGAATAAACAGTGCTTGGCCTTTGGCCTAAATTCTATATTAAATTCAGTTCAATTCACTGCTGGCCTCCTGCAGGGAGGAACGGATTGTGATATTGCAAAACTTGATAGTGACTCCAATATTTGTCCAGATCTCAGCTCTTTCATTAAAATTAACATTAAGTGATGTTAGTTTATTAGGAAGAGAAATGTTTAATTATTAGGAAGAGACAGAGAAAAATGAAACGAATAAAATGCATAAAACGAGAAGAATTAAGTGAAAAAATGTTAAGCAGAGGCTGAAGGTCAATATTTAACAGAAAGTAATTAGTTTTATGTTGTAGTAAAAAAAAATTAGTTTAGGAAGTTATGAAGGAATTAGAATTATGTTGGGGGTTATACAGTTGTTCCAGTTATTCAAGCGAAAGCATTTTGGTTTTTAGTAATAATGTTTGTAGAGATGGCAAAGGGTAGTTTATTTTATTTTAAAACACTTCACCAAACTTAACCAAGTGTACAGTATGTACGGTATATTGTGAACTTCTTACACGGTTTTAACATAATTTATTTGACTTCAACAGGAGGGGTTATGATCTCTATAGCAAAGCTTCAAAGTTTTTTTTTTTTTTTTTTTTATTAAAGGGAGTATACCAACCCAAACTTACTGTAACCTTTCTTATCCTATACCCTAGGCAGATGATTCAGCAAAGCTTATAACACTCCGTTGACTGTGTTACCTTTATTACCACTAAACCTGTCAAACCTTTCCTACCCTACCCTCTTTGTCAATATATTGCAACCCAGTCGGCCTACAGAGAGACTCAGAAACTCATGAATAACCATTAGTTTTATTAACTTATTTACTGGAATTCAAATTGCCGTTACTTTAAAAAATGAGCTGAGATTAAGACGCCTAACCTCTTACGAGAAATTTTTCGATATGTAACTACTTTAAATGTTTTCTTCTTTCATATTTAAGAATATCTGTATTATTTATTTAAAATCCAAGGATCCAAACAGCTTTGTAATGCTATTTCCTTGCCTGCCTTCAGTTATCAAAAAGCCATGGAGTTGCACGCAATGTTTTATAACGGTAACCGTTCTCAGGGTGGTTAAAATAACACTTAACTATTATTTATCAATGTAACCCTTCAATCTACATTGAATACATTTGAGTCAGTTTCCATCCGTTTAACAGGACATTTGGTTTCCTTCCTCTTTTTGAAAAAGAATTGCTTCGAAGCAAAAAGTATATAGGTTCTTGACCCTGAAAAAAAAATATATATATGTTTTGCCCTTCTCAGGCTAGCCTTCTGAAACCCGCAAATTTATTAGATTCTTGATGTACTCGCATGGCTCAAATGAAAATTCTCTGACAGAAGCGTTTGCTTGTTTTTCCCCTAATTTGTAAAAGAAGAAAAAAAAATACAAAGAAAAAATATTCGTCCAAAGTTTTGTGGTATGTGGAAAAGATAAAACCCTGGGCCCTTGGCTACAAATAGAGTGAAAAACTGAAAGAAAGTAAGACAAATGATGAACTATTTAAAGAATCCCCAACTAGCAAAATGCAAGTTTCTACTACAGTTGCTAATTGTTGCCAAGTATTTAATTTCTACATATATGCAAGTAATTTAAATGAAAAATTAGGCAAACAAAATTCTTTCCATCTGCCTCAAATCATGTGCAAAATATCGTAACATACAATAGTATCCTTCTCCTGTACTTCGTTCACAACTAAAAATAATCATTGCACGTTAGGTGTCCAAAGCATTTACGGTAACGGTGTTTACATCACAAGGTTTCGGTCTTTTGTTCTATTATTATTGGAATACTATTCTGCTGCCAGCAAGTTTTCACCATTTTTACACTGGGTTACTCGGAGTGGTGAAATGACCATGAAATCGGAGTATACATCTTTTTCATCTTTCACAAGCTATGTTTCAATATGAAGCCTCCAATAACTTTGCTCTTTATGTAATAAGAATTGGTGCCTGCTACTCCCCTACCTGGGTCTCTGACCCCTAATTCTGTTGATGAAGCCAGAACCCATTAACCCATCTTGGAATAATCTTCATTGTAGTCTTGTTATGCAGTGAATAAGTATGAGATTCACTGATCGGGATTATGAAAGAGAGAGAGAGAGAGAGACACGATGTTGATAGTTTAAAATGATGAGTCATGGGACCAAGTAAATTGAAGACTAACCATAACAAACCTCCAAGATGTGGGAAAGGAAGGAGGAGTTAGAGGATAGACTAAGAAGTGAAAAGGTCAGCAAAATTGACCTGATTTGTCCTTGCCAAAAGTGGGAGTTAAGATTGAACCATTAAGAGTAAAGTAGACGCCCTCAAGGAGGCGGAGTTTTATTCAACATAGGTCCAGAGTTCATTCTGATCAATTTTTAGCCAGAGTTACTTGAAAACCAAATTGGGTAGGATTGTGTCACTCGCTCCTCTCTTAACATCAAGAAATTTCTAAGTCCAGGGTGGCTGGCCGTGTGAAATAGTAGTGTTAGAATAAAACTTATGAAAAACCGTGCCCGGTGAATTCTTACCCCCCTCCGGGAAAAGTGAAAAATATTAATAGACAATTTCAACCTAACTTACCGAGTCCCCTGCATTACTATCAAGTGAAAGTCCTGGACAGAAACGGAGTCATTCATATGTGGTGCAACGCAAAACAAAGAAAGACTAAACCGTATAACATAAAATTTGGTGGCAGTTTCGGAGGATTTCGCCCAGCGCACATTTGAAAAACATTAAAGTTCACGGCCCTAGAGAAATTTACAGAGAGTGAGCGGTGACGGCGCTAAACCTAACTCTCAGTTTAACAGCGCAAATAATCTCAAGACGGTCTTCAGCACTAGAAACACCAATACAACATCAACACTGTAGCAGAAGGGAAACGAAGCAGAACGAAATATTCCAAGAAGCAGTGAATCTTTTTGCGTCGATCGGAATGAAAAATTGTCAGCGGTAAATCTCTGCCTAGTTTGAAACTTCCGAACATTCGCATAAGATCAACCAGAAATTCAGTTTAATAATTATATATGAACATAATAAGAACAATAGTAATAATCACGGCATAGAACAGCGGTGATTTTTATAAGAAAACGAAATTTACGAAAGAAAGAATCAGCAACTCGCGCTATACTACGCCGATCGCAGCAGCGGAGAAGACGAAAACAAACTGTGTTGGCGGACGTATGAAAGTCGCTAATATCTACGTCAGTTCAGTGAACTTTTCTATCGTCTACGGACTTAAATACACGAAATTCCCAAAAATTTTGGTCGCTAAAAGGGAGACTTAGCGAAAAGTAGCGGTAGCAGAGCAGTGACGACGACGGCGACGAATGAGAGCGGAAGACGGCGACGAAAGAGAGTGAAGAATTCGGAACGGCGATAAAGTTTAGAAGTCAACGCGTTGATAACCGCCTCTCGAAAGGGAAGTGACGCCTTCAATCAACAATTTGGAAGGGATTCCAAAATTTTTCTTCGCCAAATTCAGCAAGTACGGACTGGAAGTCGGCCGAGCTGTGCCGAATTATCGCTGGATGCTAACGACAAATTGCGCTCAAGTGCAATCAGCGCGATCTTCAAGTGCAAGGCGACACGAAGCTAATTGAATAGTAAACATTCATTCCTAGTATCGGGGAATTATCAAGAGAATTTATTTTTCTCTGTGAATAATTAAATTTTTTTGTTGTGTGAGTGAAATTTTATATAATTATTTTTCCCTGCAGTGCGCAAATAATTTTTTTTTAACATAAATAATTTAAGAAAATGATTTTTCTTTTGAATAATATTCTGAATAATATTTCCTTATTGTTGTACGAAGGAAATAATTTTTTTCTTTCATGTTTAGTAATTTTTTTTTACGAAATAGAATTTTTCGTTCACTTGGTGATAGAGACAATTCTGTTTAAATAATTCTATCATAATAAATTTTATTGTTAAACACTTGGCGCAGCATTTTGCAGTGGAACCCAAACAATTGTGTACATAAATACTAATATCAGACTTTTTCAGATTGTGAGAGAGTCCTATGAAGGAATGAGTTAGGAAAAATTTGAATTTTTTTGTATAGAGGGATACAGTCAACTCAGCAAACATGCAATTGAAGTAAGTACCTGATTCTCAAATTTATTTTTTTTATTTTTCATTCTTGGAATCATTGAATATTTTATGAATTAATACGAATAACACTTTGGACGAAGTTATCGCCCGACTGCAACAGACAAGAAGCGAAGACCAGACTCCATATAACCTAAGACCTGTACCTGAACGACTTTCTAGACCAATTGATCCTAGTAATACTAGACCCAGACGTTCTCGTAGTCAAGGTCCCCCACTTAGTTTACCGAGTGCGCCTAACCCTTCAGTTGTAACCACTAACCCAATAACTTCCATTGTACCTAGAAATAACAGCATGGCGCAAGCCGCCGTAATAACCCAAGCCACTAGATTTTGTGGAACGGTAGACCCAAGTAATGTAGATAAAAGTAGATTAGAAGAATATGGTGTAAATCGATGGATAGCAGACACAGAAAGCAGAATTTCAGCTGCTGGTATCACAGATGAGAGAAAGAAAATAGATGAAGCACTCTTGTATGTTAGTATGGAACATGGTGATGCACATACAGTTCTACATTCAGTACTTTTTAGGAATATTACTCTGTTTAACGAATTCAAGAAACAGTGCTTACAATTTTGGCAACCAGAAGCACAGAAAGATCCATGGTATAACATAGGAACTTTCCATCATCAGAAATATGAGGGTAATCACTTAGTTTTAGCCACTAGAGTAGAAGAAGCTATAGATAGAGTGACGACAGATATGAAAGCTGTAGGAATTGTTGTTGGAAGGAAGGATGAATTTGATGATGATGAAACAGATTTAGCTAGTATATCCAAGGTACTTAGATATATGTCCTTAGGACCAATCTACGATGCTTTGGGTAAGGAAGAAAGAGTAGCCTTAAGGAAGTACTGTGATAGGAAGCCAAATGATGGAATTGTACAAACTTTGATGTACATAGAAAGGAAAGTAAAACAGAATTCATCAAGTAGTAGTGCAGATTTTACGGGAACCGTAGCTAGTGGAAACCCAAGAAATAATAGCAATCAGTCCAATAGAAACCAATCAGGGCAAGCTAGGTCTAGGTATCAGGGAAATAGAAATTCGTTTGATAGAAATGGTGGGAACAACAATAGGAGATTTAATCAATCAAATAGAAACAATCAAGGTAGGCCGCCAAATAGAGGTAACAATGGGAATACCACTGGAACTAATGGAAATAACAGTGGAAATAACAGGACTCCTGGACAGAGGGGAGCTAGTCAAGGCCAAAATTCAGGGAATAATAGGCCACAGTTCAATAGGCAGAGACAAAGTTGTGGAAATTGTGGTTATAACAACCATACAACACAGAATTGTAGAAGAAACAAATGGTGTTCGAATTGCAATAAGACAGGACATTTGATCCAAAACTGTTGGTACAACAAACAGGGAAATTCTCAGGGGTCTCAAAATAACCAAAGTACTCAGCCTAATATCCAAAATACCTCCCCCAGTAACCCAAATCAAGGGGATTCTCAGTGACAATCACAGAGGGTGCAGCAGAAAGGTCCATCCTCACAGAGAGAAATAGTGACAGTGAATGAGGATGTGTCCCCAACAGACATTACTCGAAGTAATGAAATAGTGTTTTCTGTAAAGAATTTTAATACGTGTCAGGAAGAGTTGCCTATCATACAAGTACACTTAGAAGGTGTACTGAGTTCCATATTGTTGGATACAGGCAGTACTGTAAGTATCATAGATAAAGGCACTTTAATAAAACATATAGGTTGTGAGCTTTCCCAAATGAGAGAATCCTATAGGACCATAAAGGGGATCGCTGGAAAGCAAATAAGGGCTATAGGCAATGTCAATTTAGAGATAGAAATTCTAAATAAGAAATACAGGGAAGAGTTTGTGGTGTTGGAAGAGAAATATTTTCCAGCTCAAGCTCTATTTTCCTTCCAGGCTATGAAAAGATGTGGAATTACACTAGATTGTAGCAATGGAAGAGTAACTATCAAGGAAATTGATAGAGGAAATGTTTGCTCTCTTGAAGAAGAGGAACAGTTTCAGATAAACTTGATCACTTTACCTGAGACAGCCTCATCTGAAGAAGTAGACATCCAACAGATAGAAATAGAATTTAATGCTAACCCGGGTAGGACAGTGAGTAGAAATTCAATGATAGAAGAAATAGGAGAAGATAGACAAACTACTTTTAAAAGCCTAGAAGCCACTCAGGAGGAATTCTCAGATAGCAGGTATGAACCTGATAACTCAAGTGCACGACAAGTAGATACCTCCGAAGAACTTAGTTCTTTTTCCCAACCTGACGATCCTGACACGCTAATAGATTGTAGTCACTTAATAATAAGAGAAGATACGGAAGAGAAGTATCTCAATGAGGTGTTGCTGTTAGGCAACCTAAAAATGACAGAGATAGGTTCTGTGATACTACAAGATGAAAATTCAGATGATACTGATGTCTGTTACACTGCCGATGCACAGAATGCAGAAGAGATCTGCTTAGTTAGTACTGCCGATGATAATCTTGTAAAACTCAAATTAAACAATAGCGTTATACTGCATCCACAAGGTCTGACAAAGGTTTGTCTTAGAATTGTAACAGATAAAAACCTAGGTGATACAGATGTGTTATTAGTTAATGAAGACTTACCAGACTTTGTGAAAATGGACAATTCCCTAGTAAGACTTAATGGTGGAAATTGTACGACTTATGTGTATAATTATTCTGACAAGAGACTAGAATTGCATGCAGGCATAGAGTTCTGTAAGGGAATTGTGATTACTAACCCTCTACTAACCATAAGTGAAAAAGCATTTGTCTCTGTAGCTGACACAAGAGTTAAATTAGAAGGGGAAGTAAATAATACAGATTTTCCTCATTGTAGGGACAGGTTAATACAGATATTAGAGAAATATAGGAGTGTTGTAGCAGTAACAGGAGATAAGTTAGGAAGGACAGATGTCCTGCAGCACAAAATAGTCATAGAAGATGGTGCTAGACCTTTTTATATACCTAACTACAAACTTCCAATAAGTCAAAGACCCATTGTAGACGAGATGGTTGAAGAGATGAAGGAAGATGGAGTCGTAATACCTTCTAAGTCACCTTATAATTCACCTTTACTGCTAGTTCCAAAGAAAGACGGTACATGGAGGATGGTAATTGATTACCGTAAGTTGAATTCCCACACCGTCCCTGATCGAATGCCAATGCCAGTCATTAATGACATGTTAGCTCAATTAGGAGGTGCCAAGGTTTTTTCTAGCCTCGATTTACTGAGTGGATATTGGCAAGTTCCTCTCGATGAAGAATCCAAGCATCTCACGGCATTCAGTACTCATAAGGAACATTTGCAATTTGAGGTAATGCCGTTTGGTCTTACTTCAGCTCCTTTAACGTTTGTACGTTTAATGCTGCAAATCTTGGGAGATGTTGAAGACGTATCGGTTTATCTTGATGATGTAATAATTGCTAGTAAGGATGTAGAGAGTCATTTCAAGACAATAGAATTAGTATTAGATAGGCTCAGAAAGGCCGGTTTAAAGGTAAAAATTAAGAAATGTCAGTTTCTGAAGAAATCTCTAGAATATCTAGGACATGTTATCAGTGAACATGGTTTGAAAATGCAAGAAGGAAAGATTAAGGCTATTGTAGACCATCCAGCCCCAAGAAATTTGAAGGCACTAAGAAGATTCCTAGGTATGGTAGGGTATTATCGACCTTTCATAAAGGGATTTGCTACCATAGCAAAACCATTAACTGAGTTAACTAGGAAAGATGCTAGCTATGAGTGGAAAGATGAACAGGAAGCAGCGTTCAAAACACTAAAGGATATGTTGATAACAGATCCTATCCTAGTTTATCCAGACTTCGAGAAGGAATTCTACTTAGCCTGTGATGCTTCAAGTACAGGACTAGGTGCCGTCTTGATGCAAAAGGATAAAACAAGGATGAGGACTGTATACTATGCCAGTAGAGTTTTGAATGCAGCTGAAAGAAATTACAGTACAACAGAAAGGGAATGTTTGGCATTAGTCTGGGGATTACAGAAATTTAGACACATTTTGCTAGGACATCAAATTAATGTTCTTACAGATCATAAACCCATTTGTGATCTTTTCAAGAAAAGGGCTTTTACCAACAATATGAAGTTCAATAGATGGTTCGTTAGCGTATTAGAATTTGCCCCAGAATTTAGATACATACCTGGTAGATATAACACATTAGCTGAAGCCTTATCTAGATCACAAGAAGAGAACGAGAAACAAATTACCACTCATAATTTCGCCTTCAGTTGTCAAATCACAGACTTAGATTTAGACAAAGTTCGTCAGGAACAACAAAAGGATTCTAGAATAAGGGAAGTAATTGGTAACCTCTTGCAAGGTGAGAAAAATTCAGAGTTTCAATTGATAGATGGGTTATTGTACAAGACTTCAGACGAACCAAATGCTTGTTCACGTTTGTACATTCCTAATACACTAATACAAGACGTTTTAGAACTAACCCATTCATACAAGTTATCAGGACATCCTGGAATTAAGAAAACATGTAGAACAATCACTAGAAACTATTTTTGGCCTCGATGTAGTGAAGATGCTACTCGATTTGTTCAGAATTGTACCCTATGTAATATACATAAGGGGAATGTCAACGTCAAGGCTCCTCTGGAAATGTATCCTTCAGAATTAAATCCTTTCCAAGTAGTCACAATGGATTTCTTAGGTCCATTCCCGAACACCATCAGAGGAAATAAACAGATTTTAGTTTTCATTGACTATCTGACCAGATACGTAGAAATTGTTCCAACTAGAAACAGAGAAGCATCAACGGTGGCAGAAGCCTTTAAGTCTAGAATTATAACCAGACATTCATGTCCTCAAGTTTTGCTCTCAGACAATGCTGCTGAATTTACTAGTGACATTCTAACGAAATTGTGTGACTTTTATGAAATACAGAAATGTCAAATAACAGCATATAAGCCAAGCTCAAATGGAGCAGTAGAAAGAACAAATCGCAAGATAAAGGATGTTCTGAAAACATTGGTAACCCCTAGCACTGAAGACTGGGACTTGACTCTCGAAGACATACAATTTACTCTAAACAACACAGTAAATGAATCAATAGGAGAAACTCCTCATTTCCTATTGTATGGCTACCAAAAGAGAATGCCAAATTCACTTTTGGATGATGCCGCACCACCCAGACGTACGTACAACTACGAGGACTATATTGCTTGGAAGACAAGACGTACGTACGAGACTGTTAAAGTCACCAGGGCTAGATTAAAGAAGTTACATAAAAAATCTAGTAAGTATTACAATAACAGATCCACCATACCCTCGTTAAAGGTAGGACAACAAGTTTATGTACTCAATCATGTTCTTGAAGGACCTAATATTAAAGTATCACCAAAATTTCGAGGTCCATATAGAGTTTTAGAAGTTTTGAAGTTGAATAAATTCAAGTTAATGCATGAAATTACCTTGAAAGAATCCATTGTACATTGGAACCACATTAAAGTAGTTCATTCAGAACCTTGGTCGTCTACCCAGTTGAAAGATTTGTCCAATAAAGATAAGATAGATAATAAAATAGAATCTTCAATGACCCCAAGGTATAATTTGAGAAGAAGGTAATGGCAAGTGCAATGGTAAACAAATGTAGTCGATAAGATTTTTACTGCTTAATAACATTATTTCAGCAAATGGATTGTATGGTGGTTGGCAGTGAGTCAAATTGTGAACTCACTCGTACAACTAAGGAAGGGAGCCATCATCAAGGAGCATGGCAAGGTAAAGATGATATAGGACCTAGCCATTGTTAAGATCCAGACGGACTCCATTATCGATCAGAGAGAGCAGTTAGTCCAGCTGAGCAATCAGATACAGGCAGGATTACACAGCGTCAAAGATAGAAATTTGTACGACATGCTCTCCAAGTTGCAGAGGGACATCGATAGTGTTATGCCAAGGAAAGTAGTAAAGCGATCACTCATACCCTTTATAGGCGTCGCTTTACACAATCTCTTTGGAGTGGCGACCGATGGTAATGTTGAAAGGCTAAAGGAAAGAGTGGCACAACTTGAAAATTGGGCTTCTGAGCAGGGCACTGTCTATAATAAAGTAATAGGAAATGTCAATCAAAATCAGAAAATGATCACAGTGCTGAAAGAATTTGTGAATAGTGCCCTCCATAATGTTTCATCAGAAATTGCTAGAATCCATCAAACAGAAATGATGGAGCAACTGCTCATAGAAACAAGTAATTTCCTTCTGGAATACAAGGAATTACTCAATGCAATCATGATGGCAGGTAAAAACCTGCTGTCGCCTTTTCTGATAACCCCTAGTGAAATTGAAGCCATTATTCAGAAATGTGTTGTGAACAATCACTTGAAGCCACTAGTAGAAAATATAGTGGACTATTATGGCCTGATAACAGTGAAAGTGATAGCCAATCAAATCATACTAGTGATCCCTTTCAACAATCCAGACGTCAACTCATTGATGTCAGTCTATCCATTCCCAATGGTAGTAGATAATAAGTCCATTGTACTAGAAGGAATAGTTCGACACTTTGCCTTGCAACATGATTCTTTCCTAGTGACCGAAATTCCCGAACATAAATTCAGGGAATGTGTCATGCTTAATGATGGTGTATATGTTTGTAACATTGTGAATTTCTATGAACCATTGAATGCTCTTCATTGCTTAGATGATCTTGTAAACAACAAGAATGGTAAGAACCATTGTAAATATATACCGTTTACAGAAACTTTCAAGGCTCAAATCATTGATGATGAAATTTTTGTGTTCTCAGCAAACAGACTGAATGCTAAGATTGACTGTAAGTCAAACAAAACAGAAGTAGTTTTCATTAACGTACACTCATTTTCATCTGCTTGTGAATTGGTTATTTTACATAATTTGTATTACAAACCTACAGTCTTCACGACATACAGTTTGAATTTCAGTAAAAGTGTACATCAGTTTGCAGTTATTAACGAATTTCAACTTTCAGAACTGGAATTGGAGACATTCACAAAGCTAGAAGAGGTTCATACTTTCTTTCATATATATAAGACCGAGATTTCTCCTATCATGTCATTCATAAATGCCATTCTTTTGATACTGTTTGCTTTCATTTCTTTTATGATTGTCAGGAAATTAATATTGAATAAGCTTACCTTAATCAAAGACATGATGGACAGAATCCTTCCTAGAGAGTAATAACATTTACCATTGACTTGCCACTTGAACATTTGATGATTGATTTTTTTTATTTTACAATTGATAACCAGAGAGTAATAGGCATTTGATATATTTACTTTGCCATGATTTTTCTGCATTTAGTTTGAGTATTTGATATATAATTCATGCTTATATTGTTTGTGTTAGCACTATGATGCATTATAATACTTCTTGCATTTATTGCTTGTTAATAGAAATTATTGAAATTGAAGTAATTGACTATAGTCAAGTTGAGTTGGTTATCTACTTGCATTGTAGTCAATGCAGGTAGGTGACCGAGTGATGTTATGCAGTGAATAAGTATGAGATTCACTGATCGGGATTATGAAAGAGAGAGAGAGAAAGGGAGAGCGAGAGACGATGTTGATAGTTTAAAATGATGAGCCATGGGACCAAGTAAATTGAAGACTAACCATAACAAACCTCCAAGATGTGGGAAAGGAAGGAGGAGTTAGAGGATAGGTTATGAAGCGAAAAGGTCAGCAAAATTGACCTGATTTGTCCTTGCCAAAAGTGGGAGTTAAGATTGAACCATTAAGAGTAAAGTAGACGTCCTCAAGGAGGCGGAGTTTTATTCAACTTAGGTCCAGAGTTCATTCTGATCAATTTTTAGCCAGAGTTACTTGAAAACCAAATTGGGTAGGATTGTGTCACTCGCTCCTCTCTTAACATCAAGAAATTTCTAAGTCCAGTGTGGCTGGCCGTGTGAAATAGTAGTGTTAGAATAAAACTTATGAAAAACCGTGCCAAGTGAATTCTTACCCCCCTCCGGGAAAAGTGAAAAATATTAATAGACAATTTCAACCTAACTTACCGAGTCCCCTGCGTTACTATCAAGTGAAAGTCAACAGACAGAAACAGAGTCATTCATATGTGGTGCAACGCAATACAAAGAAAAACTGCACCGCATAACACTCTCTCTCTCTCTCTCTCTCTCTCTCTCTCTCTCTCTCTCTCTCTCTCTCTCTCTCTATGATATAATATATATACTATATATGTGTGTGAACGTATATGTTTGCTTGGGCACATGTGTGTGTGTATATGTGTTTTTATTACCATACGCTGCCTATCATTTTTCTCGGTATTTTTTGAGATGAGTATAAACCAGATATATAATTTACTGTATAGTTCAACAGAGGCACGACTGAGATGATCCCCAGACTTTTACCTCCGTCCACTGAAATCGGTCTTAGAAAGTGGATGTTATTGAGAGAAATGAATAGCAGGGAAATATATTGCAAAGACGGAAAGAAAATCAATGCATTCTCGGCGCAGACATTACAGTCATGAAATATCAAAATAATTATTTTAATCAGGAAGTCATCCATCAAAAAAAGATGTACTTCCTAACCGACCCATGTATCCATACTTTGTTGCATAAATTCCAATGGGATATGAAGTTTCAGCCAAGACTGAAGGTAGCTTTGTTTCTCTCTCTCTCTCTCTCTCTCTCTCTCTCTCTCTCTCTCTCTCTCTCTCTCTCTCTCTCTCCACATATTTAACAAAATTATCGGAGTAATATTG